>LNAC01000007.1:2608381-2674481 GCA_002007465.1 Ailurus styani
CAGAGAGAGAGAGGGGGAAGCAGGCTCCCTGCCAAGCAGAGAGCCCGATGCGGGCCTCGATCCCAGGACCCTGAGATCATGACCTGGGCCGAAAGCAGAGGCTTTAACCCACTGAGCCACCCAGGCGCCCATAAATTACTTATCTTCTTAAAAACAAAAACAAAACACCCCGTAATACATACAAAGAAATACTGAATCACATATTTCAGCAGCTATTTGAACACAAAGTAGAATTACAGTAGTTCTCTCAGCCTCTTTGAGAACTGTCTTTTTACATTTGACAGATCATTCTTTTTTTAAAAAGCAAGGTAAGGGCGCCTGGGTGGCTCAGTGGGTTAAAGCCGCTGCCTTTAGCTCAGGTCATGATCCTGGGGTCCTGGGATCAAGGCCCACATCGGGCTCTCTGCTCAGCGGGGAGCCTGCTTCCTCCTCTCTCCTCTCTCTCTGCCTGCCTCTCTGCCTACTTGTAATCTCTCTCTCTCTGTGTCAAATGAATAAATAAAATCTTAAAAAAAAATTAAAAAAAAATAAAAAGCAAGGTAAAATTCACATGATATAAAATTAAGGACTTTAAAGTGAATAATTCAGTGGCATTCAGTTCATCATGTTGTACAATGACCAGTTCTTATCTAATTCAAAACACTGCCATAATTCCAGAGTAAAACCCCTTAACCCATTAAGTAGTTTCTTCCATTCCCTCTTTCCCTGAAGTCTCTGGCAACCCACCAATTTGCATTCTGTCTGTATGAATTTATTATGGATATTTCACACAAATGCAATCATACAGTGACCTTTTGCGCCTGGCTTTCTCACTTAATGTTTTGGAGGCTTATCCATCATTACAGATCATTCTTTTTTGTAAAATATTCCCTACCCTAATCTATACTGTTCAGAAATAAAACATATAATAAACATTAAAAAATTAAGGACATACCCTTTGTAAATTATAGCAGGCATACCATTCCAAAGGAGGTTTAGATACTATATAGTAATTCTGATGTCAGACCAATTTGACAAGAATTCTACCTGTATTTTCTTTACTTCATTACCATGGGTTCAGTCCAAAAGAACTAATTTGAGGGCAGAGTACCATTTTCAGTACTCACTGCCGTGCTGAAGGAAAGCCTAAAAGTAAGCACCATTACTTATTTACTCAAAGTAAATAAACTGAATGCTAAATAAAACTGAAAACAATAAAGTTCCTAAGAATCTCATATTTCTTTTATGAAGATCAAGAAACATTACTCTTGGGGTGCTTAGATGGCTCAGATGGTTAAGGGTCTACCTTTGGCTCAGGTCATGATCCTGGAATCCCGGGATCATGCCCTGCATCAGGCTCCTGGCTCAGTGGGGAGTCCGCTTCTCCCTCTCCCCCACCCCCGCTCGGATTCTCTTTCGCTGGCTCTCTTTCTCAAATAAATAAATAAATAAAATCTCTAAAAAACAAATGTTATCTCTGCTTAAGATGATCATACAAAGCCTAATTTCAGGATCTCTTGCCCAAACAAATAATAAATATATTACAACACACCCAAGCAAAAATGTAACAGTTTCAACCAAAAACACAGGAAAAGGTCAGTGAAAGAATCTTTCCAAGAAACTGAGTGCCTTGGGTAACTCTCTCCATGGAATTCGTAACTTGGTTCTCTAGAGGAAAGATGGGGGTAGGGTTGGCAGTTAAGTGAAAAAAATCCAAAAAATTTCACCAATAACTTCCCAACTAAGAGAGGCAGATAAACAAGTCATACTGAAGGCAGCTGCAGAAAAACAAATTTTCCTAAATGTAAAAACCCCTTCTATTCCCTTCTTCCTTACCAGAGAGGAAAAGAATAGAATTCACCATCGTGAAGACTCTTGCAGAAGGGAAGAAGAGAAGAACAAAAGAATCCTAATTATCCACATCTAATTATGTCTAAACAGATATTTGGCTAATATGTAGGTAAAAGAAAAGTAAGATGTACCAAAGAAGGAAGTGGTAGGGAAAATGTATTACCAAGGATGGCTGTGAACTCTCAACACAAGTGTCCCAAAGTGGCTTAACCTACTCAAAACACTGCTGGCTCAGGGAAATGGAAGTTGTTCCTAAAAGGGGATGGTGAATAGGGAAAATAAAAATAAATAAATAAATAAATATTTAAAAAAAAAAAAAAAGGACGGAGCAGAGTCTGCATAGGCAAAGGCTCTAGGTGCCCACCCTGGGTTTGGAAAACCAAAGCATGATGGCGTGCCAATGGAATCTACCTCACAGAGTAGCACAGCACATTCAATCAAGCCATAGTAGAGAGCACCCCCTATGTCTGCAATAAGGCTGCATGCAGCAAATCCATACATCTTTTGTTTTATCCTCAAAGCAGAGCTCACAGGGGAAGAAAAAGGAGAGCTATTTAAAAGGGCTTGGGGGAGGGGCGCCTGGGTGGCTCAGTGGGTTAAAGCCTTTGCCTTCAGCTCAGGTCATGATCTCAGGGTCCTGGGATCATGCCCGCATCGGGTTCCCTGCTCATCAGGGAGCCTGCCTCCTCCTCTCTCTGCCTACTCATGTGTGTCAAATAAATAAATAAAATCTTAAAAAAAAATAATAAATAAATAAATAAAAAGGCTTGGGGGAAAAAAAAGGCTTGGAAACGTTCAAAGACAATTCTTGTTTGGGTGTCAGAGCACAAAAAGATGATTTTGTAATGGAACTGACAACTAATGAGATGAAAAAAAACAAAAACAAACCAGGTATGATATCTCTATATTTGGGTGGAACACACCATGAAAAATAGAGATGAAAAACCTATTCTCTACAGATTTTGAGTGATAATGATGTGTGCTCTATGCTCACTGTGCCTGTAACAAATGTATTTCTAGGGAGAAATGTTGAGGAGGAGGGTGTGCATGTGTGAGAGTAGAAGATCCAAAACGGCTCTAAAAAAATAATGTCTATCAAAAAAAAAAAAGTTAAAAAACCTGTTCTGGAAGGACCTTAGTTTAAGCTAATAGAGATATAATCAATTTGCTAGAATTCTGAGTTATAAGAGAACTTAATGAGCAAAAAACCAATAAAATTAAAAAGTCAAAGTTGAGATGAAAAGGAAGATTACAGAGCTAATAAAGCACACTGAAATATGAAATAACATTGTTAGAGAATAAATGAATTATAAATAGCAAAGAAGACTAGGACATAGCTGAAAACCAAGTTACTGCCAAAGAGATACTCACAAGAGACACAGAGGAAAGACAAGATTTACAACAATTACAGGCACATCATGGTGGCACAATCAGTTAAAACACTGTATAAAGAGAAACTTTAAATTCCAAAAACTGCAAATAGAATACGTTTATCAGATTACATTGCTATAAAAGCTAGAAATTATTTACAGAAACAAAAGCAACCCGCCTTCAATCACAAAGAATTAAAATCTTCCCTCAAGGAGGGTGCCTGGGTGGCTCAGTTAGTTAAGTGTCTGACTCAGGATTTTAGCTCAGGTCATGATCTCAGCTCATAGGATATAGCCCTGCACTGGGCTCTTGTGCTCAGCAGGGAGTCTACTTCTGATTCTCTCTCTCCCAACACCCCTCCCCACTGTGCATGCGCACTCTCTTTCCAAAATAAATAAATCAATCCTACCAAAACCAAAAAACAAACCAAGAGTGTACTTGTCTTGATGAGCACTGGGGGATGTACGGAACTGTTAAATCACTATACTGTATACCTGAAACTAGTATTACACTGCCTGTTAACTATACTAGAATTAAAATAAAGAGTGAATTAAACAAGTATCCAACTCAAGAAGTTTGTAAACGAATAAAATAAACAAGGAAAACAGAAAATTAGAGACGAAATTAGGATTAAATAGGAAAATGGCATATCTGGCAGATAAATCCAAGGAGCTAATTCTCTGGGGAAAGGAAAAAATATCCAAAGTAAGGCACTGCCTAAAGAAGACAATACTAGGAGCATTTTTATATGTCAAAATACTGACATTCTCGTGTGTTTTAAACAATCAAAAAATCAGTGTACTTTATTTTATGTACATCATTTCAAAGATTAACCACCAGCTTCATTTGCCCACTTTGACTCTCCTATCATTACTCTTCCATGGCCTATGCCTCTACCTTTTTCTCTCTTTTCCACTCAATTCATAAAGCTCTGCACCCTCAAAGGTGTGTCTGACATTCATGTCTCCCTCTGATAAAGAGGAAAAATAAAGTTGTAGTGCAGGGTCATCTATAGCAATGAACCTCTAGACTCCAAGAGTAGCCTAGAAAAAATGGTCTGGGTCCAGTCTCCTAAGTATTGTATCTTGGACTTAGTACAATAAAAACAGCTTCAAGGGCACATAGGTGTAGGGAACTCGAGTTGAAGGAAACAGAAAGCAGAATGATGATGTATAGTGCATATATTTTTATACATTAAAAAATCTGAAGTTGGATATACTTAACAGATTTTTATATTAAAATATACTAAGAATTTAGTGAATTCTGACCACATACAAATAACGAAACACCCACCTGTCATTTTGCTCCTATATAGTAGCTACTACTGCTGGCTAGTCTAATCAATCAAACTAAGAATTAAAAACAAAATAATAACAAAGATGCTCCAAGTACTTAAAAAACCCTGAGGGGGCAACCTGGGCTGTGGGTGGGGTGGCGGGAGGAGTCTGCTTGAGATTCTCTCTCCCTCTGCCCCTCCTCCGGCTCATGTGTATTCTCTCTCTAAAATAAATAAATAAATCTTAACACCCCACCCCCTGCCCAAAAACCTAAAAAGAAAAACAACAATAAGAAAACCCTAAACAAAAAACAAAAACAGAAAAACCCCCAAAGCCCCCAAGAACAAAATTATATCATATAAAAATTTAAGCATCTAGCTGAACCGGTCAATTTTCCTAGGATGATAGAAGTTGCCAAAATTAAATAGGAGAGAGAAAAGTTAGACTACTCACAACAGAAAAAACTGAGAAAATGTTACTAAAACAGATTGGGAAATAATGTCATCAAATGACAGTAGTTTGATCCTACTAAAAATGTTTCAGAATTTAGATAAAGAACAAAAGCTTTCAAATTGTTTTTAGAGAGCTAGCGCACTAATGATTCTAAATCTGAAAAAGAGGACAAAAATAAAACTATAAAACTTTCTTTTATCTGAGAAAATTCCTAAACAGACTATCAGCAAACAGAATTTAATAGTTCATTAATATCACTTTCATATACTAGAATCACCCGTGGAATGCAAAATTAGCTCAGTATGAGGGAAATCTATTTGTATAATGAACAATACTGAACAGGTTGAAAGGAAAAAACTACATTCCGGTCAATAAACCTTGAAAGATTATCTGATAAAGTTCAATTTCCATTCCGGATTTATTTTTTTTAACCTTAAGAAAATTTTTTTTTTCAAAAAATGTAAGCTCCACAGCCAATTTAAGGCTTGAACTCACGACCCTGAGATCAAGAGTCACACGCTCTACTGACTGAGCCAGCCAAGTGTCCCTCTATTCCTGATTCAAAATTACTTAGCAAACTAGGAAAGAACTGATAATTCTAACCTGATAAAGAACTATCTCAAATAAAAGGCTAACCATCATGCTTAGTACACTATTCACCCTAGAAGCATTTTCTATACAACTAGGAACATAGCAGGCATGTAAAGTATTTTCTTTTATTTATTCTAGAAGTATCAGTTACATTAGAAAAAAGAAAGAAGGCAAAACATCATTTACAGGTATGATTCTAAGATTAGAAAACACAAGAGAATCATATGAAAAAAAATTATTACAAATAAAGGAATGCAGTCAGGTGGTAGGGGTTGCAAAGCTAATAATATCCAAAGTTAACAGCTTTTATATGCACAAACAATAACCAGAAAATAGATGTGAAGGGGGAAAAAGCCCCTAAAAGATAAAATACCTAGGTACAACCAACCAAAACCAAAACTTAACATGCACAGAACATATTCAAATCTCAGCAGGTATATAAAATTAACTTCAGTAAACTGGACATCACATACTCTAGGCTAAGAAAAGTCAGTATAAAAGTGATGATAATTCCCCGAATCAATCTATTACTTCAATGCAGTACTACTTGAAAAAACATCACAAGAACTTTGGAGAAACTGAACAAAGTTGTAGTCAAGTTCATTTGGAAAAACAAACATAGAAGAAAAGCCAAAAAAATTCTTCTGAGCAAGATGGTGTTTAAAAGGGGGGAAAGAACAGAGAGGGAAGAATGTGATGATGAGGACAACCAGAAATTTAAAACTCTGAGGCTCCAAATGTTAAGAGTTTAGTACTACAGAAGAAAACAGACTGAGGAATCAGGTATCTGTGGAAATGGGCCCACAAAAAAAGGAACTTTGGTTTAGGACAGGGTTTTTCAACCTCAGTTGATAACCAGTTTTGATAACCAAAAATGTTTCCAGATATTGCCAAATGTCTCCTGGAGGACAAAACTGCCCCTGGTTGAGAACCACAGGTTTATGATAACGGTGGTATTTCAAACTGGGGTTTGGGAGAACAGGTATCATTGTTAAATAAATTATTAAATGGTACTGGAATAAATTGGCAATTGGTCTGAAAAAACCTTTAGCTAAATCCATTTATGATTTTAAAAAAATTTTAATTTAAAATTATTTTTAATTATACAAGTAATGTATATATATTTTGTCCTGGTAAAAACTAAACATTACAGATCTCTATCATAATCATTCCTTTCTCCTACTTCTCAGAAACCACCCTTATTATAAGTTGGAATATAAAGCTACTCAAAGCTTTTGTTATATATTAAAAAAGTACATATGCATTTGTAGAAAATGCAATTTGATGGGGAAAAAAAGCTTTAGAAGAAAGCATGTGTGAACTAATTTATAACCTAAGATACAAGAGGATTTTTGTAAGTAGAATATAAAACACAGAGGTCATCAAAGATTTATGGATTAGAATTTATAAAAATTTAAAAACTCTGATATAACAAAAATGATAATATAGCTAAAAAGCAGATGAAAAGCTGGAAAACATAATTTTTGTTACAGATAAGGACTAATTTCTTATAAAAAGATATTTAATAAGAAAATGTTGAGTAACAAAGGAACTGCTCGTTAAGAGAAAAATAATTCTAAATGCCAACAATCAAATAAAGAAATGTAAATTAAAAAAAATGAGGCACTATTTTATATTATATTGTTAAGAAGTGTGATGATATCCCAGAGTTAGTGAGGGTGTGAAGGAAATGATCAATCCAACAGTTTCTGGATGTTTTCAATGATCAACTTTCTGAAAAATAATTGGCACATGTTCTTTGACCTTGGAATTCTAGCCCTAGCAATGTATTACATGAATTATAATACAAAAGCTTAACAATAGTGTAATGAAGACTTAATGGCAAAACACTGCAGACAAACAAAATGTCATCAAATGGATAACAGTTAAGTAAAATATGGTATGTACACACAAAGGGAATAGCATGTACTTAATGCAAAGAATAAGATGAATTTGACTATGCCTTTCTCAAAGAGCTCCAAGACGCATTTTATGAAGAAAATGCAAACGATGTAAAAAGCACTAATACTCATGTTTAGAAAAAAATTAAAGAATTCAAGTAATCTGGCCATTCATGTCTCACTAACCCAACTCTGAAGTCGATAAGATTCAATTACACTTTTGAATAAACCCCTCCTCTAGCTGAATTCTTGCTACTCAGGAACCAAGAGGACTCAAACATCAAAGGGATACTAGTACATATATAAAAATAAGAACATATATGGTGTACATATATGCACTTTTTTCCTGGAAGTAATCACAACAAACTGTTACAGATAATTTGCCATTAAATAACAAGACGACTCACTTTTTGGTGACTTTCTGCATTATTTGAATTTCCTAACTTCACATATTTTCTTTTTTTCTTCACATTTTATTTCATAATCTATATTTCTGGAATTCTTAAAGTTTTAAATATTTTTTAAAAAAGATTTTATTGGGTGCCTGGGTGGCTCAGTTGGTTAAGCCGCTGCCTTCAGCTCAGGTCATGATCCCAGAGTCCTGGGATTGAGTCCCGCATCGGGCTCCCTGCTCTGCAGAGAACCTGCTTCTCCCCTCTCCCTCTGCCTGCCACTCTGCCTACTTGTGCTCTCTACCTCTCTGTCAAATAAATAAATAAAATCTTAAAAAAAAAAAAAGATTTTATTTATTTGAGAGAGCATGCACATGCACGAGTGGGCAGAGGGACAGAAGGACAAGCAGACTCCCAGCTCAGTGGGGAGCCCAATGCAGGACTCCTTTCCATGATCCTGAGATCATGACCTGAGCCCAAGTCAGACAGTTAACTGACTTAGCCACCCAGGCGCCCCTACATATTACTAAAAAAAAAAAAAGGCAACAGAACCCTGCATAGATTAATAGCTTATTTTTAGTTTTTGTACCTTTATTTAAGTAAAAGCCAACTAACAACTGCTGTTATCTTAAAAGTAAACATCATGAGAAAAAAAAAAGAGAGAGGACAATACATCAAGTGCAATTCTTTAAATAGTAAAATCTCAGAAAATCAGGCACTCTAAGACCCTCAGGATTTCTCACTAGAAAAGGAAAGTACATTTAGAAAATGAAAATAAAGTTGACAATTAAGTGTAAGAGGAGATTATAAAAACTGCATAAGTGTTTCCTAAATACTTTTCACACCATGAAGTTACATACTACTCACCCAGCTTGGAAAATCAGACCACGTTGGAACTCGCTGACAGAGGTCCCGGAGAATACGTATGATAATCACACAGGACTGCAGACCATTAGCTCTAGCCTTGAGAGCAACACAAAAACCCAGGTGAATTAATCTTAGAAATATTGAAAATATCCCTTGATGAAAAAAAGTTAAAATACCACTGTTCAATGGAAGCTCAGATAAAAATAAAACAAAAATAATCGCACTTAAAATTGGATCCAATGAGCTGCCATTTACAGCAATATTTTATGCCAGGGTTAGTACTTAAAAGCTGATATTTTAGGTCAAAGTAAACAGATTATACAAGAATAATATTTCTTGATCCCCTGTGAACCTTGACCTGTGTCCATTTAAAACAGTAAACTTAAAAAAAAATTCTGCCTACATTAGAAATAAAAGAAAAAGTAAAGAGCTAAAAAGTTTGTCTAGGGACTGAAAGGTTAAGGAAATCTGTTTGGTTTCCCTTCTGTGCCTTTGCATGACTGCAAAGTCACTAAACCAAACAGCTGCTTCCTCACCTTTCACTCCCTACACTTATTAACTTAGAGAAAGAGGGGGAAAAAATCTTAAAACTATACACAAAGCTTTAAACACATATTCCATTATTTAAAGCAAAAGTTAATCTGCAGCCTTATGGAATATAATATATATACACAAACATGTGATGTTCCTAAACAAGTAAACTTTAAATATAGCCACTAAAAATAAAAATAAAAAAACCCAAACTACAAAACACCCCCAAACCTAAGGTTATTGTCAAATTAATAGTAACTGCAATATGCAGATCTTCATACCCAGCTTTCTATGTTAACTTATTTTCTGAGATTTAATTTAAAATAGTATTGCCTGGGCAATCTTTTGAAATGTTTAAACACAGTTAAACATGTTGTACTGAACTACTCTCTCATAAGGCTACAAGAAAAAAGTAAAATGATGTTCCGAACCTGGAACCACTTAGCGTGGCGTAGAGCAGCCAGAGCGTCAAGGCATTTTTGCCTGTCCAAGACGTCCGGTGGGTCTTTCACCATACCCGAGGTTACATCTAAAATGGATTGAATTGGCAAAATGCAGTGAGGAATGGGTGTTTGACCAGGTGAGCAAGACACTTCCTTAAAGTAGCATCAGTGTCACATGAGCCATTTGTGAGTTTACCAGCACTTTAATGTACCCAGAGTTATTTTCAGCAAATTTATATAATCCAATGTGAAAATCAAAAGGAGTATTTAAACTCTTAAGAAATGTAATAAATGATTTCTGCAAATAACCCTACCCACCAAAATAAAATCAAAAGGAAGGATTATTGGACACAGCGCACCAGCACAAAGACAAGACAAGAGGGAACACAAAAATCCACCTTAGTAAGTGAGAGTTCACGATAAACTATTAAGTTTGTTCAGTATTCTAAATGGTCAGAGGTTATTCTGGGGTTCATATAGCAAAGAACTAACAACAGATATGGAATGATCAATACAGTAATAATTATGGAGAAAAAGAGCTAAAAATAGGTATTTCTAAGAGGTCAATCCTTTCTCTTTACAAGAAGATTTTAGCCTTAAGGGAATATGAAATGCTCTTTTATGAAGTTCCCATAAAATATTCCAAAGAATAACTGGAGAGAAATAATGGGTATAGTGGAAAAGGGCGATAGGAACAAGCATGGTTAAAAAGGGTAAGTACAGAAATGGAAGAACTCTTTGATGATAATCATAATAGGTATGGTCTAAAATTATAATAACTGATTTTAAATCAGATTATATTAAAACATAAAGGAGCTATCTAAAAAACTTGATAAAATCTGAACCTAAACTAGGACAAGAAGTTAATTTTACATTCACGATAAATAGAGGGCCAGCTATGTTCATCTAAACATATCTGTAAAGTGTGTATAAAAATAACAGCATATTTGATAATCAAGCTATTCAAAATAGCAACTAAGTCAATCTAATTCACAGCTCTTAATGATTTTAATAATAGAAATATTTTCTAAATACAGCATAATTACATACTTGGTGAGTAATCTATTGAATTTAACAGTCTTCTGGCTAAAGTGCACCAAAATTATGGGGTATTTAAGATATAATTTAATAAATCATTGAGGGTACCAAATGAGCATGAGGGACAAAAGAAATAATATGATAAAAGAAATTAAAGATGATTTAAAAAGTATTATTGCACTTTAGTCAAGTTATTTAGTTGTATATATTTTTTATGAGCATTGTTATCTTAAAACACACACCCTTATTTTGAGGAGATAACACATAATAAAGCAGCATATTCTAAAAATGATAAATCTATCCACTGGGCTTTCTATTCTTAGTTCTTGCTCCTCAAATAATCAGATGATCCAGATTTTTTAAGACAACATGTTAGAAGGGTGATTTACAGGTAATCAAAGAACACTGTGCAGCATTATGAGAATTAAGACTGAAAGAAGAATGTGGGTACTAAAAAGAAACTATGAAGACAAAATATTAGTGATTTTTAAAAAATAGTGGACAATCTCAAAACCTGCAAGACCTACTACTGAAATCAGAAACATACTGACCATAAGAGATGGGACTCTTCTGAGATAAGGAAAGGAATACAGAAAAGCACAGCTAACTAAGGAAATAAAAAAGAAATAAAAAAATGAAACAAAAAACCACTCAATGTAGATTACAGAACTGCTGAAGGATCCTTTCTATTCCCTTTACATTGCTTGCTAAAGCTAAAATGCAAATAGGTGACAATGTGCAATCTCTTTCTAAAAGTTTCTGAATTTCTAATGTTATTTTCATGATGTTATAATTTCCTTCAATATGTAAGAAAATTTTTCTTTTTGCACACAAGCATTTATAACTTTGAAAATTTTAATTAATGATATAATTTCAAAGATGCCAAGACACCTATTGCAATTTAAAAACAAATTACGAGCTGTAAGTAGAAAGTTTCTGTTAAATTTAGAGTGTGGATTTTTGCACCCATTTTATATTTCAAGTGGATTAACCCCTTAGGTATATTTTACTAAAAACAAAACAAAACAAAATCATACTTGTTGCCTAATACCCAGTTAACAAAACAAAAATCATTTAATTTATTAAAAAAAAAAGAGCAAATTCTTACCCTACATAAATGTATTTCATAAATTTTAAGGGGTTAATCACCAGTTAGAAGACATGCTGTGTCCACACTATTTTATGATTAAAAGTTAATGGCAATATATTAATTTAAATTAACATGGTTATGTAAAATATATAATCCACCCACAACCATTTAAAAACTAGTGTGAACACTGCTCAATTCTGGAATAGACTAAGACAAAACAAACAAAACAGCCACACATAGGACAAATAATGCCAGACTCTGCATCCAAAATCTCTCCTTAATCAAATGGCAGGTGTGACACTGAGCTTTTGAAAACCTTGGTCAAAAATCCTTCCGATGTCTTGGCAGCAACCCCTGACAGGAATCAATCCCCTCTGCTAGAAGGCTTTGGACCGGGCCTGATAAGCTACAGGTGGAAAAAAACACACACATACTTGACTTGCTGCAGAAGACTCTGTAGCAAGGGTTAGAGCATTTCAAACATTTCAAGCTTCAAGTCAATAGTGTTTAACTGTCAAACACAGTACCATAAAATAGATCTGTCATGTGTTTAACAGTTATTTGGGCAATTTAATAATTTCTTTTAAATAATTGAAAAATAAATTTTGATATTAAACAGGACCATTAAAGAGCTACCACACTGCGCAAGTCGCAAGTCTCAAGACTTAAAATTGCTCTTCCGGCAAAGCCTTCCTTACCCCCTGTACTAAATCCCCAAAGCAAGCTATAGGCTTTAAGTGATTTTAAGACACAGAGCATTGGGAGCTGCAGTGAGAGAGAATACATACCGTTATTCTGCAGCAAGAAAGAAGCAATCTTCATAATGAAGCTAAAGACATAGTTTACTGCAGTCATCTGCAGCAAGGAACACTCTATCAATGTTTCTACACTTTTTGTACATCCAACTTTTCAGCTCAGTGTCTTGGAAGTAAAAATCTTCCAATTTTGGACTGATCACTTCTCTCACCAGAGTATTTATGAAATCCAGAACAGTAATTCTAACTCAAGTCTGGGTCAGACAAAAATGTAATTTTGTTTCCTTTAGAAGGGATAGGTTATCAAAAACTACTACAAATGAGATAAGAACTTTAGACTTTTGCAACATAATAAAATAACTTGACATTGCACAAATTTAACTAAGGCTAAATATAATTGGATAAAATGTGCTCTGAAATAGTTAAATTAAATGGTTATATGAGTGTAATTTCATTCTAAGTATAACAACTTTTATTTATATCAGATTAGAAGATTTCTTTTTCAAATCCCAAGGGTCATATGTTACATATGAATTGACCAGATCGACTCAGGAACTGTTTTTCCAGCAATATCCACAGTCAGACCTTGAATGGAAACTCATGTTCATATAAAAGATCCTTTACACAAAACCCAATCATTTTGAAGATGCAAAGCTTATACAACATAGAAGTCCTGATATGGTACATATGTGAAGTATGCAAGATTAGACATGTCTCCCAATGACCACATTTTAAATAAAGCGTTCTCTTCCTGGGTTGTGGAAAGCCCAGTGCCTTAAAAAAAATTGCTTTGCTGTAAGAAAACAAATTTAAAGGGACAGTTACTAAGAGCCTGATACTATTTTAGACAATTTTAATACTTAATATACAGTATTCTTTTCTCCTCTATCTGTATCACAAAGAAATATTAGTGTAGACTATGTAACTCCATACTCAACAAGTTAAGATGTACAAAAACAACATGAAAGGAAACAAAGTAAATTTTATCTGACCCATGAAACAACAGAACCAACATAAGGCAGACACTGACCATGCTTTTTGGCTTAAAAGCTTTTGAAGCTTTGAAAATGTTACAGAACAGTCCCTAAAGCAACATTGCTGGCACCAGCAGGATTTCATATTCTACAATTGTAAAGTAAGTTTAAAAACCCTGTACTATACTAAAACTTACTAAGCCTACACCATTTACTTTTCAGTATCTCTAGTATAATAATATTGGGGTCAAATACCCAAATCTACATGCATTAGGATGCTCTGCATTCATGAAAACTCTCCAAACCAAAGAGCAACCTCAGAGAACTAGAAATATTAACCTCAGGACAAGCCAAATCCATGATTACACATATAACAAATGCCTCTTAAAACATAAGCATTATGAGTATAGAACCAATTTTATTTGAAACACTCTTGTCTTTTTTTGTAAGACAAGGCAAGAACTTCTTAATAGAAGTTAAATTTGTGGCCCTTTACTACCAACATTTAATTTTTTTCACATGTCCACTACGTCAACAAGAATAATTTTGAACTTTTTTTTTCCAGAAATCTGAGGTTAGCAAGAAAAGAAAAAAAATCAAGAAAGTCAATAATACCATGTGTGCTTTATATAAAAGTACATTACTAAAAAGAGCATTTATTTTCTGGGAAATGATCTTAAGCAAAACTGGTTGCTACTTAAATCAAACCTATCAAATTCATATGTAATGCCAGCATGTTGCCTTCTAGGGCTTAATGCCATCTTAAAGAGTAGGTAAATGAAAAAAAAAGTTAATAGAAAAGTAGAATGTTTAATGGCTTTCCAACCTCCTTCCCTCATGTTCTCTTCTCGAATAATTGGAGATGTCAGGGTGATAGTGACTTGCATTTTGGGTTCCACACATGAATTCAAAATTATTGCCGCTTCAGACATAGCACATTTTATATCATACTTCTCAGGACTTATAACCTATGTAATGAAGAGTACAAAAAATTAGCCGGACTTTTACATTATCAGACAAAGCAGTTTCATTATGGCTCTTTCCTTTTTCTCACCACCTCAAGCAGTTCATTTATTTTTAAGTTTTGTTTTTTTTTTAAAGTAACCTTTACACCCAACATGGTGCTCAAACTTAAAACCTGAAGAGCAAGAGTCGCGTGCTCTACTGTCGGAACCAGCCAGAGCCCCTACCTCAATCATTTTATGAGTAGACAATATATTCCTCCTCCAAGAAGCCTTACAATAATGCAAATATCATTCATCTCTTACTATACTTTCCTTTTAGAATTCTTGGTTGAGCTAATATTTACCATTATTTGTATCAAGAGTTATTTGTATATGTCCCACTTAGATTATAAATTCTTGGATAAAAGAAACACTGCTGTATTTACTACTGTACCTTTAAATAGCATCTGGGTAGTTAAGTTCTTGTACATTTGCAGAATTTGAATCAAACTAAATAAATAGATGCTTGAATTCAACCATTCCCACTGTATACTGTGAAATCAATAGGTCTATATTTCATAATCAGAGAGCAAAAAGTCTTAATTAACATCCAGAAAAACCAGGATTCACTATAATTTGATATAGACAAGCCCCAGTTTCTATGAATGAAGACTTAATAGAAATTACATTGAATATTTATAGTACAGTATATAAGTTCAAATGCAAGCTACTACTTTACCAGTGCTGTGAATATGGGCGAATTACTTAATTCCTCTACCCTGTTTCTATAAAATGGGGACAGAAATTGTTACCTAACCTATGGAACTAAATGAATTAACTATACAAGGCCCTGAAAACAGTGCCTGGTGGGGCACCTGGTCGGCTCAGGTCATAATCTGGGGGTCCTGGGATTGACCCCCACTTTGGGGCTTGTGCTCAGTAGGAGTCTGCTTGAGATTCTCTCTGCACTCCACTCCAAGCGTCATGTGCTCTTCCTCAAATAAATAAATAAAATCTTAAAAAGACAAAAAACAGTGCCTGGTACATACTAAGTACTACATAAATCTCAACTATGACAATGATGATGAAGAATTAATTTTACTTTTTTTATTCAGTTGTACAGTAAGTACAGTCTGATTTGGAAAGGGTATTTTGTTTTTAGTCTAACTGCTTGATTATGTCCTTAGGATATATTTCCTGCTTCGTAGTTTTACTAAGCATCACAATTAAGATCGAGATATTTCTAGCAAATTACATTAGTTCTCTCAAGGTCCTCAAACCTTTCCTCTCCCCCCATCTCATATCCCACTGCCCTAGCAGCCTCAACAGAGGGATAAAAGGCAGACACAATGCCAATTCTGCTGGTTCGTAGTATTTAAAAGACTCATCCACAATAAGAAACTTCGTATCTGGAACAATAACATAAGGCAAACAACGTTAAGTGTCAGAGTTGTCAGACCTTAAGTTCAACACTGTGCTTCGCTATCCTTTTTGTTACCAGTTGCTCTGCTGTGGTCAGGTCCTATTTATTTTGACTCATTGCTGTAGAATACACATTACCAATGAAATGTCAATCCTTCGATTTAGAATACCTAATTAAACTGCAAGGTTTTAAAATAAATTATATACATTAAATTATTCAAGGAATATATTTTTTAAAGATTTATTTTATTTAGAGAGAAAGGGAGCGTGAATGGGTGGGTGAGCGTGTGGTGGGGTGGGGGTAAGGCAGGAGAGGGAGAGAAAGTCTTCAACAGACTCTGTGCTGAGGGCTGAGCCCAATGTGGGGCTTGATTTCATGACCCAAGCCAAAACCAAGAGCTGGACATTTAACTGACCATACCACCCAGGTGCCCCAAGGAATATTTATGTTAAATCCCAATCTGAGATTATGACAGACTAATGTATAAATTTTTTAGAATTCAAACTTAAAAAGTTTGCTTTTGTAAGACCAAAAGGGGATATTCTACTATTGTGCATTGCCATGATTTGCTGGACAGAGACAGAATTCCCATCATTACGAACACAGAAAAAGAAAAATCACAGTAAGACCATGGAAATTCAAATTGGAAAGACTATTTCTTACTATATTTTATTAAAAACATGTATTCAACTAAATAGGCAAGAGGTTCACAGATTTTAAAAATTTAAGCTTGCTACAGAGGGGCTTTGTTTCTTTAACAAAAAAAGAAAAAGAAAAACCATTTTCTGTCAACAACTGCCTTCTCTCTTATGCTTTAAATCTTGGGGAAAAAAACAGGATGGGGACATGTGCTATAATTTTACATTTTTAAATAAATTAGCAAAATGGCTTCATGTCAAATACAAGCACTGTAAAACCTAAAAAGACAAAGTAGAAAATAGTCCTACCAATTTGCACAACGAAGCAAAAAAAAAAAAAAAAAAAAAAAAAAAAAAAAAAAAAAAAAAAAAAAAACCAAAAAACCAAAACCCCCCCCCACAACTCAACATGGAAAGTCAAGCCAAAAATTTAAAGGCTGGCTTAGGTTTAGGCTGAAACACAGCTAGTCCTGCCAAAAACTTCTGAACCAGACAAGGGGTAAAAATGAACACTTCCATAATACTTACAGCAAGCTGTTTGGGTAGATTTTCTGCAATACGGCTTAATAATGTCTTTGAAGGTTTCTCGGAGCACAGCAAAACAAGGTTGACATTTCTATCTCCTCGGAGAAGTAATCCTTTTGCCAATACTCCCACTCGCAAAACTCCTTTTAAAGCTCTGCGATGAAATCAAATTATATTATGACATTTGTCTTCTCAGCCAGAGCCATGACAATCTCTAAATATATAATAGTAAATTAAGTAACTTTTATGCTATTAAAAGTTTCATCAACTACGGTTTAAAAATATTTAATATTTTTAAGAAGTTGCCTTCATTTAGGTAAGATATATAGATAAAAAGATCAAGAACTAAGTTCTCACAGGGACAATTTCAAAGAGTATTAACATTTCTGTGTCTCATTTTACAAATCAGAGTAACGGGTTTTTTTTTTTTTTTTAAAATCTCATGACCCTGAGATTGAGACCTGAGCTAAGATCAAGAGTTGGATGCTTAACTGACTGAGCCACCCAGGCTCCCCAAGAATCATGTTTAATAAAACATAAAAATATTTCCAAATGGTAAAAGGAAAAATCACAATGCAAAACTTAATATGAAAGATGTTTCTAGGTGTGCCTGAGTGGCTCAGTTGGTTAAGTGTCTGACTCTTGATCTCAGAGTCAGGAGTTCAGGCCCCGTGTTGGGCTCCACGCTGGGCCTGGAGCCTACTTAAAAAGTTTCCAAAGCTTAAGTTTCTTCATGCTTTATGGTCAACGAATTAAGGAAACAAGTTGCTAAAACAAGGAATGAACATGGGACAGATACAACAAATAAAAACTGAAGAGCAGCTGAATGCAATTATGAAGGCTGCTCTGAAAAAAGACTCAAATAGTTTTATATAAATTAAAATAAAATTAGTAAAATCACAAGGTTGGAGATTATAAGGAACTGTATATTTCTTATCTTAGCAAAAAGCAGCTAAGTACATTAAATATCTACCCAAACAAGACATGTACACTCATACCAGAGTTTTTATTTTTAGTCTTTGTAACTTTTTATTTCAAGTATAAGAAGTACCTGGAAAGAAAAACAAAAATAACCAAAGTAACTGAAAACACACCTGTCTTTACCTCCCTCTTTCTTATCATCTCCCTCTTTGCTCTTGCTCTTCTCGTGTTCAGACAAACTGTCTGAAACAAGTTTTAAAGCACGTTCAGTGATAGAAACAATTTTCTGAACTGCCTGTAATTCTTCTTCAGTTGGATAAATGGTTGCATGTTTTGTCATTACATAACGGTCATCAGATGAATCAGGACGTCGTAAGGGCTAGAGGAAAAAAGTTACTTCATTTAAAAACAATGTTTCCTGGCCAAAAGTAAATGTATTTTTCAACTATATGTATGTTTGTCATACCTTTTTAATAAGAAAGTCAACTATGCAAAGTGTCCATTTAAGATTATCTTCCCCTTTCTACTTTAGTAAAAACAAAACTACAAACTTTGGAAAAGTTATATTATCAAGAGTCGGATGCTTGCATATGTATGCAAATCTCTGTATGTACACATGCTTTGCCTGAACACCGTAACTAAAGTTATGGGAATACTTTTTTACTCAACTTTAAAGACCAGTGATTGTGAAAATTTTTTTGGCTTTGATAAAACAGGTCTCACAAATGCCTGTTCTGTGTAAAGACAAATGAGAAAGAGAGTAAGTTAAAGATGAGGACTCTGCTGTTTTCTCCTAAATGCACTCTGGAAAACAACAAGCAAAAAGTCCTTTAGTTCTGTAGTCTGAACTTCTATGAAATGTTCTTCATAAGTTAGTGTCTCTTCTTTTACACAGTTTCTAAGAACACAAACTTTCAAGATGCATATCTTTCCGACAGTTTTCCTAGTATATCAACTGTGATCCTCAAGTTGAACCATTTACATACCCCTTAACCTTCACTCAATTCAGAAGCAGTAGCAGGTTTTAGATGGTCAGGTTTTGAAGAAGGAAAAAAGATTCTCAAGAACAGGTAATGGGAAGATAATAATTCTGAAGGCAAAGCAGCTGCCTTCAAAACTGGTTGTTCTTGCAAATGTCAAGAAAAACAAAGGAAAGAAAATCTCTAATGTTAAAGACCACTCGACAGAACAAAACTCTGCTCCTGTTTAGCTTTTACTGAAAGTAAAAAAAATTCATGTACACTCTATGAAGTCCTTATATATAAAGACATGAGCTAAGAAGCTATAATAAAAGGAGAGAAAATTTTCAATTGGATGAAAAACTTACATTGTGATTATGAGATTATTAAATCTAAGAATTAGCCCCCCCAAACTGTCATCTTCTAATGCTGAACCAACCAATCTTAACACTTTCATCCCCTAAGTAAATTACATGGACACTCACTGCAGGCCCCTGTGGCTGAGGAGGCATGCCTGGTCGGACTCCCAGAAGGCCTAATGGGCCTGGGGGACCGTGAGGATAGCCTCCATCAGGCATTCGGCGGCGATCATCCCAATGGTGTTGTTCTTCCTCCATTCTTCTCCAGTACATGTCCTCTTCATAACGTCTGAAAATAGAGAATATTACAAGCTTTATTACAAGAAAAATACAACACAAGAACATACATCAATAATGACAAAAAATGCAATTAAAAAAACTGTCCCAAATTAGCTTACCTAACACCTTCCTTTTTCCCTAGTGTAACTAATATCCTTTCTTTGCTTTCATCCACAAGTAAATGGATGCGAATGAGTGAAAAGAGGTGAGAAAACAAAGAGAAAAACAACACCAATATTTCATAGCCTGAAGTCAAAGCCAAAGGAACAAACACTAGAAACCTCAGAGTTCCTTTCAATCTCTCCCTCTTTAAGATATTGTAAACTTAAATGCCTACGTAGAGTAGCCAGACCAATAACGTGTGTGAATGAAAGACTGAAGCACACATTCACGAATTTTCTTCCTGTCTCCACAGAAATGTGCTCCCTCCTATTTTCTCCTTAGAGAGAATCTCTTAAGACTACTTTTAGTTTCCCCATTTATGATACAGGCATACACATATTTGTCTACTATGAGGAAAAACAACAGTGCAAGACAGTGATAAATGGCAACTCACATTCTGTCTCATTTGTGGGGACATATTAATGTTGGGGAGGACTATGGGCAAGTAGAAAGCACGTCTGTTAACTAGAATTTAAATAAAAATTTGAAGGAAAAAGAAAGTGAATGTTCTGGCTATAGAGAACAGCTGCTACTCAGCCCCAATTAATTACTGCCATAAGGAAATACAGGTTTGCAATCCCAAGATCATCAGGATTTTAATGTTTTTCAGAATCTTTAATGTTTGTTCAGATTAAAAATACCATGTATATCAAATGTAACCTTCATGGGCTAAAGCTGGACTGTGGGCAACTATTGTATAAACCTCTGCTTTAATGATCATTTTCAGAATCTATTTTCTTTTTTACTACCTCACTCACTCTCACTTGTCTTTACTTTTAGCTTCATACTAGGATACCAGTAACTATGAAGGGAAATCATGTCTCTAAAGCAAGTTCTGATAGCAATAAGGTTTTACTAGACAAATTTGTTTAATATAAAACACAAGAAAGAAGCACATTTCTCCAAAAACAAAAACCAAACCAAACCAAACCCAAGTATGCTTCTCAGGTAGCTCTATAGAAACCACCAATTTCCTTAGAATGGGAATAAGCAGTGTTTTGGGTCATCTGACTTAGAAGCAGTATAGAAACATACTTCTCTGTTATATAGGCCTTGAGAGAAAATGAATAACAACAGGTTGAAGGCTCGCTCTGGAAAACTACATTCATTCCAGTTGTTATTACTGAACACAAACATTTAAGTTATATAAGGGCAGGGATTTTTACCCATTGTTTACCAATTCATACTCAGTGCCTAACACACTACATGCAATTTCCTAGCACATCATAGGTGCTTAATAAATATTTGATATATCAGCAAAGAGGAAAAGTTCCATATCTAAGTACAGAGAGTTTCAAATGCATTACAAAGGGAGATTATTCATAAAAAATGAGGTGGATATATTTAAACATTAAATAAAAATCAATACAGAACAGCAAAAACTATCTGATGATAACACATTAATAGGTTAATAGCTACAATATAGCGTCTGTACGAAACAACAGGTTAAGTAAAAAACAAGCAATTTACTAGAGACGAAATGTAAATAGTCAAACATGAAATAAAATTCAATTTGTGAAATAAAAAGTGGTTGACAAGGATGTGGAGAAAAAGGCACCCTTGTGTGCTGTTGGTGGGAATGTAAATTGGTGCAACCAATGGGAAAACATTAAAAGTATAAATACCTTATGATCCAACAACTCAACTACTATATGACTACCCAAAGAAAATGAAAACACTAATTTAAGAAGATACACGCATGTCTATGCTTACTACAGCTTTATAATAACCAAGATAAGTGTGTACTGATACACAGATAAGGAATATGTGGATGGACACACACAGGAATATTATGCAGCCATAAAAAAGGACGAGATTGTGCCATCTGCAACTACATAGATGGACCTAGAAAGTATTATGCTAAGTGAAATAAGTCAGACTGAGAAAGACAAATATATGATTTCACTCATATGTGGAATCTTAAAGGGTGAAGGGGAGTGGAAAATCCAGGCTTCCAGTTATGAAACGAGTAAGGCACAGGAATAAAAGGCACAGCGTTAAGGAATATAGTCAATGATACTGTTAACAGTGTTGTCTGGGGACAGATGGTAGCTACATGTGTGGTGAGCACAGAATGAAGTATAAACTTACTGAATCAGAATGTTGTACACCTAAAACTAACGTAGTATTGTGTGTCAACTATACTCAAAAAAAGTTTTAAAAAATTTGCCAGTAACAGAATTACAATTCAAACTGAACTAAAACAAATTTGAAAAGATTTCTCCTTCCCATCCCAAATTTAAAATCTGAAAACAAAAACCAACCAAACAAAAAAGGATTTCATATTTCTCTCTCTCATTGGCACAGACTTTAGCGTTGTAGCAGTAATTTTCAAAGCGTGGCCCAAGGATTCTAGATGGTCCCTGAGGCCCTGTCAGGTGATCCATGTCTTAAGACATCATATACCTTTTCCATTCTCACTCTCTTTTGAATGTACGTGGAGTTATCCAGAGGCAAAATGTGGTATCGCAACAACTTCTGAACACAGAAGTATGTATCGGAATCATGCTGCCTTCTCTTAAGCAAGACATTTAAAGAGATTTGCAAAACCGTATCATTCTCACTATTCTGGTGAAGAAATAGTTATTTTATAATTAATTTTCACCAAGTTATATTTATTAAATACATGTAATATAATTAGTCAATATGTTTATGTATATATATTTTATTTATTTATTTGAGAGAAAGAGATTAAGAGAGCAAGCGAGCACAAGAGGGGGTAGGGGCAGAGGGAGAAGCAGACTCTCTGCTGAGCAGGGAGCCCAATGTGGGACTTGATCACGGGACTCCAGAATCATGACCTAAGCCGATGCTAGTGGCTTAACCAACTGAGCCACGCAAGCACCCAATGTTTATATTTTAACAAATACAGTTAAAATGTCATTTTTAAATGAATTCATAAATATCAAACTTCTCAGTTTTAATTTTTAATAAAGTGAAATCTTGACTGCTATAACCCACATAAGCAAAAGCTATTTGGAGTCTTTAATAATTACTGAATATAAAGGGTCCTGAGACAAAAATGTGTGAAAACCACTGATAATAACTGAAGTTATAGTATTCAGTACAGGCAGAAGTATGGGTTTCCTTCAAACAAGTATTTCCATTTCTGGAAATATTATTAAGAACTAATCACAATTTATGCAATAATACAGCCTCAAGCATGGTAAAAATGCAGTAATTATGTTACAGAAACATTGGGAACAACTTAAGTATCTAATAAAGGAGGACAAATTATAAAGAAAATTACATATCTATAAGAGAATACTATGCTGTCATGAAAAATGAAATAACCCCAGCTTAACTTTTAAATTGACATATAAATGGAAAAAGTGAATTTTAAAATGTGTACAAGGTGCACCTAGGTGGCTCAGTTGGTTAAGCATCTGCCTTTGGCTCAGGTCATGATCCCAGGTCTTAGGATTGAGCCCCTCACTGGGCTCCCTGCCCGGCAAGGAGCCTGCTTCTCCCTCTCCTACTTCCCCTTTTGAGCTCTGTCAAATAAATAAAAAACCTTAAAAAAAAAAAAGCGTACACTATGCTTCTGTTCTTATTTTCTCCAGTATATATATATTTAAAAGATTGTATTCATTTGATAGAGAGAGCGAGTACGTATACAAGTGGCGGAGTGGGAGAGGGAGAAGCAGGCTCCCTACTGAGCAGGGAGTGCAATGTGGGGTTCAAACCCATGACCTGAGCTGAAGGCAGATGCTTAATCAACTGAGCCACTCAGGAGCCCCTGAAATTATATTTTAAAACTTGTACGCAAATACTCCTAGCAGCAGTATTCATGACAGCCCCAAAGTGGAAACAACAGAAATGTCCATCAACTGATAAACAAACAATGTTACACATTCTTATGACGGAATGTGAATCAGCCATGAAATAAAGTACTGATACATGCTAAAAAATGCATGAGTCTTGAAAACATTGTTAAGTGAAAGCAGGCAGACAAAAACACCATACATGGTATGATTCCATTTATATGAAATCTCCAGAATAAGTCTGAAGATTTATTCATTTGAGAGAGAGAGAGGAGAGAGAGCACACAGAGGGAGAGGGAAAAGCAAACTCCCTGCTGAGCAGAGAGCCCAATGAAGGGCTCAATCCCTGGAATTACAACCTGAGCCGAAGCCAGACGCTTAACCAACTGAGCCACGCAGGTGCCCCCAGAATAAGTCTAGAGACAGAAAGTATATTGTGGTTGCCCAAGGGTAGATGTAGGGTTGGGGGGAAAATAGGGAGTGACAAAAATGGTTCTAAAATTGACTGCAGGGCGCCTGGGTGGCTCAGTGGGTTAAAGCCTCTGCTTTCGGCTCAGGTCATGATCTCAGGGTCCTGGGATCGAGGCCCGCATCGGGCTCTCTGCTCGGCAGGGAGCCTGCTTCCTCCTCTCTCTCTGCCTGCGTCTCTGCCTACTTGTAATCTCTCTCTTTCTGTCAAATAAATAAAATCTTAAAAAAAATAAAAATTGACTGTAGTGATGGCTGTACAACTCTGTGAATATTACTTAAAAACCACTGAACTGTACCATTTAATCTTTTTCAAGTAAACTCCACACCCAAGGTAAGGCTTTGAACTCCTGACCCTGAAATCAAGAGTCACATGCTCTGCTGACTGAGCCAGCTGAGTGCCCCTGAGTGGCTCAGTCAGTTAAGCACCTGACTCTTTGATTTGGGCTCAGGTCATGATCTCAGGGTTGTGAGATCAAGCCCCACATCGGGGAGCCTGCTTCCTCCTCTCTCTCTCTGCCTACTTGTAATCTCTCTGTCAAATAAATAAATAAAATCTTAAAAAAAAAATCTATCTATATGTAATTCAACTATTTCTTCATATATTTTATATAAGATACCACTTACCACATAATTCCTAATACCAAGGCCACAGTCAAATACTAGAATAGCCAATAACTTAATTCTAATGCATTTCTCTCCTATACCCAGGATCTTCCTGAAAAGTGAAAATTAAAGTACATTAAATAAATCTGGATTGGTTTGAATGGGAGTCACTCAGAATAGCTAAGTTATTTAGAAAGGCTAAACCACTTTCTATCATGCTACTAAAAGTTAAAGATATTACCTCATTTCCATTCTCCAACGTTCTTCTTCTTCTCGTCTTCGCCAATACTCTTCTTTTTGCATTTGCTTCCTCATTTTTTCTTCTTGAATCTTTCTGGCTCGAATACTGGGCTTTACTTCTACTTGCAAATCTGGATTTACTTTTTTCTGTTAATACAGACACTTAAAAAATTAGCAGGCCCTCTAACAATCCACACATACTATTAATCATACAATCCCCCATATTCTTTCATCATAGAGGCTTTCAGTTGCAAATTTCTTAATTTAAGAGTAAAATCAGTAAAATAAGCTATAGTAGAGAAAAGATTCGGAATACATTAATAAACATTCTTCTCCTCCCATCCCCAAATTAAATGTCTAAATTTACAATGACATACTTAGTATCTAAAAAGTACATAACTTAGTGCTAACCAACAGAAGAAATCCTTAGTGAAGTAATGGATATTTAATTTTCCTTTACTTGTTTATAAACAGATGATTCTAAATGTTTGACTGTAGGGGTTAAAAAAAGACTATTTTAATTTTCACCACCTCCTTGTTTAGAAGAGAAAACCTGAATCTAGTTCATTAGCCTAGACTAATTATAAACTTTAAATAAATAAACGATTTGGATTTAACTTAACATCTGAAATGTTTTCAATGAAGAATTCCTCATCTTAAAATTCATTTTAGTGCGAATTTTACCAAGACAAAGTAAGTAAATGGAAACCTAATACTTTTTTCAAAATACTTTATGTGAAACAATTATCTATATATACATGATTACTCGATTGAAGCAATGTTAGTCACTAAAAATGATGAAATATGGTTATACTGTTCTTGACTAAGTATAAAAAACTAATCAATAACAACCAAACATCTGAATATAAGTGAGACATGACATGCTAATGCTAGAATAGTTCATGAACTGAGTTACATTTAGATGTTTTATTTTCTATGGAGAAGGCTCCAAGCTGTGTTAAAAAAAAAAAAAAAAGACAGTGAAAAAACAATTTTTTTAAAAGATTTTATTTATTTGAGAGAGCGTGAGTGAACAGGCACGAGAGGGCAGAGAGGCAGAGGGAGAAGCAGACTCCCCGCTGAGCAGGGAGCCCAACATGGGGCTTGATCCCAGGACCCTGAGATCATGATATGAGCTGAAGGCAGCCGCTTAACGGATTGAGGCACCCATGTGCCCCTGAAAATTTTTTAAAGGGGGGTGTGGGGCAGAGGGAAAGAGACTCTGAGATCATGACCTGAGCTGAAATCAAGAGTCAAACATTTAACTGACAGCTGAAATTCTACTTACTTTATATTGAAGTCTGTGTCTTCGCCCTTTTAAGTGCATCTCCTTAGCATTGGGATCATTAAAACTGCACTCGCATAATTTACAATGGAATCGAATTACTTTTCCCTCATCATTTCGTACCTTGACATGGGAAAAAAGAATTCAAGAATCATAACAAAATACTATAGTTGAAGATTTCATTCACAAACCCTCATAGGTTCTGTGATGAATAAATGTAAACAATAATGAAGGGGAGAAAAATAAGAGACAATGTAATTTTTTTAAAAGGATAATCTAGAGAAACAAACTAAGTGTTGAAATTCTTTTTTTTTTAAGTGTTGAAATTCTTAACTGCAGCATGCAAGATGTGTATTTGCTTTTGATATTAACTATAATTTTAATACCTTTATCTATGTGTAAACATTTAGATTTAAATGCAATCGGATAATATTCTCCAATAAATTCTCTAATAAATGGTGAATACCTGCTACTGGCTAGGTACTGCTCTTGGAGATGGAAATAAGAGGATTAAAGACATTATTTTGGTATATAAGTTTCTACAGAGCTTAAGATTTTATACACGTAGCTTTATGGGAAAATCAGTGTCAATTTTTTTCCAAATGCACAACCAGTTAGGAAGAGAAATACAAGGTTATTAAGATGTCTGTAATGGATACTAGGTTCAAATTATTTGTGAAAGCTTTAAAGACTGGCTCTGAATGCAATTCTCTGAAGTTTTGGATTACTTAGCCAGTATCATTAAAGATTAAGGTGTCCTGGCCATGTACATTTCCTTAGATAACCAAACCTTACTGTAATTTTTAAATTGTGAACTACTTATAAACTACATAATCCAGTTTTCTATCGGGCAAACAAAGACAACATAATATGTAATTTTTCTTGATGGTAGAAAAAAATGAACAACTATTTACCAAAAATCTACTATATGCTAGGTACTATTATAGGTACTTTATTTAATCTTCACAACTTTGGAAATATCCAAAGTTTTATAGATGAGGACACTGACGCTCAGAGAACTTACGTATGTGCTACAATACAGTGAAAGTAAAAAGTAGTGCTATACCACTCTATAGTGGGCTTTTTGCTAATAGCAAATATTTATCAGGCCCCTCCAATGTTCCCTCCCTCATTCCCCAATTTACTGAGTTTACCTGTAAAAGAGGAAGATTTCTAATCAGCTTGAGAAATCAAATAAACATGATCTGATAACTCAGTAACTTTAACACACGAAACTACATGACTGTTCAGAAAGAAATAGTGGCTCTCTGCCATTATTTTGTGGCTCACAATTTTTTTTTTACTCTTTATATGCAGATACTTGAAGGATACAAGAATGCCTACCAAACAAATAGAAAGTTAACTTACATTACAGTGATGGTAGGAATAAAGTTAAAAAAAATTATGACATCATTTAGGCAAGCTTAAAGAGCAAAAAAATTTATTTATTTGAGGGGGGAGGGGCAGAGGGAAATCCCTGCTGAGTGTGAAGACCACCACGATCTGAGCCAAAACTAAGAGTCAGTCATTCAACTGACTAAGCCCCCAGGCGCCCCAAGGGCATGCTTTTTAAAAATCTTTTTAAAAACAAATATACTTGTGATATTCCTTTAGAAGTAACCTAAATCTAATTTTATACATAAAGCATTACTGCAACAAAATGACAAACTTTTTTGGGGGGGTGGTGGTGCAGAGGGCGAGAATCTTTTTTTTTTTTTTTTTTAAGATTTTATTTATTTATTTGACAGAGAGAGAGAGATCACAAGTAGGCAGAGAGGCAGGCAGAGAGAGAGAGGAGAAAGCAGGCTCCCCGCTGAGGAGGGAGCCCGATGCAGGCCTCGATCCCAGGACCCTGAGATCATGACCTGAGCCGAAGGCAGGGGCTTTAACCCACTGAGCCACCCAGGCACCCAAGAGGGAGAGAATCTTAAGCAGGCTCCATGCCCAGCAGAGAACCCAATATGGGGCTCAATCTCACAACCCTGAGATCATGACCTGAGCTCAAACCATGAGTCAGACGTTTAATCAACTGAGCCCCCCAGGCACCCCCAAAGTGACACACTTCTTTCCTATACTAATCTCATAGTGATGGTATTCTTAAGTCAATACCTCCTCCACATAGTCATGGCCCACTGGCTGTACATCACTCTGCAAGGCAGCAAGAGATGCAGGTGTGACTGGTTCTGAGACGGTGTCTGGCTTTACTTCTGGAATCTGTACAGAGGTGACAGGAGTGCTTTTAACACATTCAGTTCCTTTTAAGTCTTCTGTTTTATTTCCTGTTGATTGCAGTTTATTCCCACCTAGAAAAGCATAAAAGAATTATAGTAATTTTCATTTTTCTTTTTTAAGTGTATAATATGATACAACAGAAATTTCAGGTAAAGTTCTACTTTTTCACCATTAGATCAACTCCTGCTTGACATACATCAGAATTTTGAAGAACACATCAACCATTTGGCCTTTTTATCCTGTTAATGAACTACGGATCTGGATTTTTCCCTTCTTTAACACCCAGTGATCTCCGCGTCTCCACCATGACTCTCATAACAGCAAATACCTAAAAGTGGACAAGTACCTAAAAATGTAGGATCTGAGCTCAATTCATGTTTGTATCCCTAGTTCCCTCCCAAGGAACTGGCCGATGTCCTAAGTCCTGAAAATATAAGAATAAGATAATGTAGCTGCTTTTGAGGTGCCAATAATTTAAGGGAAGATACAAATAAATACTATATTAAGTGCTATAGTAAGTAGGAACACAGTGCGGTGGGAATGCTTTAAAAAAGGGGGGGGGGCCTCTACCCTCTAACATGATCCAGTTAGCAAAGGCTTCACTAAGGGTTGAGTCACTTGAGCTGGACTTTAAAAGAGGAGTAATTAAGTATGAACTTGACCCAGCAAAAAGAAGAGAATGATGTCTAAATAGAATACCGTACACAACAACATGAAGTGTAAAAGACTATGGTAAATTCAAGAAAGACATCAGCATCAATTACTATGTAGGCAGACGTGATGACACATTCAGACTATGAAGGCCTCAGATGGATAATTAAGGAATATAGTTTTTTCCTACATGCAAGGAGAAGGCCAGTGAAAAATTTTTAAGCAGGAGACTAATACAATTTGACATGTATTTTAACAAAATGACTTTGATAAGCTTGGAAAGACTGGATGTGGTAAAAAACAAACCTCTGAAGACTCTGAATGCCTAAAACAAGGCAGGAGATGTGAAGAAAATGCTTTTTGTAGAAATACTGTAATAAAAGAAACAAAAGGACTATGTACACAACTGAAGGAGACAATAAACAAGTAGAAATAAAGTCAGTAAAATTTTCCATGTGAAAAAAGCAGCAATTTGACGAGATTATTTCATGACATTCTTGTCATGAACAGAATGAGACACTGGTTGGCCATAGAGAGCCACAGAGATAATAACCAGGTAATTCCTACAACATAGCTCTAAAAGGTGGGAGTTTTGAGTTTGCCCAAGAGATTTTAAAGTTCCTGCACACTGAAATGACTGAGATAACTTGTGAATACTGGGTGAGTAGAGTGAGATGAGAACCAGAATCAGAATTTTAGGAGCACCATCATTTAATGAATATGATGGCAGGAGACCCAATAGAGAACCTGAGAATTGGGTGGGTAGACATAGAAGAGAGACTAAGCTTTAAGGTACAGCAGTCAACTTGTCAAATGTTAGAGAAATCACCAGTGTGAGACAGAAAACTGGTCACTGGATTTGGATTTGGCAATTAGATCTTTGGTGACTTCTGAAAGTAGTTTCAAAAGAGAGTGGAAACAGTGGAACAGACTGAAGACTGGGTAAGAAGTATAGAAATAGATAAAATAAGAATTAGGCTGCAGCTTGGGAGGGCCATAGTAATAGGAAAATGGTTTTTTGTGTTTTTTTAATCTTTTGTTCTTTTATTTCTTTTACTTTATTAAAGACACAAGTAAACCTGTGAAGACACAGGTAAACCGAAGGAAGAAACCATTAGAAGATGGAGAACTGATTAAAAATTCAAGAGAAGGGCGCCTGGGTGGCTCAGTGGGTTAAAGCCGCTGCCTTCGGCTCAGGTCATGATCCTAGGGTCCTGGGATCGAGGCCCACATCGGGCTCTCTGCTCAGCAGGGAGCCTGCTTCCTCCTCTCTCCTCTCTCTCTGCCTGCCTCTCTGCCTACTTGTAATCTCTCCTCTCTCTGTGTCAAATGAATAAAAAAAAAAAAAAAAAGATTTAAAAAAAAAAAATTCAAGAGAAAAAAACCAGATATGTGATCAGGTAAGATCCCAGAGAAGAAGGGAGATGGGTACAAGAGCATAAAACAGAAGGGATAGTCCTGGAATGGAGAAGAAACATCACTTTGACAGAGTTAGGAGGAACAGAGAATCTTCAGTACTTGCCAACAAAGTTTATTTTGGGCGTAGATGTTTTCTTGGCAGCCATAGTTGTAGGAACTGCTGATACTTTAGTGTTGGATGTGCTATTAAGAGACGAGTTTCCTGTAGTTGTAAGACCTTTCACTGAAGAGGTTGCAATTGATGAAGTATTCACAGTACAATTGCTCGCTGCAATGCTTGAGGGAGAGGCAGTTGGTTTTGAAGCAGACACAGCTGTGGAAGAAGTAGCTTGGCTAACAACGTTTGGTTCTGTTGAAGGAATGGGTTTACCAAGTTTTGTGTGTAATTTAACCACCTACAAAATAAAAGCACATTTGTGAGGAAACTAAAAAAGCAGTGATTTTTAACTTTTTCTAAAAGAGTTTATTTTTTCTTTAGAAATCAAGGAAATGGATATTTATCATTTTAAATAAAAATCTTAAAATATATACCTACACATACAGATACATTCTCTGCTTTTAAACAACATAAACTAAACAAAATCCAACCCTTTTTTGATGACTCTGTGAATACCCTTGGTTGCTCTGAGCTGGTATAAAAGACTATAAAATGAAAATCTGAACTCTATTTTTCTTTGTTATACTTTTGTTTATATATTTGTATACACAAAACTCATTACTTTCAAAACAATTTCTGTGATGCAGATTTCAATACATACTCCATTTACTACAAGGTGAGGAAGCCAAAGCAAAGAAAGATGAAATCAACTTGGCCACACACATACCAACCTAGACTGAAGCATGACAAGAGGAAAATCATACAACAAATTTCCAATTGGAAGAATAAATGATCTAGTTTAATTCAAAGAAATAAAGTCTCCAATCTTTCCCTCTTTAAGCAATGACTATTTGATGTTACCTTTATGTATATTAGCATACAAACAAGGCCTATAATCCACTCAAAGTTTTAAAGTTTTAAAGCCACCTATATTTAAACCCTCCATTGAAAAAGTAAAAGAAAACAGAGTAAGACATAAGGGTGTGTGGGAAAAAACACCTACTTTCTGATGCTTAGCACCACGAATGTGGGCAGCATATGCATCTGCTCCTGTACAAGACACATCGCAGAGCTCACAACGTAGCTGATTTTGAGTCCCACGAGTAGAGTTGTTGCTGCTGCTGGTATTTTGTGAGGCTTTCAATGCGGCTTCTTTTTTTTTATGTTTCTGTCCTTCTAAATGTTCTTTATAAGTCTGTTTCAAACAAAAAGGATATATGTTGCTTTGCTAATTCTCTATCTATATCATTTGAAATTACTCAATTCTCAAATCTCTAGTACTCATTTAATAATGAGCACTAAACAACTGTAAAAGCGACTAAACAAGAGCATGTGGGATTCCCTGTATATGTGATGTATCTGCGATTCTCTGTACTTTGTTTACCAAGAATACATTTATCTAACACTTTGGTTTACAAAGGACTTTCATACATAGCCATATTAACAATATAAGGTAACCAGTTTTAAGAATCTGAATCTTTTGGGCGGCTGGGTGGCTCAGTGGGTTAAAGCCTCTACCTTCGGCTCAGGTCATGATCTCAGGATCCTGGGATCAAGGCCTACACTGGGGCTCTCTGCTTAACAGGGAGCCTGCTTCCTTCTCTCTGCCTGCCTCTCTGCCTACTTGTGATCTCTGTCAAGTAAATAAATAAAGTCTTTAAAAAAAAGAATTTGAATCTTTTATTGCTTATGTATAACCATTCTACAAACTATTTAATTGTAGAATTAAGATGAGAGAGGGAATGTATCGATATCATGAAAAAAATGCTACTGAATGGTAACAAGGACAAGGTATATTTATAAAACTAACTTTTTAAACTCAGGATGTGTTTTCATATAGAACCCTTGCCATCCTGAACAAAAGCTTATTTAAAATATGTAACAGTCAAAATTACATATATTTGCAAGGAAAAACAGTATTATTTTAATACTAGCCAATAAAATAGTGAAACTGTATATTAAAAACTGTCTAGGGGTGCCTGAGTGGCTCAGTTGGTTAAGTGTCTGCCTTCAGGTCAGGTCATGATCCCAGGGTCCTGAGACTGAGCCCCATGTCGGGCTCCCTGCTCAGTGGGGAGCCTACTTCTCCCTCTCCCTCCTGCTCCTCCTGCTTGTGTGCTTGCTCTTTCTCTCTCTCAAATAAATAAATAAAATCCTTAAAAAAAAATGTCTGGAATTAGATGATTAAAGGTGGCAGGTTTATTAAAATGAGGAGGCTAATAAGGACTGCTGTTTCTTTTTTCTTGAGTGGGGCCAAATAGTTCCTCTTTCATGTTTTATTTTTAAAACTGTTTTTAAGACAGACATAATTAGCATAAAACTGTATATTCATCACAGAATTTCAGAGCTGGATGGAACTTTAGAGATTACCTAAAACAATGATTTTCTAATTTTTAAACAAGAGAATCCTTTCTCCAAGTGAAATCTTATGCAGAAGTAGGGGAAATTGCTCTGTTTTTGAAACAAAAGAGGGATACCTAAGACCCGGTCATCTGACTCTCCTCTGATTATCTGCAGTGGCCTGTAGTGGTTCCATGAAGCAGTCTGAGCCTCACTTATTTAGGGCAAGTCCTTAATAAGGAAGGAAACAAAAGCCCAAAGAAGTAAAGATCTTCAGCTTGTTCAAAGCCATACAATGGCAAAGCCAGGACTGGGCCATGGCCCCTTAAACATGAACCTTACTCTCCCTCCTCACGTCCACACCTAGATTCTAACTTACAATGTCAATGATGCTTTTCTCATTAGCCCCTTAACGCACTGCCTCTGACTTGCAGAAGTATTCCTGGCCTATTCTTCCGTGAAGATCTAGACACTCCAAACCGATGGTTAGCCTTATATATATCATTCTAAACGCTACTTTTTACCTATGATCCTAGACCCATGTTCTATCATTTTATATGGGTATAAGATACTCAACACATCTCTTAGGCCTACATTTGCCACTCACAACATCATCCCCTCTGAACAACTATCTCTGAATAGGATATACTCCTTCCGTGTTTAACCCTGGGTCCCTGCCAATATTCCCTACCTGCTCCCACTCCCCCGACCATGTAATCATAATGAAACTATTTCCTATCACACTCAAAACAGGAAGAAGGTTTTATGTAACTAGTCACATATATTAAACATTCCATAATTATTCCCTAATCTGTGTAACTCAGGGAATGCTGATAATGAAAATAATCTAAAAACTCAGTATTAAGAAGTAGATAGAACTAATCTAGTAAATTAAGTACATAGGTGGGGCAGAGACAATATAACCAAAAAAAACTACTACAGAGTCAAAGACTGTTCCTTTACAGTAATATGCCTTTTATCTTCCAAACTGCTTGTCAATTCTTACATAAAAAGACACTCTTAAAGAAATTAACAAATGTCAGGATAAGGACTGAACACATTAGACTTCATAAACACTCATGCCTAAATCACACATTTTAAGGTGTAACAATCAGGAAAAAAACAAAACCTGGGGGAAAAAAAGGAATAAATACTTTACATGCTTCATTAGTTGATATTTTTGAAAATGACACTTCCCCACATCTTTCTTATTCCCAAAGTTTCTATTCCCTCACAAAGGAAATTACACAGAAATAAGTAACATTCTATAAAACATATACAAAAGTTAGCCTTATTAGAAACGTTATCCTGAAAAGAAAAAAAAATTATTTTGCAAACTACAGATTGTTAAAAGAACTTATTTTAAGCATTTTTAATATTCCAGAAAGACAATTTTCTCCTGCTATTTATATGCTCCAAAAATAACACATTTGACAAAGTCCTCTCATCTTTAATTCAAGTATATAAAACTGAATTATTTCTACTGTTATCTTTTCTCAGCTACAAAATGCTAATTAATATACTCATGGACCTCGAACAAGAGCTAAGGAAATCAACAGCCAACTGTGTTAAGTTGAAGAACTTTGTATAAAGGCTTTATAAAGCAAGCCGTGGACGGTAAAAGAAATAAAAAGTCAAGCTTACCCCCATCCTCAATTAATTTGAAATTAAAACTTTTAATTTAAAGATTTAAGGAGCAAAGTATCTTTCATGAAAAGTGTAATTTGCTCATGTTCATTAACATAATCATTTTAAAAGTTTTTTCTTAATAGAATTCTTACGTCTCAATACAAATACTTCTCAAAAAAAAAAAAAAGACTGTTTAGCGAAATATGTGTATGTGTTTGCTAAAAGCTAACAGGAAAGAAAATGTAAACTTTTTCTGTAAGCATTAGAATATTAACCATACTTGACTATCAAAAATAACTTGAAGGCTTGTGGTAACAAATACAACTTAAGTACCTGTGGTCCAGCACAGCTGATCTTACAAACATCACAATAGTGAATTTGGGGTGGTTTGGGAGGCTGTTTTGGTTTCAGTTGTTTATTTTGGAATGGTGCTTTTTTAGTAAAGGTGGTCCCTGTCCAGGCAGCTGTCGCAGCAGCAGCTGCCGCCGCCGCTGCCGCCTGCTTCTGTTGCTGCTGCTGCTGTTGATAGTAGGAGGATGCAGCTGAATACACTGCTGCTTCATAACCTGAATAAGACGTACCTTACAAATAAAATCAAACAAAGATTATGTTATATAATTACAAAAGACCAAGTTAAATGCTATGAATTTAAATTCAATAAATTCTGCTAGTAAAGATAGTTTTACATGCGCATATTTACAAATAATAATATCTCACAAAACCTGGAAAAATCTTATTTACCCTCTTTTTATGTAAGTCAATCAACAGGTTTTTAACTCGATACATGCCAGGTGTTATAAAGATATAAAAGTATAAGATTTGTTCCTTGACTTCGAGAAACTTCTAGTTCAGTCGGTGGGATACAACAAAGTGATAAATGTACGTGGTTACAGAATCTGTTTATATTTCCCCAAAAAGAATTCTTCTGCATACAAATTTGGGAAGAGCTGAATTTGAGGGAGCGTCTGAAATAGGATATCAGACAGGAAAAAAAGAAATTCATGAAAGTATATGCTTGATACTTAAGAGGACAGAAGATCTGGGCACCTGGGTGGCTCAGTGGGTTAAAGCCTCTGCTTTCGGCTCAGGTCATGATCCCAGCGTCCTGCGATCGAGGCCCGCATCTCGAGGCCCGCATCGGGCTCTCTGCTCAGCAGGGAGCCTGCTTCCTCCTCTCCCTGTCTCTCTGCCTGCTTCTCTGCCTACTTGTGATCTCTCTCTCTCTCTGTGTCAAATAAATAAAATCTTTAAAAAAAAAAAAAAAAAGAGGACAGAAGATTTAAAAGAAAAAGACTTTGAATCTCAATGATTGACTGATGGGTTGTGCAACTGATTAAAGCAAGGAGCTTTAAACCAGAAGCTGGTTTGGAGAAGCAAGGTGAAGAAACCTTAGCAGAGGGCGCCTGGGTGGCTCAGTGGGTTAAAGCCTCTGCCTTCGGCTCAGGTCATGATCTCAGGGTCCTGGGATCGAGGCCCGCATCCGGTTCTCTGCTCGGCAGGAAGCCTGCTTCCTCCTCCCCCTGCCTCTCTGCCTACTTGTGATCTGATCTCTCTCTGTGTGTCAAATAAATAAATAAAATCTTTAAAAAAAAAAAAAAAAAAAAGAAACCTTAGCAGAAGTCTGCGATATGGAGCTGGAGTTCAGATGAATATACAGAATAACAGACAAAAAATTCTGGAATTAAGGACCAAATACATTGGTTCTCATTTTCCAAAAGAAAAAGAGCACTGTATTTTCTGGTTGACTGCATGGATTGTGTCTATCCATTTCCATTGTTCAAAATCTCTAATGAATAAACACAACAAGCTAGTTACTGACATAGACATAACATACACATGTTGCTTATGTTCAGTGATTCATAGACTTAAAACTCTACAGAAGTTTTAAATTTGACAAAGTTGCTGATTTTATTTATAAGTCTACCTCAAAACTAGAAAAGTTACCCCTTTCTAAACTGAGATCTCTGGAAATAAATAGGGTAGATTCCCTATTTACCACACTGCAAGACTTTTTTTTTCTGAAGTGGAATTGAGGGGGTGAAGAGTCATATAAGGCTCAAGAAAAATATTCCTGGGCGCCTGGGTGGCTCAGTGGGTTAAGCCTCTGCCTTCGGCTTAGGTCATGATCCCAGAGTCCTGGGATCGAGGCCCACATCCGGCTCCCTGCTCAGCGGGCCGCCTGCTTCCTCCTCTCTCTCTGCCTGCCTCTCTGCCTACTTGTGATCTCTCTCTGTGTCAAATAAATAAATAAAATCTTAAAAAAAAAAAAAAAAGGAAAAAGAAAAATATTCCTAGTTGCCAAGATGGCAAAGAACTATTTAAGGAAAACTAAACATTTTGGTCTCTCAAATGCAGACTGCTATGTTGAAAACAAGACTTATGACCCACTAGCTCTGAGGCATCTACATACATAGTTAAGGAAACATGAATTGGAAAGGTGGGGATTTAAGATGCATGTTAAATGAGAATCACAGGCATCTGAAACTGGAAATATCTAGAAAACAGTGCAATAACATAATTCGCATGAAAAGCCATCATAGACTTTAGGTCAGGCTATTAAATTACATAAATGCTTATAAAGATAGAAAGTATGGTAAGAGAAGAAAACATCTAAAAGTAAAAATAGGAAGCAGGTAGGCATATTAATAATAAGCATATGATCAGATAAAAAACAGTAACAACTGATATAAATGATCGAAGGAAAAACTACAGATCAATAAACTCTTCTGGTCAGTCTTACCAACGTCCTATGGTACTTAAAAATGTGAAAGAAGACCGAATGCCTTCAAAGTTATAGGCAGAAATATGTACAGTTTAAATTTTACTTTTAAAGCACCATAAATTGTCTAGTTAAAACTAACAAAAGCTATTTTTAAACTGTAACTGGCTAGGACCATGATTTTTATATGAAATTTTTTAAAGACATTTTCCAAATGACTAGCTGTTGTATACAGAAACTGTAAAAATGCCACTTAAATGTAACCTCATGAATTAATGTATCAAGAAAATAAAAAGTAGCATAAGGGCAATAGCATCCTACAATGCTGGATGACCAGAACTTTCAGATTTTTTTTTTTTGATTGAAAAGCCACAGTTATGGGAGGCAGTGTTCCGGACACAGTGAAATCTCAAAACAGATCTATAAGGCAAGTATTATTATCCTTACTTGACAGACGAGAAAACAGGCTAAGAGATTGTGAGATGCTTTAAACACTGAGTTATTCAAACCACAAAAATCACCAGACTAAGCTTAGTATTTATACAATAATCTCCTTCATTTGCACATCTGTAGTCTAAAACTAATAAAAGGTAAGCTTAACTATAGCTTACTATTTAATCTCCTACGACTACTGGTAAACAAATAAACATGTCTTGTAAAAGCACTATCGGAAAACAAACATAAGGTTGAATCTCTAAGTAAAAGCTCAATTTTTGAGGGCTAAAACATTTTCACTTAAAAAGTACTTTAATTAGGAGCGCCTGGGTGCTCCTAATTAAACTTTAACTCCGTTAAACATCCGATTCTTAGACTCAGGTCATGATCTCTGAGCCCCACGTTTGGCTGTGGGCTGGGCTTGGAGCCTGCTTGGGATTCTTGCTCTCCCTCTCCCTAACCTCTAGGGAAAAAAAAAGTACTTTTATTAAAAATGCTTATTAATAAGTTACATATTAAATTGAAATACAATTTTTAAATGTACAATATTAGAAACAAAAACATACCATTTCGGTAGTAAATTCAGCATGTTACAAGTCACCATTTAGCAGGTACCAAGGTTCCAGAACTAAGTTTAATGAGATAAAAAAACAGCTGATCTAAATTACAGCTGCTATAAAACTGCACATACAGAACTCATAAGTCCTAATAATGACCTTTCTGGATGGCAATTTCACACCATGTTTCACATTTTTCTTTAAGTGCATACCCTGTCTCGTAACAGGAATTTCTAGGAATTTAAACAACTGGCAAATACACAAAACTTTTCATACAAGGATTATTTTACCCACTGTTGTTTCTAGTTTTTCCCTAATATGAGACCTAGCATCCCAAGAAAGAAACTTTAAAATATATATAGTACAACCATACAATATTATGCAGCCATTAAAAACTATGTATTTCTAAGCATAGATTCTGACTTCTAAATACCATATTAGAAACCACAGCTCCTTTGTGAAATGGCTGTGAGTCTTGGCCATGAAATGGTTGAAGTGTATCAGTAATATCCTAATGTGGAAGGAAAAAAGGAAAAAGTACTCAAAGAATAATGATGCCAAGTCCGAAAGGCTCAAGAGCCAGTTTGAAAAGGATCTCACTGGCCAAAATTGGGAAAACATGTGCCTCGAAAAGAAAAATAAGAGTAATGGATTATACTACACTGAACAAAGAAGAATGAGTCCGTGGTAATACTAAAAAGAGGGGACACTTCCTTAGAGAAGAGTGCTGAGAATCAATAGTAAAAAGATTTTACATCCATCATTGTAGAACTTGATTCAGTCAAGAGACTTTCAAAGGACCCAACACCATGGTGAAAAGTAGTTCAGGTAACAGGCCCATAGATAACTTGGTTAATTACAAAGTAGAAAAGGTATCCATAAAATGAAGAGATCTGGTAGTCACCACTTCAACCAGAGATTATACCTGGCATCAATAAGGAATTTACAGCATTACTTATGTGCTCCTGATGTGATGAGATGCAAAAGTTCACTTAGGTAGTTTTATTGGCTAAAAAACTCCCAAACTTAAGCATAAAGCAAGCAGGTAAATCCAGATTGTGGGATATTTTACAGAACAACTGGCCTGAACTCTTAAAAAAAAAAATGTCAAGGTCAGTAGATACAAGATAAAAACAGGAGATTATTCTACATTGAAGAAAACTGAAACTAACAAGATATGACAAGCAAGCCTAATCCATGATCCTTGATTAGACCCTGAATTTAAAACAAAACACAAACACACCAAACATAGAAAGCTCGACCATAAAAAACAATTGTGGACAACTAAGAAAATTAGACAATCTCCATGTTCAACTCCTTCGAATGATATCTGTATGTGGTTATGTAACAGAATGCCCTTATTCTTAGGAAATACAGGCTGAAGAATTCTAGGCAAAGCACCAGGTCACCTGCAACTTATAATGCTGACCCATTTGAAATATTTCAAGAGATAAAGCAAATATGACAAAATATTAATAACTGGCAAATCAGGGCGCCTGGGTGGCTCAGTGGGTTAAAGCCTCTGCCTGCGGTTCAGGTCATGATCCCAGGGTCCTAGGATCGAGGCCCACATCGGGCTCTCTGCTCAGTGGGGAGCCTGCTTCCTCCTCTCTCCTCTCTCTCTGCCTACTTGTAATTTCTCTCTCTGTGTCAAATAAATAAAAAATCTTTAAAATTAAAAAAAAATAATTGGCAAATCTAGGTAAATGGTATACAGACTTTACACTATTTTTTCGAATTTTCTGCAGAATTAAAGTTCTCTAAAATAAAAAGTTGGGGAAAAACATAAATCAGAAGAATGATGTATCTTATATTTAGTGACATGAAAGAACATTCGCAATGAGAAAAAAGCAATTAAGAAAATAGTATGCATTGGATAAATTCATTTTTATAAAAAAATGTATATACTGCATCTGTATATTCCCATGAAGAAAACTAGAGAAAGACGTGCTCCAAAATGTTAATGGCAATTAGTATCTAGGGGTACATGTCCGGTGATTTAATGTTTTCTTTTTTTATCTATAGTTTCTAGTTTTAAATGATATATTACTCACATAATATAGCAGTAAATAAAAATAATTAACTTCATCCTGTGTAAGATATATTCAAGCAACTCAGAAAATGGAAGAGAGACAGAAAAGAAAGGGAGGAGGACATATAAGACAGAAGCAGTAACAGGAAAGGATACTATCGTAATCCTTATTTTGCTGAATATGGACATTTAAAAAAAAATGTGTCCAGTCAGAGCTCACTGAAACATTTTCATTTACAGTTATAATTGATTAATCAGACACAAATAAAAATTAATCAGAGATAAAGAGGGCCAGAAAAGTTGTATCTGGGCAATCCTGAATGACAGATCTTGGAATAATAACCTCTCCTCACTCCCAATTCATGTATGCATGGTTTAACTTATCATTGCTCCTTTTTGGCACCCTTTTGGCCCATAAGATAAAGACAGACACCATAACAGAGCCCGCAAGGCTTTTCACACTGACATTTCCAGACTTATCTACTGATATTTACTCCATATATCCTGTATTCCAGCCACAACAAACTTGTTCCTCAATACTCCATGTCTGCCTAATTCATCACCCGCGTTGGCCTCTGTGCTGGGTGTGGTCTATCTCCCTTTCCCTCTCCTCCCCTGCTGAAGCATATGCCTACGCACTCTCTCCAAGCAAACAAACTCTGAAAAACAACAACAAAATTTTAATTCAGTAGTAGGCTTTTAACACCCAAACTGCGATGAAACATCAAGAACTAAAATTGCCCATACTGCCTTAAATCCTCCATAGAACAAGACAAGGTACTGAGAGAGAAATAAAATGCAGAACAAACCAAACCATATAGTAGTACAAGGTTACATGTCTACAAAAAAGCAACATGTGATTTTAATCACTGAAATAATGCAAAGTACCTTAGCTAGAAATTAGCAAAAGCAGTGGACATAGTTAAGCTTTTTAATGATTATTTAAGGAAACATGTAATTTCCTTAATAAGACAATAAAATAAACATATGATTAAGGCAAAAGAGGTACTCTGTCCTTCCAAGATACATAGGTTATATAACAATCTTATGGATATTTACAAAGGCTACCCAATATTTTCAAGATTTATTCCTGATAATAAAGAAATAGTTCCCTGGTAGCTGAAATACATACATACAATTTGTCAGTGTCAGTCCCTGAATGTTAACCTGAAGTTTTCAGATTATTTGGAAAAGTCAGGAAAAATGACCCTGTAAAATACCAGGTATTATTTTCTCGAGCTGCAATGCTAGGCCCAGGACTCATGGTGGCTTTCAAATACCAAAGAGAATTTTACATTGTTATTATCTCCTGGCTTAAAAAAACAAAAACCCCCAAACACAACTTAGAGTATGGTTCATTTGTCACATTATCCACACATATCAACACCTATCAATTAATTCAATTCTTGCCACTGGGACTAAGATCATTCCACAGTACATCAAGATAGTTTCTACTAAGTTTCTCATTTGTTTACTTGTTTAAACACAGTTTAGGGGCGCCTGAACGGCTCAGTCATTAAGTGTCTGCCTCTGGCTCAGGTCATGATCCCAAGGACCTTGGGAATGAGCCCCGCATTGGGCTCCCTGCTTCGCGGGAAGCCTGCTTCTCCCTCTTCCACTCCCCCTGCTTGTGTTCTGTCTCTTGCTGTCTCTTTCTCTGTCAAATATGTAAATTAAAAAATCCTTAAAAATAAATAAACACAGTTTATCCATCTTACCAGAATAAGTAACTGCCGTGGTACTATAAGTAGCACTCTGGGTATAGGATGGCACCACAGTAGCTGCAGCTGCTACTGGCTGTACGGTGGAAGATACAGGATAAATGGAGAAAGTAGTGGTAGCTGGACTTGGTGTGGCTGGTTTTATGGCTGTCACTTGTCGAGTTTGCTGGGCTTGTGTATACTGAGTTGCACCTTGGCTATAACCCGCTTTGGGGGCTAAAATGGCAAAAAGATTTCAGAAAATGAGAAAGGTGAACCTCAATAGTTATTGTACCAATATTCTTGAAAATTAGAAAAAGTGTAAACACCAACTGTAAATTTGATGCTAGCAATTTCTTCTTGGCAAAAGGATTGAAATTCTTATTACCAACTGAATAAAATATAACCTTTACATAAATTCATTAATCGTCCCTTGCCAGATGCTTTCCATGTATTTCCAAAATGGCACTTTTGTCCAAATTTACAACTAACTGAAATAGCAGTACTACTTAAAACAGGTACTAATAATAAAAACAAACAAAAACAATAGGTAGTAATAAAGTTTTTAGGTAAAGGCGCGTGTGTGTGTGTGTGTGTGTGTATTTAGGATAGTCAGTCTAACTTGAGAGTTATGCTTAATATTGTGAACAGAATAAAAAGACTCAAATATGATTTCAATTCACAGTAAAAATTTCAATATTTAATTATATCGGATGCGTTCACATACTATTCATTTGTGTTTTATTAATTCACCTATAGTGAATGTCAGTTTAATTCCAAGTCACAAGGTACCACTGACTTAATTCTTCAAATATCAATAGCTTAAGTGCAGCTGTTTTTAAATGGCTACCATTCACGTTTCTACTAAACTTTCTGCTACCTTTGACCACATTCAAAATAAACGTACGCTTTAAGAATCTTACGGACCTTATTATCAAGCCCTAAATTAATAATTAATCTTATTAATGATCATTAAAGCAAACAGATCACTTTATGCTTAGTTAAGGTACTTTAAACAGCACTTAAGTTTATAAAACTGTTATCTACAAGTATAAACTTGATCCACACGACATACAGATGAGGACATTTTACAAAAGGAAACTAATGTCTAAGCGCTAAATGGCTTACAAGGCACACAGTCAACGTCAGAGTTAAGACTAAATCAAGACTCTTCTGACTCTTTAACACAATCAACTTTGATAATTAACCAGGAAGTTCACTATAGATCAATGTACCCACAAATTATTAGAGAAGAAACTGTAGAAAAGTTGATCATTTTAATTCAAAATATTTTTGTACTTCTGTACCACTGTAAGGGACTCTCACCATTTTGTACCACGGTAAGGGACTCACAGAAATCTTAGAACTAAAAGTACCCTTAAGATATTTGGGTCAACTACCTCATTTACAAATAAGAGAACAGAGATGAAAAGAGGTTAAAAATAACTCACCCATATTAGTGGTAAAGCCAGTACTAGAAGCCAGTCCTACTCTTTCCTAATCTAAGGCTCTACCCACACTCTCATGGTCCTTCAAAAATACCTAAAGTTTTAAAAGTTTTCAGCAGAATCTCCATTAAAAAATCCATCTTTTAAAGACTACAAGGGTTGCTTGTGTGGCTCAGTCAGTTAAGCATTTGATTCTTGACTGAGATTTTTTCCCTCTGCCCCTCCCCAGTTCTCACACAAGCTCTTTAAAACAAATAAATCCTGGGGTGCCTGGGTGGCTCAATGGGTTAAGTGTCTGCCTTCGGCTTAGGTCATGTTCCTAGAGTCCTCAGATCGAGCTCCACATTGGGCCTCCTGCTCAGCAGGGAGTCTGCTTCTCCCTCTCCCTGCTACTCCCCCTGCTTATGCACACATGCAAGCTCGCTCTCTCTCTTGCTGTCAAATAAATAAAATCTTGAAAAGAAAGAAAAAAGAAATAAAGACTACAAATACGTAGGCTTCCTTGAAAACAAAATATTTCCTGTATTTGAACCATTACATTTACTGTAATATCAGAGGCTGGAAACAGAACCAACTGTCATTACCGATCAGAGAAAGATGAATTAAAGAGGGACCACAAAGGGTTTCCACTGGTTACACAAAAGCAATCAGCAGTATGTTTTGGGCATTTCTGGCAAAGATAAGGAAGTGACCAGAAGTTATCACCACAATTCCTATTACACAGCTTATTTCATAGCAGAAAGAGAACTGTAAAGCTGAAGACCAGAAAAAAAAAAAAATACATTTCTGGGACAGAAGGGCATGATTACGATTTGCCTCTATGCCCCCTCCCTCTTTGGTACTCAAAGATATATAGCAGAAGATGAGAAGGACATGGCTAGAATTTGCTTCTTGAGGTAATAGAACACAATAGCTTAGGTGGACTCAAAAGGTATCTCCATTAAGTACACTGAATAATATATTTCAGTAGTTTTCAATGAAACTGTGTATGCTAATAAAACCCACCTGTCTGATAGTAGGTTTCAGCAACAGAAGGCTGAGGCTGGGCAGCAGCTGCTACAGCAGCAGCAGTTGCCGTTGGTTGTTGGTAGTACTGCTTACTATCATACGCTACAGCAGGAGCGGTGGATCTTACATAGGAGTACGAGTCCTAAAGAAAAGGAATGAAAGAAAATTTTGCTCTAAGTGAAGTGGAAGGAAAAATCCCTAACTCTATAAAGTGTAATAGAGGAAAACAAAAAACTAACTAGAGACCTAGGTTTAAGAGTCAAATTCAAAACAAAGGGCATCCATTTTTGGACTTTGAAAATAAGGTCAAAACCATTCAGGCAGCACGTTTAACTCTCACATCAGAAAAAAAAAAAGTCTGTGAAACATTTTAAAATAATGCTTATCTTAAAATTCTATTAAGAAAGGGGGCATCTGTGTGGCTCCGTTGGTTAAGCAGCAGTCCTGATTTAGGCTTAGGTCATGATCTGAGGGTCCTGGAATCAAGCCTGGTGTTGCGTTCTGGCAGGGAGTCTGCTTGAGGACTCCTTCTCCCTCTTCCTTCCCCCTGCTTGCTCCCTCACTGTCTCTCTCACACTCAAATAAATCTTAAAAAAAAAAATTCTATTAAGAAATTCATAGCAGTTTTGCTTTAAAATTGGATCTCATAGTAAAGACCACCTGTATGCCCTAAGCTTTGTGGCTATTCCAGCTTTCTTTTCCTTCTTTTTTATTTACCACTATTATTATTAACTTATTTTTTTTTTAAAGTCTCCATGTGCAGCACGGAGCCCAATGCAGGGCCTGAATTCATGACCCTGAGATCAAGACCTAAGCTGAGATCAAGACTTAAGATGGGATCAAGAGTTGGACGCTTAACCTAATGAGCCACCCAGGCGCCCCTATTTACCACTATTATTAACATAATGAATAGAAACTTCGGGGTAGAGGAGAGGAAAAGGGAACAGGTTCCAGGCAGAAGAACACCATATATAAATCTCCAAGGCAGTGAAGATCAAGGTGAGCTGGGGAGTGCTGGGGAGGTATGCAGGTGGAAAGGCTTAAGTAGACAGGGCCCAGAAAATGATGGGCTTCATTCACCTTATTAAAAACAATGGAATTTATTATATTTTGTCTCTGGACATAATGAAAACAATCACATAATGGCAAAAGGAATTCTGAGTTTAGTAACTTGTAAATATTTTTTTATTAAAGGTTTATTTACTTATTTTAGAAAGAGAGCACAGGGGGAGCAGCAAAGGAGAGAGAGAGAGAATCTCAAGCAGACTCCCCACTAAGAGCAGAGCCCACACTGTGGGGCTTATCCAATGACCCCAAAATCATGACCCAAGCTGAAATTAAGAGTTAGACATAACCAACTGAGCCACCCAGGTGCCCCATAACCTGCCAAATATTAATAAAAAGTACTAATGTTATAATTAATGTCAATTCATTACTTAACAAAATAAACTCATATACTTTAGAAAGAATATAGAAAAACTAGGCAAAGTACAGAAGATCCCAAAAAAACAAACAGAAAGCAAGTTATTAAAGGATTAGAACCAGGGAAGCCTAGGTGGCTCAGCTGGTTAAGTATCCAACTCTTATTGGCTCAGATCATGATCTCAGGGTCATGACATTGAGCCTGGCATCAGGATCTGCACTCAGTAGTAGGGAGTCTGCTTGAGATTCTCTCCCTCCCTCACCCCCCCACCTCCTGCATATTCTCTCTCAAATAAATAAATAAATAAATAAATCTTAAAAGAAAAAGGATTAGAATCAAATTTAAATAAGTAGTAATTTAGTACCATAATAAACATACTACTATAAAAGGGAATTAGATCTTCACGTCCCAAATAAGACTGAACCAAAAGCAACTACAGGATATAAGAGCAGCAGCAATTTCTGTTACATACTAAGAAAGAATACTTTGAGAGGAAGAATGTACAGGCAACAGAATTTCTGCCCTTGTAAAGTACCAAAAAGATACTATGTAATTGTTTGGCCCATATAGTTTATGCTCATGGTTCTCAAAACAGGAGACAGGAATACTGCCATAGTACAACCAAGGAGCATCTTCCCTATGTCTTCATTTTTCTGAAAACCTTGGTTAAATATTTAACCAGTAATTAATGCAAAATATTTTTAATTAAAGCAGACATAGATATAAAATGGACTGGAATGGACTCAGGGGAATTATTAATAAAAACTCATTGCAAGGGAACTTAATGCTTGGACTATGCCCCTAAATTACCTAAGAATACACATTCATTTCTATCATCAGAGGTATATTTTGGAAGACCTAAGTTTCATAAGCAAAGGCTTGGACATTATTATCATACACTGGGGTCGATGAAGCCTGCATGTTAAGACTATGGAAGCTAGTAGTCTTCTTACCTGGTAGTTCTGTGTAGTAGCCGGGGGTGGTGGTGGTGGTGCTTCCTGTTGTCTCTGGGTATAACCATAGTCAGTTGCTGTATGTGCAGTGGGGTAGCCTCCATAAGCAGCAGCTGTTGCAGCAGCTGCAACAGCTACTGGAGCAGGCCTGGCAACTGCAACTGTGGCGGCCGCTGGTGCATAGGCAGCAGTAACTGTGTGAGCAGCTACTGGAGCCTGATGGACAGTGTAGCTAGCAACTGTAGTTGGATGAGAGTAGGCTACACCCGAAGCTGGCTGCTGGCTATATTGTGGAGTAGAAGAATAAACATAATACAATTTAATTTTAAAATCTAAGAGTTTAATAAAATAAAAAGCACATTTTCAAGAAATTTAATCATGGACTACAAAACACCAAGTATTTGAACTCAATAAGCCTAGTCAATACCATATTTGTTACGGTTGTATCATTTTTATTCCTTAATCTTAATACATTAGCTAGTCACACGTACTATGCTTAAAATCAAGGACCATATCACAAAGCAGGGATGACAAACTGGGATAAAAAGCAGTATTAAGAAGAAAAGAAAACTTGATGAAACTAGGAATTTAAAAAAGTATTTGTTGCTTGTAGAGTTCTTTATTACGTTCTACAGTTAAAAAAAAAAATCTCTACAAAGAAATGTTAAAAATACTGAATTCTAACTCCAGTTGTAGAAAACATTTAAAGTAGAAACTATTACCCAGTTGACTTAAATACTTCTGATACTCTAGGGCCATAGTTCTCAACTGGGAGAGATGTGGCCCTCCAGGAACATCTGGCCATGTCTGGAGATATTTTTGATGGTCAAACTGCAGAGGAGGTAGTGGTGATGTGTGCTACTGGCATCCAGTGGGTAGAAGCCAGTGATGCTGTTACATATCCTACAGTGCGCAGGACAGCTACCCACAACAAAGAATTATCCAAAGAATGTCAATAGTGCTGAGGTTGAGAAATCTTGCTCTAGGGCACAAAACCTACAACAGACTCTCTATTATTTTAGATAAATTACCCAAGTTACAGGCAGCATTTCATTATACACATTTATTTTTCTCTCAAAAATATAGCACATGTTGCAAAAGGAGACCTAAGTCAGATGCTTTGCAATCATAACCATTTAAAATTCAAAGAGGCAAAAATATTCTCCAAAACTGTAAATCAAATAAATTTCCAGCTCAAGTTTTCAGAGTAATGTTTAACTTTTTAAAAATTTTAACTTTTAAATTGAGAGTCTATGTCACATAAAACCAAGGCTTATAGATATTATGCACGTGAAAGTCTATTTGTTGTTCTAAGTTCTCTAAAATACTCACAATTACACTTGCTAAAGCTTTATTACCAAGGCAGAAATGCCTTCTAAAAAAAGAAGAGCCCCAACAGTTATTTAGCTGACAGGTTTTAGATGACCATAAGTCTTAATATGAGCCAACAGTTAAGAATAGCTGAGAAAAAAATACCTGACATATGCTGAAGCTGCTCTAATAAGTGTCTAATTCATGGGTTATGGTACAGGATATTCTTCACTGGTGTGCACACTACCATACAAATATGGCACAGAATTAAAATTTGGGGCCACATTTTAACTGTATTACGGAAAACACTGATAATTACAATGTATTTAAAGGGAATCAATATGAAGCTTATAAGTATGGCTATTATTTCAAATAAAAAGTGGAGGAACATTCAGTCTAGAAGAGGTGACTGGGGAAGATATGAGAGCTGCCTTCTAATAGAAGAGACTTACTCCATGCTGCTCCAGAGAACAGAACTAGAACCAATGGATGGAAGGGTGGCAGATTTCAGCCCAATATGAAAAAGAAAAAAAAACAAAAACTTAGAACAAAGTCCAAAGAAACTCTTATAATTTATATTTGGATGAGGTTTTCCACATTTTGATATTAAAAGTAGCTAATATTTTCTACATATATGACAATTAAAAGACAGGAAAAGGGAAATTTAAATTGTAATAGTGGAAAAATTGGTTTGGGATTGACATTTTCTATGGATAATTCCATATCCTTAAGAAAAAATGCCAGTACGTTTTTCTTCAAAATTCCTAGAACTGAAAAAAGAATTATATTTAAAATATAAATACACCAGTTCTGTGAAACTTGTATTTAACATTTACTGATAAAATTTCACACATTCAGACTACACTGCATAAGAAGGGTTTGGTTATGTAAAAATTCAGATAATCTTGGATTCCTATACAGTTTCCATTCATCCCATTGCTCTTTATTGCATATCTGTTCATACTTCCTGGTCTCCAAAACTTGTCCTGTAGGACAAAAAACAGAGTGGGAAGAGAATAGGAATATCAAGTCAACCAGGCAAGCAATTTGACTTATACTGCCTCTGATGCTCAAAAGTCTATGTGACTAAAAAAGGGATGATGATATGCTCTGGTTTAAGCCTACTGTCCCCTCATAATTATTAACAGTATGCTCTCACACTTGTGTCTCAGTTTGAACAATAAATCTTATAATCTCCCTTCCCAGGAACCATATAACAAGATGTCAGTACACTTAGCAATTATCATATACTACATGCGTAGGACTGCCTAACCTAACTCTGATCTGTACAGTCAAATCTGCTTTGTATAGCCAGAATATGGCTGGAACCATATCCTCTACCAACAGCATCATGAAGAATAATGATCTAGTTCCAATTCCCATGGGATAAGGGCTAGGGCAGTGATCTGCTGTTCAGAATAAAGTGTGTTATCTAGTGTGTTATCTTAAACCCACCTGGGAAATTCTGTTTCAATCTGAAATATCCTTAGAAAATTGCCTTTTATGTGATGTATATGACCAGCCTGGGTTATACCAATTCAATTAAATATCTAGTGGCTAAGTCTAAAAAAGTAAGTAAATTTTTAAAAATTCAGGTCACATCAAGTTCAAATTAGTTTAAGCAAAATTAGTCATACGTTGAAATATTTTAAACCAAGGTTTCCCCTAGTTTGTATTATTAGAATAAAAGATATTAAATTATATCCCTTCATAAAACTTAAGACTTAATGGTCACTAAATGATTTTCAAAATAAAATAGGATAAGTAAATAAGAACCCAAATCTTGTGTCATAGAAACGTATCTGTGAAATATATAGACTTTCATTTTCATCCAGCAGAGAAGAAGCTTCTATTTAGATAATATCCTTTGTGGATAAATTAAATCTAAAAAATCAGTTTTAAACCAGGACAAACTAAATAATAAATTACAAAACAAACATAAAAATAGGAGATGAGCAAGGTTAAGAAATACTTGAAGGATCATACATAAAATGGAAGGGTATTTCTCTTGGGGGGAGAAAAAGGTAAAGAAAGTATTTAGGGAATTATTAATACTAAAAAGTAATAACCCTTTTATATTCTTGGGACTTAACCTGGAGGTTAATGACCAGCTCTCTCCTTGCTTACCAGAAAGTGAAACCAGCCAGAGGCCTTACAAAATAGACAGCTGACCAAAATCACCAGAGTCGAAGAAAGCCTACTATAAACTGCAAAAGAAATAGGAATGGTCCTGCAGAAAATGGATATCTCAATGCAACAAACAAAAATTTTCACAAACTGTAATTTGTATCCATAAAATAAGAACTTAACAGCAGTTAGAAGATAAAGTTAAGGGATATAGACAAGATCAGGATATAAAAACCATAAAAGAGAAGATAAATCTAGGAAGTCTAATATCCAACTGGAAGGAATTCTGAAAAGAAAAGAAAAAAGCAAATAAAAGAAATTAAGAAAGAATATTTCCCACTCTGGAAGGGAGGCACACATTTTCAAATTTAAAGGCCTAGAGAGGGGGTCCCTGGGTGGCTCAGTTTGTTAAGCATTTGCCTTCAGCTCAGGTCATGATCCCAGAGTCCTGGGATAGAGCTCACATCAGGCTCCCTGGCTCAACAGGGAGCCTGCTTCTCCCTTTCCCTCTCCCTCTGCTGCTCCCCCTGATTGTGCTCTCTCCCAATGTCTCTCGAATGAATAAAGTCTTTTAAAAAGGGTCTACAGAGTGCAAAACCTAGAGACATATAGCATTTCATAACATCCCAAGGTTAAAAAAAAAAAACCAAAACTGTCAGCATCTTCAGAAAAGAAAAACAAGTCACCTGCATACAACTAAATGAAAACCTGACTTTTACTGATAACACCAGTGGCCAGAAAACAGTAGACTAATGTCTTAAAAATTCAAGGGAAAATGGTTACACACAGTTCTGTATCCAGCTAAACCATTAAGACAGAATAAAAGGTTTTTTGTTTGTTTGACATTTAAGAACTGAGTTTACTTCCTATATACCTTTTCTTTGGAAGTGACATGAAGATGTTCCTTGACAAAAAATAAACCAAGAAAGGGCGCCTGGGTGGCTCAGTGGGTTAAAGCCGCTGCCTTCGGCTCAGGTCATGATCCCAGGGTCCTGGGATCGAGGCCCACATCGGGCTCTCTGCTCAGCAGGGAGCCTGCTTCCTCCTCTCTCCTCTCTCTCTGCCTACTTGTAATCTCTCTCTCTCTGTCAAATGAATAAATAAAATCTTTAAAAATAAATAAATAAATAAATAAATAAATAAACCAAGAAAGAAATCATGGGATCCTATAAACAGTGGATCCAAACCTAGGAGGGAGATGAGAGCCCAGGTCAGCAGCTGTGCAGCAGGCTCAAAGAAGAAGTGAGCTTGGACTTGAAATAAAAAAAAGACAGAAGCCTCCAGGAGAGTGATGTCCAGGAAAATAAAAGACTGGACAATAGACAGTAGACCAGGAGCTTAGAAAAATATTAAAATACAATCAAGGCACCAAAAAGATTTTGGGGGGAAAAAAGGTAATAAAAGACTTCAGCAAATATGACATTGCTCAAGAAAGGCATAATCCTGGTAAAAGACACCAGAGTTAAGCAATTAGTAGGGTGTAAAAAAAAGCAAACATCCATTTGAACTTGAACTGAAGAAGATTCTTCTATTAGTGGTACAGGGTTGTAAAAATGGAACACAGTAGGAATAATAATCACAGACCACCACCACTTGGGTCCACATTAAGTACTATTTACAGTCGTAATAAAAGCTTCTGCCTTAAAGTTTTAGAATTAATCTTATCTCAGAATATAGACTATGATTACAGAATATAAATGTTAATCACAAGTACAACTACAGCTAAGTTGGGGGATGGGGGGGGGAGAAGGAAAGTAAAGCACCAGAGTTTCAAGATTCTTTTCCTAAAATAGAGAGTACTGAGACACTAACTACCTTTGTTGGAAACAGGAGTGTTTGAAAGTAAGTGAAACAGCCACATCATTGAACTCGGAAGGACAAATGGGAAGCACGAGAGGGAATGTACTATAACTGTAGGAAACCAAGCTATAATGCATAAAAAAAATCAATAAAGATACAGAGAAGCATATTACTTAATGATATGGAGTTAGAAATAAAACCAGAACATATTAAAGGTGGGAGTCTCTACAAAGTGGAATTGGGGAGAAGGGATTAGGAAAATATGGGAATGTTGTTTTCATTAAAAGCCCTTCTACGGGTGCTGAATGGCTCAGCGGGTTAAGTAACTCTTGGTTTTGGCTCGGGTCATGATCTCATCAGGGTTCTGAGACTGAGTCCTGCATTAGGCTTCACGCTCAGTGTGGAGTCAGCTTAAGAGTCTCTCCCTCTCCTCCCCCACTACACATGCACATACACGCACTCTCTCTAAATGAAATCTAAAAAAAAAAAAAAAGAATCCCTTCTATACTATTTTAATTACATTATATATTATTCTGGGGGAGGGAGCATAAAATATAATTTTCAAGCTGGCAAGCTGAATGACCGACCAACCACAAATTTAAAATACTCCTGTCTAGGGCGCCTGGGTGGCTCAGTCAGTTAAGCGTCTGCTTTCGGCTCAGGTCATGATCTCGGGGTCCTGGGATCCGAGTCCCATGTCCCAGGTTCCCTGCTTTGTGGGGAGTATGCTTCCCTCTCTGCCTCTGCTGTTCCCCCTACTTGTACTCTCTCTGTGTCAAATAAATAAATAAATAAATAAAATCTGAAAAAAAAAAAAATACTCCTGTCTAGGTATTCCAACACATTTTTTTTTTAAGATTTTAATTTATTTATTTGACAGAGAGAGAGAGCACCAGTAGGCAGAGCGGCAGGCAGACAGAGAAGGAAAGGCACACTCTTTGCTGAGTAGGGAGCCTGCTAACTCAATTCTAATTTCTACATTTCTGGTCTTGACCCTTACCTTTACCCAACTCTGAGCCCATTTTTAGTGCTTTCAAATTCTATTATGACCTGGGTTTACATCATACTAAAGTTACAGTCACTACCATTATTAAAACAACTATGCTAACCAATGGCTCGTCCACGTACATGGCATCTGATAACAGGGAAAACATTCCTATACCTCTTTTACTTTCTGTACAGCAGTGATTTTCAAAATAGGATCCAAGGACTGCTAGGATCCAGGAGGTTATCCCTTTTTCAATTACAGATTGCCTTCATATAATTTAATCCAAACAATTTATTGCAACAGACTGAATGCAGAAGCAGACCAAGAACCAACCATTTTAACTGAGATATTAAAATGATTTATAAAAATCTTTGTAAAGATACAAAACACTGCCTCTTGTCTCCCTATTTTTGGAGGACAGGAATATAGTTATTTCTTTATAGTTACATAAAGAAATTTGGGGTTAACATGTAGTAATCCTATTTTTATTTTAAAATTATTTAATAAATATTTTTAAAAAAATTCTAAGACAGTATTAGTATAACCAATATAAACAAAAGCTCTGTGGGGTCTTCAATAATTGTAACTGCTTTAGGGGTCCCAAAACCATAAGCTTTGAGAACTACAATTTGATGATATAGAGCATTAACTTTGATTCATCATTCATTTTCCTGCTCTTTGCACCTTTAAACAAAAACATTTTCTTCTATTTTGTAACAGGGAGACCGTTCTCTGGGAAAATGAGCAGCACACATGGTCAGAGCCCCAGGTCTGTTACCTACAACTGCAATATCCCTATCCAGGGCTCCAAATCTCCCAGTTTACCTAGTGTACTGTTCACAAGTATCATATTCTGTGTTAGCAGACACAAAAGGTATTGGGAAGCAATGGCCTAGAACTCTGGGACTCCCACAAGAAACCAGCACAGAAGGTGAGTTAGAAAAAGTCCATTCTCCCTTTTAAGGGAAAACTGAAGAAGAAATTTCCTAGCTCAGCCTTGGCCCTGGGTAAAGGGGAGAGAAGTATCCCCTAACAATTTTTTTTTTTAAAGATTTTATTTATTCACTTGACTCAGAGAGAGAGATTACAAGTAGGCAGAGAGAGGAGAGAGGAGGAAGCAGGCTCCCTGCTGAGCAGAGAGCCCGATGTGGGCCTCGATCCCAGGACCCTGGGATCATGACCTGAGCCGAAGGCAGCGGCACAATTTTTTTTTTAAGATTTTATTTATTTATTTGACAGAGAGAGAGAGATCACAAGTAGGCAGAGAGGCAGGCAGGGAGAGAGGAAGAAGCAGGCTCCCCGCCGAGCAGGAAGCCCGATGCGGGCCTCGATCCCAGGACCCTGAGATCATGACCTGAGCTGAAGACAGAGGCTTTAACCCACTGAGCCACCCAGGTGCCCAACAATTCTTTTTTTTTTTTTTTGCGTGAGAGATCAGTGTGTGGGCATGGGATGGGGGAGTGGGGAAGAGAGAGAGGAGAGAGAGAATCCTCAACGGGCTCCACACTCAGCATGGATGGAGCCCATCAGGGGGTTCCATCTCACAACCCCAAGAGACCCTGAGATCATGACCTGAGCCAAAATCAAGAGTCAGATGATTAACCTACAGAGCCACCCAAGTGCTCCTTCCCTGACAATTTTTTTTTCAAATACTTATTTGAGAGAGATATAGCAAGAAAGTGCAGGAGTGGGGGTATGGGGAGAGGGAGAAGCAGGCTCCCCGCTGAACGGACCTCCAATGCCCATGTGATCCCAGGACTCTGGGATCATGATCTGAGCAGAAGGCAGAACCTTAATGGATTGAGCCAGGCACCCCTCCCGCAACAATTCTTTATGACAAGTCAGCCTTCCCCTAGGTCTGGGTTCTGGAATTCACCTTATCTGACTAGGAAAACTCCCAGCTAAGAAGTTAGTTTAATGTATCTCTGAACTGACAGTGTTTTCAGATGCCAGAAAATACATTTTCCTCTCTAAATGCTACAATGTTCTAAGAAACAGGAGATCTCAATAAAAACATCATGACAAATCCTATAAGAAGTTACTAGAAGCAAGAGTTTGCAGAATAAAAAAAATCTGAAAAGCCTATAAGTATTGGAATTATTAAATACAAAATATAAAATAAGTACACTTAAAAAATTAAAAAAGGGGCATCTGGGTGGCTCAGTCCATTAAGCGTCTGACTCTTAATCTCAGCTCAGTTTTTGTTTTGTTTTGTTTTAAAGATTTTACTTATTTGAGAGAGAGAGGAGGGGCAGAGGGAGAGGATCTCAAGCCGACTCCTCAGCACAGAGCTGACGAGGGGCTCAATCTCACAACCTTGAAATCATGACATGAGCTGAAACCAAGAGTCAGACACTTAACTGACTGAGCCACTCAGGCACCCCTCAGCTCAGGGTTTGAGTTCAACTCTGCATTGGGCTCTGCACTGGGTGTGAAGTGTACTTGAACAGACCTTCCAGAAATGAAATACAGTATATAAAAATTATAAAAATTATAATCAGAAACTTAGAAAGGCATTAGATAACTGATTAGACATGGCTGACAAAAAATTAGTGAACTAGAAAGTATCTCCACAATTACTCAGAATGCACACAGAGACAGATGAAAAGTAGTAGGGGTTAAAAGAATGATGAGGATGGAATGGCACTATTCCACCCTCTAGAAAGAGATACTTTCTAATTACATCTAAGTAGATGTATATCTACATAGTACATCTAAGTAGAGTTGCAAATGGAGAAAAACAGAGGAAACACATCTAAAAGGAATGTCTGAAATTTCCCCAAGTGAAAGATTAATTTGAAAGCCCCAACAAAGACAAAGAGAAGCGGGGGGGGGGGGGGGNGGGGGGGGGGGGGGGGGGGGGGGGAGGAGGGAGTGTGTGTGCCTACAGAGACTGAGGACTTCTCAAAAATGAGTAAGATGAGATTAAAACAAAAACTTTTACTAGTAGACCCATATTAAAAGACACTCTTAAAGATTTTCTTTAGGAAGAATGAAAATGATCTCAGACTGAATGAATGTCAGGTTAAAAAAGTGGTAAATATGAAGGTAAATTTAAATAATCACTGACTATAAAAAATAATGGTATTCAACAATGACTGGTTGTGGGGTTAAAATGCAAAATACTATACAATAATAGCAAAAAATCACAATAGGACTGATCAAAGTTAAAGCATTTTAAGTCCTTGTATTGTTTAGGAATGTAAAGATAATGATTTACTTTAGACTGAGTTAAATATTCATGCTAAATTTCTAGAGGAACCACTATAAAACAGAAGCAGAATGTTCAATTTCTGACCTTACAAAAGGAATGAGAAAAAGTCTCAATCAAGAAAATGAGACTGTGGGCGCCTGGGTGGCTCAGTCGTTAAGCGTCCGCCTTCGGCTCAGGTCATGATCCCAGCGTCCTGGGATCCAGTCCCACATCAGGCTCCCTGCTCAGCAGGGCGTCTGCTTCTCCCACTCCCCCTGCTTGTGTTCCCTCTCTCGCTGTGTCAGTCTCTGTCAAATAAATAAATAAAATCTTAAAAAAATGAGACTGCTTCTGTCACTCACGTTATTGGATGAGTTTCTTCTCCATTGGAAAACATATTGTGTATGTGTGGATTAGTGTCGATTTTGGATAAAATGACAAAGTAACTGATAGACAAAACACTTTTTTCCTTTTCATGGCATACAAAATACAATTTGATCTTTTCATTGGTCCAAACTGAATGTTCAACATTGTTGGATTTTCCTATTTTCTAGGTCAAATTATGACATTTTATGTATCTACCAAATCCAGATTTTTCTTTAAATTACTTTTATTTATTTATTTATTTATTTTTAAAAGATTTTATTTATTCATTTGACACAGAGAGAGATTACAAGTAGGCAGAGAGGCAGGCAGAGAGAGGAGAGAGGAGGAAGCAGGCTCCCTGCTGAGCAGAGAGCCCGATGTGGGCCTCGATCCCAGGACCCTGGGATCATGACCTGAGCCGAAGGCAGCGGCTTTAACCCACTGAGCCACCCAAGCGCCCTTTAAATTACTTTTAATATAAGGTTGACAAAGATGTAAAATTAAACTTCCTCACGGAATCACCCTAAAGATAAACCATCTTCATTTTGTACACTTGCTATTATATATCATGCTCTCATTACCTTTACAATACTATTAAAATAACTATTGTAGAATTTTAGAAGAAATTTAAATGTCTTCTAAGAACTAGAACAAATAAAATAACCAATCCTACAACTTTTACTAACACCTTACACTAGGAGACTGACTACTAGTGGGTTGGGGGTGGTTAAATGTAATTTGAAAACTTAGTTTTCTTGGGATCCATAATTCACAGTATACCAAGAAAAAGAGTTATTACCATTTACCTGGGTCCACTGGCTCTTCTGCACTTTTGTATTTTTGAAGTAATTTGACAAATTATTTGCACAAGAATAAGGGATAATAATAAAAAAAACCTATCGGAAATCTTAAAAGCAGCAGGAGACCCTAATTTTTATTCCATTTGCTACTGGTTTTAAAACGAACCATGTTCTTTGAACAGAACTGCTAATCAACTTTCATGCATGAACCTGGAACATTTCTATCTCATAAATGCTGACTGCAGATTCCAAATATTATCTCTAATGAATTCTAACTTATCATTACTTCTGGTTCTTCTTTTTGCACCTGAACTGCCAAAATGCAATGATTACAAAATTTTTAAAAATTTTGTCTGCTTCCTCAATGGGGAGCCTGCTTTTTCTGTCCCTCTGCCCCTCTCCCTGCTTGTGTGCACATGGGTGCTCTCTGTCAATAACAAAACAAAAAACAAACCCACAAAAAACATTTGATGGCTTTAAGAGAGACAGTCATCTTCCTGGCTCCATAATTGCAAAACATTTTCAATTTTAAGTTTGGAATGATCAATATAATCCATCTTTTCCTTTCTACACCATCGATTTCCTTCAAATTATCTCTGAATACATATCTGCCTTCAGCACCTGTCCACTAATGAATCATATGAAGTAAATTTTTGTGTACCAAAATTTGGTGATGGAAGAACTGATGCCACACACTTTTAGCAAATTGAGAAGTTCGAGATCTTGTCATGGAATATTACATAATGAGGTCACTCCTGTTGACTGACGAGATAAAAACACCATATTTACTTTTCTTATCCTTAGAAAAACTTTATCTTTCACTCACTGACTTCCGAGTTAAAAAATATTTCACCTAGGACACTGTATCTAAAGATTCTTAGCCTGAGATTTTGCTCTTACAATCAATTTTACTAACAAACATCGTTAGTCTAGAGTGATGCTGTTTTTCTGCATCCATGTTATTTATCTAATAATTGTCAAACAGCTTCCTGTGTTTTCTTCTTTGCCAATATGGACAGAGTATGGATAATTTGGAATCTTCAACTGTGAAGGAAAAAACAAAAGCTAACTATAAAGGCAGTGTCTCTACTTTTTTCATACCATCTTGAAAGATGCCAAAATTGGGTGACTGGGTGGCTCAGTTGGTTAAGCATCTGCCTTCAGCTCAGGTCACGATCCCGGAGTCCCAGGATGGAGCCTGGCATCAGGCTTCCCGCTCGGTGGGGAGTTTGCTTCTCCCTCCGCCCCTCACCCTGCTATCTTGCTCTCTCTCAAATAAATCTCAAAAAAAAAAAAAAAAAAGATGCAAGAGTTTGGGCAATGAAATGTCTTGCAATTATTTTACTATTGTACCACCCTTCTAGGTTAGTCCAACATTCCTCCACTTTTCTATCGTATTAGTCTTTTTTATAGTAGTTGGCAATAAGTGACAAGATGAAAATAATTCCAGGCGCCTGGGTGGCTCAGTGGGTTAAAGCCTCTGCCTTCGGCTCAGGTCATGATCTCAGGATCCTGGAATTGAGGCCCCAGCAGGCTCCCTGCTCAGCAGGGAGCCTGCTTCCTTCCTCTCTCTCTCTCTGCCTGCCTCTCTGCCTACTTGTGATCTCTCTGTCAAATAAATAAAAATCTAAAAAAAAAAAAAGATGAAAATAATTCCTAGGATAATGAAACAGCAAAACGTTTCAAGACAGGGAAAAATAAAATCCATTTACCATTTAACATATGGTAAATCTTAAGACTTATAAAAAGGATCCAATGGATCCATATAGTAATTGTAAGATAAAATGAATTTCATTCCACTTTTTTTTTTTTAAGATTTCATTTATTTATTTGACAGAGAGAGCACAAGCAGGGGGAGTAGCAGAGGGAGAGGAAGAAGCAGGTTCTTAGCTGAGCAGGGAAACCCTGACTCGATCCCAGCACCCTGGGATCATGACCCCAGCTGAAGACAGAGGCTTAACTGACTGAGCCACCCAGGCACACTATTCCACTTTTAAAAATAAGCAGATTTTCTTTGGAAGACCTCTAAGGAAGAAAAAGTCATGAAATGTCAATCCTTTTAACTATCTGTAAATAAAACTGCTCAAAAATAAAACCCCACAAATATATGGGTACAATAAAAGCTGATAGATATCAAAGTTAATTAAACCAAAGTGCCCTGTAACTTTCTGAACTCCAGAAAAATTTCTCCAGCAAAAGATATGAACACTAAGAGAGATGAAAAACAAAACTAAAAATAGCCCACTAACACTTAAGGTCAGTTTTTATTGTCAAATGTTTTACAAACACATTAGGAGTATTTTCAAAAGTCTTTTGATTTCATAAATGTGGATAAGGAATTATAAATGTGTAAAATAAGATCCTGAAATTCTTAGAGCTAGGATAACCAGATATTCTAAAAGCAATGGATAGCCAGTTAAGATTGTAAGCAGAAGAGTATTGTGCTGAATTTACATTTTATGATGAGCATTCTGTTTATAGTAAAAAATGGTTTGGGGTAGGTAGGACTTGGGAGAGTGAGAGAAGATATAAAGTCATCTTCATAAATCACAGCATTCTGCCCTCATCTATATGGTTATTGTTTAAAAGGCTTCTGTATTCTTCCTATCGAAAAAGTACTAGATTTCTTTAAACTGCTTTTCAAGAACATTCTTTCCCACTTAAAGCTGACTACCATAACAATGTAACGCATTTTATATATTTTTTCCAGAAATAAAAAAAAATGATTTAAAAATTTTATTTTCATTTACTTCAAGAATAGTGCTTCCTAATACTTTTAGCCTCTTTGATCCCTAGGACCCTCAAGAATTTATATGAATACTAAATTAGACCACAAAACTTTTTTTCCCCTTTTTTTAGTCCCCAGGATGAAGGTCCAAGGTATGTGGACAGAAAAGCAGGTTTCTAACAACGATCTAGGACACAGGGAGTGAAGTCAACCCCATTCACCCCATAGTGAGGCTGGAGAAACAGGGAGGCCTTTCCCTCCAGGGAAGCTGTGCATGCCCTAATGGAGACCACAAAACTTATTTTAAGCAAAATTTTATGCTTGTCTTTCCGTAGTTCCAAATAAGTAGATTTTAGATTTTCTGTAATGTCTACCCATTAAAATTGTATCTATAATTCGATAATTAACATTGCTTACTACCTCTCTTCTTCTGGTTTTTTATGACATAACATTCTCATAGCTCTTTGCCTACCCTGTATTTCTTTCTTTCTCTGGCCCTACTTTAAAAACAGATGTTCCCCAAGTTTGCAACCACGGCTCTATTTTTTGTTTTTCTTTCATTGATTTAAAAATGTTTACTAAATGATGTATGTCATACATACATACATGAAACCAAGGTTTCATCCATACTCAACAGCTATAATGGGTGATCAGTACCATATGAACGATACCCAGATTCATACTACCAACACTTAACCCTTTCCTGAGCTCTATTTCCAAATGGTCCACTGAATATAATAGCTAACATTGATGGGGATGTAATATATGCCAGGGACTGTTCCCAGAACTCTGCAAATACTACGTTACTGAATTATCAAAACACAATGGAGAATATAGAAGCCTTCGGGATGCTGATATTATTTTTATTTTTAATCTGGGTGCTGATTATATAGGTATGTTAAGTATATGACATTTTATCAAGCTATACAATTATATGTGCAGTTCTTTTTATATATATTGCACTTTAACAGAGAATTTTTAAAAAATCTCAATCCTATGAGGTAAGGAACGGTATTATCTCCAGATTAAAGATGAAGAAACTTAAGTATCAACAGACTGTTTCTCCAGGATTCAATTCAGGTAGCCTGACCTCAAAGCCCATCCACTCTCAAACATATCAAGCATCATACATTTCTGTCTTGGCTCAACGCATTTCCTTTGTCTAAAATGATCTTCTCTCAGGGGCACCTGGGTGGCTCAGACCCTAATTCTGAGATAAGAGTGCCAAGGACAATTTATGGCTAACCACAGTAGGTGCATTCCACACCTTTAATCATATATCTAAGTAATTCTGACACACTCTTTCAATTACTACACTTATGAGCCCAAAGCCCTGTCTTCTGGTTAACCTGGTGGTATACTTCTGAAACATAATTTGGCTGGTTTTATAATGTCTATTTAAACAGCTATACATTATAATCCAACTGCTCATAAGCGTAATTCTATCTCTGGAATCTCTATTTTAATCCAGTGATCTATTTGTCTATCCCTGTACCAATAATACCACATTCTCCTGTTGAATAAAGTTTGGGTATATGGTAACACAAGACGTTCCTTGTCATATCTTACAAGTCTGTCATGACTACTTTGGACAAATATTATCTTCATTACCACCATTAGAATCTCTTTTGATCCAGTTACCTCGAAAAACCTGTTTTGACTTTTACTGGTATTACGTTAAATATATAGATTACTTAGGAGAAAATTGATAACTTGATGGTATTGATTTTTTTCGCTCCATGAACACAGCCCATCCTCATTTATTTATGTCTTCTTTTATGGGCTTTATATCCTAATGTATTTTTTAAGTGTCCTGCATATCTCATTAGTTTTATTTCTACTTAATAGGCTTTGTGGCTATATAAAAACAAGATTTAATTTGAAATTTTATTAACTTAATATTGCTGAAACAGTAACATTACCAATTTTTGCCTGATCTTAGATCCAGAAAATTTGCTGAATGTTTATTATTCCTCATATTTTTGTCCGTTGTTTGCAAATAAAAAATTTCCTTCCTTCCCCATTAAACTGACATGGAACTTGAGATCATCAATTGATACTCAAGTACATACTTTTAAAACATTTTACTTTGAGATTATGAAGTTCTCTCTCTCTATATATAGTATATATATATATAGTATATAGTATATAGTATATATATGTTATATATATATATATATAAAGTATATGAAAGACATCAACTAAGGAGTTCCTCTAAAATCCTTATAGTATTATTCAAATACCTATACTTTATAGAAAACTAACATTCGTAAAATGCCTCCTGAAAATCGGGCACTGGGGTAGAAGGTTTTATATATAATCTTCACCTGAAGGAAAATTAACTGAGGGAATAGTCTCAGAAAAATGAAGTGAATAGGCCAAGTGACTGATGGGATAGAGCTGGGATTCAAGTCTAAAGTCTCACAAGCTCCAAATCCATGCTCTTCCCAAGAAAGTACATTGTAAAGTCATTTATGAAAGCTCAGTCCAACATACACCTTAAATATTCTATACAGGAATATTTTGGCTCACAACTACTCTTAAAACTATTAATAACATAGGAAGTATCATTAATGTAACAACAGCAATCCTTTTTGAACATTTTCATTATTTCAAACTCATTCATGCAATATGAATCCCAAGATCTCTGATTCAACAATGAAAGAGGTGATATAATTAGCAGTTGCAGAATTTTTTTTCCCCGTAGAGCCAGTAAATTTCCATCACCATGATTGGTTTCAAAAACCTGTTCACCTGGTTTTTCACCTTCTCGGTCAGAGATTAGTCCTTTTCTACCTTACTAGTGTTATTCTTTCCTCAAGACAGTTTTCTTAACACTACATTCAAAATAAAGTAAAAAAGGAAGAGAAGGAGAAAAAGGAAAATTCACCAGCTAATCAGCCTACCTAAGTTATCTATCTCAGTGATGTGAAGAGATAATTATCTTTTAGGAACAGACATACTAAAGATATCCCAAGAATCAATGGATGAGATGCCTTTCTAGCAGATGATTAAACTAATGCCCAGCAAACAGTAAGGATCCACTTAAACATTTACCACTGAACGATATTTGCTAAGACTCGAAGAATATGGGGGTAAAGTAATTATTCTGCATCTTTATACAATCTTTACCCTAAAGCCTTTGAATTCAATAAATACTAGATATAAGAAGGGTTAAAAAAAAGTTGCCAAATGATTTTTTCAAATAGCTAACTTTATTGAAATTATTCAATGATACACTAAGAGTATATATAGGACAAAGAAAATCAGTTTAAGCACAAGCTAAAGATTTAGATTATCCAGGTTTTAACGGTAGATAGATGATAAAGAATTGATATGTCCAAGGCTTTTCTAAATAACAATTAAAGGGAAACTGGTTGTTTAAAACTCAGAAATGTTTATGTCCTATTAATAGCAGAATATAATGGGTTACTTTATATTTATATTACATATACATATAATTGTGTATGCCACAGACTCCTTTCTGAAAGTGAACACCTCTGAGAACTTCAGCATCACCTCCAATGAAGGAGTGAAAAAAAAGATTTTAAGCCTATGAAACTACCAGAAAGCTTTTTTCTACTGAGTATTATCTTTCCCCACATTCTTTGCTACCCTAAGTCCTCCTAACTGTTCAAATACTTTTTTCCAAGATTACAAAATTATATTTATCCATAAGCCTATCCTCTCAAACAAAAAAGGTAACTACTAAAGTAGGTTACATACCCATCCAAGTCCCCTTTCTGCCACGAAGCCATCCTATTTTTTCACTATACTTGAGATCTGCTTCGTCCTGTGCCCCACAAATTAATTTTACCAAATACACATAAACACATACAAATCAATACTTTAGAATATTTTGATTTCTTCATTTCCAAGGGGAAAAAGCACATGAAAGGTCAGAAAATGAAAAATCGCATTTGCAAGAGTGGCAAATGGGCATAATAGGTTTATTCGCTTGACTTAAAATACAAAAAGGAAGAAAAATATTCAGTAGCTGATGGAACATGCAGCACAAAGACTAAGTAAATGCTCAGGACAAAAATATTTAACATTCATTATACAAATGAAAAACTTAGCTTTTCTAGCGGTTAACAGTCAGAAGTAGCAGAATTTATAGCTTTACATAGCTATAACCAAGAAAACTAAGAACCAGAATGCAATGAAGATTTAGGTTACTTTCAGTTATCCGTATTCAACAACAGGCGTAGCAACCACTCATATCATCCACATGTTAATGCTTAAATTTCCCCAAGTTTGCATCCTTTAAACAAAAAACCCCACAAACAACAACAAAAAACTTGCAAAGTAAGCCTTGGTCTTCCATCTAAAAGTTACATTACAGCGATTTCTAGACGGAAGAAAAAGCATCATCACTGCATTCTTTGCATATCCTTTTATTATTGCTACTTATCTTCCTTGAGCTGAAGTATTAGCATTATTGGACCTGATTTCCTCCCATTAAAAGCAAACAACTTTCCACGTACCGTATCTATATAAAAGGGACACAGCATATTAACAATTAGTTTTCCTGACATATATATGCATAAATAAGTATAGTCCAAAGACTAGTCTTTCCTCATTAGACATACACATAACAACTTAGTAATTTGGATGGTTGTTACAGTTTACTGAAACTTGAGGAGATTCAAATCCAAAGAAAAAATTAAACACAGAAATTCTGTAATAGTCTTTTATACTAGGATAAATTACATACATCCCACTATTTTATCAAAAAAATGAAGTATATTTAAGTTGGCATTTCCTCCCCCATTTCTGTCTGTAGGTCTGCACTAGAAAAAATACTTCAAAACTGCCAAAGAACCCACTATATTTTCAATAAGTAAATAATCCTAAAATCTATCACTCTGCCCACAGTAACAACAAAAAATACTGTGTGAAACAAGTCACATTTTCTTTTTTTTTTTTTTTTTAAAGATTTATTTATTTATTTATTTCACAGAGGGAGAGAGATCACAAGGAGGCAGAGAGGCAGGCAGAGAGAGAGAGGGGGAAGCAGGCTCCCCGCTGAGCAGGGAGCCCGACGCGGGCCTCGATCCCAGGACCCTGAGATCATGACCTGAGCCGAAAGCAGAGGCATTAACCCACTGAGCCACTCAGGCGCCCACAAGTCACATTTTCAATGGTTAAATACAGCTTTGTCTAGAACACATAGTACTTGGTAGCACAGGATTTATAGCACAGATGCTGATTAGCTATCTTGTTTCCCAGAAAAAGAAAATGGTTTGATTTTTTTCCTCTCCCCACAAAAATTATTGGCTCTAAAAGGTTTTATCAAAGTAACTGACACTTTGTTAGTTTAATTATCGCAACTTATAAGCAAAGAATTGTTAATATCTGAAAAGTCCCAAGATTTTGGCCCAATAATTTGTCATCTCAGTCCTTTTTCTGGAATACGTCTCAAAACAGATTTGTAAAAAAATGCCACATGCATTCTAGACATTCAAAACAATTATAAAAATTTAATACCAATTTTGTAAACATAACGCACATTTACACATTTTAACAGCTCTTAGAATCGATGGTGTCTTAAGCACTGTATATTTTAATTGGCAATTTTAATGGTACATAAAATGTCATCCTTTACAAATAAATGGCATCTTAGAATTCCATTTAATACGGCAACTTTCTCAGAATTACAGGCTTTTACCCAAGAAGATAGCCCAATATCTCATTTTACAGATGAGAAAAATGAAAGCCCAAATAAGTATGTCCCCAACGTCATAAAATCAAGAGCAAAAAAGACACCGAAGCCAGGTCTTCTGATTCCCAGTGATGCCCTTTCCATTACACAACACAACACGTGAAGTTAATGAGGTGAAAAAATTACCTGGGTTTAACCTGATAGTTAACACATTTATCTAATATAATCTCTCTATAAAAAGCCTGTCACTTAGGAACCCTGTAGGTTTTTGGTTTGAATCTGAAAAGAATGTCTCCGACTGACTCAAAAGCAACAACGACCACACACACACCCACACCCACACCCACACACACACACATCTACCGTGTTTTTCTCTTTTGGTAAGATGTATAA
>LNAC01000007.1:2675956-2699113 GCA_002007465.1 Ailurus styani
CGCACTCCCTCACTCACTCGCACGCCCCGGTGGCGGCCGCCGCCTCCTCCCCGGAGCCAGCCCCAACCCCCGCGTCTCCCCGCGGCCCCGGGTCGGCGAAGGGGCCAGGCAGGGACCTCGGCGGGGTACATTATACTCACCATAGGTGAAAGAAACTACAGGGCATATGGGAATCATGGGCTCGGGCTGCTGCTGCTGAACTCTGAACTCTCACCCACTGCCTCCCTCCTCTGCCCCGCTCCTCCTCAGCGGAGAACAGACCGCCGCCTCCCGCCGCACTGCGCAAGCGCCCCCCGCGCTCGGCACCCTGGGAGCTGTAGTCCCGGCCGCCTTCGCGACTCCGGCGGACGCGTGCCGGGCCTCGGCCCAGGCAGGCCTGGGGGAACCCGCCGGCGAAGGCGGGCCTGGCCGCCTTGGAAGGGGCAGTGACGGGGAGCCGCAACAGGGGCGATATAGAAGAGTGCGAGGATCGCTTCGTCCTGCTGTGGGGGGATCAGGGAGAATGACCGGAGAGAGTGACGTCTTTTAGCCTTCTCTTCTTACTTTTCTCTCTTTCACTTTTGCGTGTGCAATGTTCTCTACCTTTCAGTCCTTCTCGCTTATGCACTCTTCATTAGAATTTGAGCTGGAGGGGCACCTGGGTGGCTCACTGGGTTAAGCGTCTGCCTTCGGCCCAGGTCATGATCCCAGAGCCCTGGGATCAAGCCCCACCCCGGGTTCCCTGCTTAGCGGGGAGCCGGCTTCTCCCTCTCCTCCCCACCTGTGCGTTCTCTGTCACTGTCTCTCTTTCTCTCTCTCAAATAAATTAAAAAATCTTAAAAAAAAAAAAAAAAAGCATTTGAGCTAGACTAATATGGATGCTTCCTTCTTCGCCTCATTCCTGCTTCTTGTTCCCAGCTCAAAATTGTGGTGGGAAAGACCGGGGAGGAGAGGAAAAGAATGCTAGTCTGTTGGACTGGAAGCACGCTTCCAAACACCCCTCCGGACCGCCGTCTTCCCCCACCTTCAACCCCCGACCCCCACCCCAAAGGAATGTCAGGCTACGTCCTGGAAATGTATCAGCGGAGAAAAGGAAGTCCCTTGCACACGTGGAATTTACCTTCTGGGGAGAAAGGAGGAGGGTGTCAGACAATGACCAAATAGTATAGCGGATGGTGATTGCAGCTTTAGGAGTAAGGCCAGGCAAAGATAGGAGGGAGGTGCTGTTTTATTATGTAGGGTGTGGATAGCGCAGTCACCTGAGTAGAACCTTGAAGGAAGGGAGGCAAGAGCCTGGTAGATACCTGGAGGAAGGAGAGCAAATATAGGGTCCTAAAGCTGGAGTGCTCAAGAGCAGTAACGAAGTTAGTCCCGCTGGAGTTGAGTGATAAGGAGACAGGATCTTCAGAAAGGTCCCTGGTAAGGATGCCAAATCTTTCATGGTGAGGATGGAAGAATACTCTCCCTCATGCAAGCATTTCTTTCTTCCTTCTTCTTTCTCATTGTTTTCTCTTTACTTTCAGTGAGAACTTTCTAGTAAGTTCATTTCCTATCAGTCTCCTCTTACAGTCCATCTTCTGATGGACTGTCTCCTTCCACGTTACCTCCTTCCTGCCTCCTTCCTGCCTCCCATCAATGCATAAGTGCTCCATTTCACCTCTTCCTCATAGTCTTCATGTCCCAGACCCTCTGCTACTGGCCTCTTGTCAATGTTTATTTACTTAATTATTTAAAAAAAATAATCTAACCAGTTTCTAAAGAGCTTATTTAAGTAATCTCTACATCCAACATGGGGCTTGAACTCATGACTCCGAGACCAAGAGTCACATGCTCCTCCAACTGAGCCAGCCAGGTGCCCCTGCTCAATGTTTAACATGAGCATCAAAAAGAAATGCAAAGGGTGAATCAGAACTCATAAAGTTTAGGGCTTTATCCCACCTTTTTATGGCACAGCAGAAACAATACCTCAATTCTTACTTGTGCCAGCCTGGCTCCCCCACACCTCCTACAAAGGTATGAGTTCTAACTAAGAACCTGTCTGATTTATCCTCTTACTCATTTTTAAAAAGAGAAAATGTAGAACATTGCGGGAAAAAACCAATGTCATTGTTTTTGACAATACTGATGTTTCTCTAGGCAAAAGTTATTTGCAGTCCAAGTGTGCTACTAAGAAAAAGTATCTCCTACACATAGAATATCAGAGCCTCATTTTAAAGGTTGTCTTGAACTTCATGGAGCTATAAAGTTTTTAAGGCACTGACTGTAACTGCTTTGATAAACTTGTACTATTAGTTACTAGGCTACTTGAATAAAACTGGAGGAGAAAAGGCAGGTGTTAATCACCTGCCTAAGAAGATTATTTTTAGGCCAATTTTATGCTTGGCTGCTTGGCAGGCCTTTAGAGGATGGAAGAGGGCTGCTGGCACACCCCAATGAGCAAGCAGGAAACTAACAAGAGGAAGGTGTACCTCTTTGGTACGTCTAGAATTTGTTCCTAGAGTTCAGAATAGGTGTGGCAGTAGTGAAAATTGTTTACAACTGTGTACTCTTCAAAGAGGGAATCTGGTGGAAGGGCTCAACTTACCCTTGGCGTGGATTTATTCCAGGAAGGAGTTTGGGGATGGGCTTGGAATTAAGAAGCCTTGGGTCCTTTTCCTCGGTATTTAGTAGCGGAATGGTCTGAACACATTATTTAATCTTTCTCAACCTGTATGATAGGAATAATAACATCTCCCTCACAGGACTGTGGTGGGGGTTAAATGAGGTAGCATTTCTGTAAAACAATGCCAAGCACAGGGTATTTATGTAAAAAGAACTAGGCAGGATGCTTGTGAATCCTTTCAAAATCTACCTTCTAGTAAGTGAATGCACTATGCAAGTCACTCACCTAAAACCAAAAAGTAGGTGGCTCTGCCCTGGGAGGCTTTACGTCCCAGAGTGTACCCAGTCTAGCCAACATGGTAATATGTAATCCTCCAGGTGGGAGGCTGGACTGGAGGAAGCCAAGCACAACGTCTGTCCTCCTTCATGTCCAGAAATGGCTGGCATTGGAATTACACACAGCAGTCATTCTCCACACTTGAGCTAGAGTGATGAGTTCAAAATGCAAATCTGATCAAATCCTTCTGTGCTTCCCATCACTCTTAGAACAAAGCAAAACTTCCACATGGCTTACAGAATCCTGTGCAGTCAGGCCTACTAGCCTTTCCCACCACCTTCCTCCTTCTCTTCATCCCAGCTGCTTTGGCCTCCTATTTACCTTGCTCCCTCCCACCACAGGGCTTTCCATGTTCTGCCTGACTAGATTGTTCTTCCTTCCTCTCTTCACCTAGTTAACCCTCATGCTTTAAGATCTCCACTCCGCCAATTCCTCCTCAGCCTTCCTGGACTCCCTGATCCATCAGACCCTTGCTATGCTCTCAGAGCCCCAAGCATCCCTCCTTAAGTTGTCTTTGTGACAGCTGCAATCTCACACGTACTGCATGATTGTTTGATTAACATTATTTCTGCCATCAAACTACAGCTTGATGAAGGCAGGGAGCCAATTTTATGTGCCTGGTGATAGGCACCCAGTAAGTACTTATTGAATAAATGAACCAGGTTGTGCACAACTTAATCTTTGATCATTCAGAAGGCAGTTTCAGGAACCTGTAATACCTCAGGGTCCTCATTAAGAACTTCAATTAGCATCTGAGGGCAAATGAGAAGACCCATTAATTGGCAGACCCAGTAACCACAATGGCAGAGCTAGCCTGAGAAGGCCTGTCCCTAAACTCACCCCAAATATATCTAGCCACCTTTAGTCACACCTTTGATAATTCTTTTTTTTTTTTAAGATTTTATTTATTTATTTGACAGAGAGAGAGAGATCACAAGTAGGCAGAGAGGCAGGCAGAGAGAGAGGAGGAAGCAGACTCCCTGCTGAGCAGGGAGCCCGATGTGGGCTCAATCCCAGGACCCTGAGATCATGACCTGAGCTGAAGGCAGAGGCTTTAACCCACTGAGCCACCCAGGCGCCCCTAGTCACACCTTTGAGTGGAAACCTGGTATCCTGAAAGGCCTTGTTAAAGTGCAAACCTGTCAGCCAGAAAGGGTAGTGTATGAGCTACTCTATATACCAAGAGAATATGGCATGGGGAACAAGGGCTTGGTCTCTGAAGCTGGACCCATATGACCTCAAATCTCAGCTCTCGCTAACTGGTAGGGCTTTAACAACTTCCTAGATGTAAAGTTCCTAGGTCAATGTGGGGTTCATTGAAAGTACTGTGAATGTTGGTTGGTTATTCTAACCATCACCCATTCCTGTCACAACCAGAGAAGAAGCCAAAAGATGGGATTGGGGTTTTTTTTATAGAGGAAGGGGAAGCTCAAGCCCACAATGGCACAGAATAAGTGGGACTGGGATAGGGGTGGGGGCACAGAGGATCATAGGGAGGCATGCAAGGGGAGACAAGGGGCAAGCTGCTGCGGTGTCATTATTTCCCTGAGAACCCAGGGAGGGAACAAGAACTTGGCCAGGAAACTCACTTGGAACCTATGATGGTCTCCCAAGATAATTACAGTCATTGCATTTGGGGCTAACAAAGAAAGAACAGGAAATGAGGCTCTAGCTCTGTGCATGACTTGGACAGGCTGAGACTCCAGGGATTCTGGGACCTTACCAACATAGGCAGTTGGTGCCGGGAGGGGACAGCACATGGAGGACAAGAGAGTCAGGTTAGGGAGCAGACCTAGCTGTCAGACTGGCTTTTAAGGGCCAAATGGGTAGGACAATGTTCACGATTCAAAGGGAAAGTTCTGATTTTATTATTATTTTTTAAAGGTTTTATTTATTTGACAGGGGGAGAGAGAGAGAACAAGCAGGGGGAATGGCAGAAGCAGGATCCCCACTGAGCAGGGAGACTGATGTGGGGTTTGATCCCAGGACCCTGGGATCATGACCTGAGTCGAAGGCAGATACTTAACCAACTGAGCCACCTGGGCACCCTGGGAAAGTTCTGATTTTAATCAAGAAAACCTTAACTGAAGGATGTACTCCAGGTGGTGGGGGTGACAGTGAAAGACCAGGAAGCATTCCCCTCTAAATTCTTCCATCCCCTCCCCTCCCCTCTCTTCTTCCTCCTCTCACTTCCCCTCTACTCTCTGCCCTTCCCTCCGAGGAATAACTGTGTAGTCTTGGAGATATGCTGTACTAAGGATATTCTTCAGAATTCAGTTGAAGTTCTTTCTTGAGTTTTTGGCCAATGGATGGTGGGTGGGGATAAATGGGTAGAGACATGAAGGACTTTGAAAGAATTAAGGAGCAAACAGAACCATGGTCCAAGGTCAGACACTAGGGGAATCCACAGAGATAAAATGAATCCTTGATAAACACAGTGACACCTACTGGTGCAAATGGGGGCTTAGCGCAAAGATGATGTATTTCATCTCTATAAAAGAGTTTGTGGTAATAGTGGTTTCTTTTAGGGATAGGTTTTGTGGATTCAAATCCTTTACCTGCACCACATACTAGTTGTGCAGACCAAGGACAAGTTATATAACCTCTCTGAGACTCAGTTTCTTCAGGAACTAATAACACCTTGTTCATATGGTTGCTATGGACATTAAATGAATTAATACATGTACAGTTCTTAGAACGTTGCTTGGCACATAGCAAGTGCCCAATGCAATCCTTTTGGTTACCACAAAGACTGAGTATATATTAGCAATGACTCTGGAAGTAAAGGATCTCTTGGTACAGATAGTCTCTGATCTCTGTCACCCTGTTACACTAATTTCTTTCAATTAATTTTTAAATTGAAATATAATTCATCTACCATAAGGCTCACCGTTTCAAAGCATTCAATTCAGTGGTTTTTAGTATATTTGTAAAATTGTGCAACTCTCACCACTGTCTAATTTCAGACCATTTTCATGATCCCATTAATAAATCCTGAACCCATTAGCAGTCATTCCCCATGCCCTGTTCCTCCAAGTCCCTGGCAACCACTAACCTATTTTCTGTCTTTATGGATTTGTCTATACTGGACATTTAATATAAATGAAATCACATAATATATAGCTTTTTGTACCTGGCTCCTTTCACTTAATCTAATGTTTTCAAGTTTCCTTTATGTTATAGCATGTATTGGTATTTCATTCCTTTTTATGACTGAATAATATTCCATAGTTTGGATATACCCCATCTTGTTGTTTCATTCATAAGTTGATGGACATTTTGGTTGTTTCCACTATTTTCCTATTAAGAATAACACTACTGTGAACATTTGTGATGGCTAATTTTATATGTCAACTTGACTGAGCCAAGGGTGGCTGAAAAGCATTATTCCAGGGTGTGTCCATAAGGGTGTCTTTGGAAGAGATTGGCATTTGAATCAGTAGACTGAATTAAGATGCCCTCACTTATATGAGTGGGCATCATTCAATCTATCAAGGCCCTGAATAGAACAAAAGGGTAGGATCTGGGGAATTTGTTCTCTTAGCTTGAGCTGAGACATTCATCTTCTCTTGCCCTGGGACTTAGAGTTTCTGGTTCTTGGGCCTTTCAGCTCCAACAGAGGCTTACACTATTGGTTTTGATTCTCAGGCCTTCAGACTTAGATTAAATTTCATTCCCAGCTTTCCTGGTTCTCTAGCTTGCAGATAGCTGATCATGAGACTTCTTGGCCAATCGTGAGCCAATTCTTATAGTAAATATCCTCTTATATATATCACTCACTGTATATTGCTTCTGTTTTTCTGGAGAACCCTGACTAATACAAAATTTTGCATTGACATGTTTTCAGTTCTCCTGAGAGCAATTTCCGGTGTACACCTAAAAAAAAAAAAAAACCTTTCTAAATATCTCAAGTTTTTTTCTCTGCACAGCCACTGCCCTAGTTTGTCTCTTGCCAAGGCCATTCAACAGCCTTCTAATTGGTCTTTCTAAGGATCTAATCCTCTCAATCCCATTCTCCACATAATTATAAAAGGATATAAGATTGAAAAAAATTATAGTAATAATCGTAAGAACAACTATGTATATTACAATAATTCATTCTTTTAGAAAAATCTGAGGTAGAGGGTTGCCTGGGTGGCTCTATCAGTTAAGCGGCTGCCTTTGGCTCAGGTCATGATCCCAGGGTCCTGGGATCAAGTCCTGAATTGGGCTCCCTGCTCAGCAGGAAGCCTGCTTCTCCGTCTGCCTGCTGCTCCCCCTACTTGTGCTCACTGTCTCTCTCTGACAAATAAATAAAATATTTTTAAAAATCTGAGGTAGAGACTATTATGCTTATCCCATTTAGAGTTGACAAAACTGAGTTCACAAAGCTAGTAAATGGCAGAGACAGGATTTAAAGCTAACACTAACCTGATTCCAGAATGCCTAACCTCTATGACATACTATCTTCTTGAAACACCTCTGGCCAATACGTCACTATCCTGCTGAAGACCTTACAAAGATTTCCACTTGCTTAAAGTAAAAACATGGCCTATGTACTTACTATACATGGCTATATCTCATTCATAAATTCCTGGAGTATTTATATTATCAACTCTCTATTTTATTCTGAACCATCCCATACTTTGCACTCTCCTCACGTGCATCAAACTTGTCATTTCTTGTTCATTGTCTTTCTTTCCCCCAGGAGAGAATGTGGTAAGCGCCACAGAGTCAGGAACCATGTCTATTTTATCCACTGTTAAATTCCTAATGCTTAAAAAAAAATTCCTAATGCTTAGGAAAATGGCACGAACATAGTAGGCACTTGGTAACTATTTGTGGGATGAACGAGAGTAGTTCTATTCTTCATCTCTTGAGGACAATGGTTTTATGATATGTATCTTTGGTATCTCCCTCTACACTCCTCCGAATACCACCTGGCACAGAACTAGGCACATAAGAAAAGGCCAATCTGTTTTAGTCCTCCCAGTTCCCTTGACAATTTAACACAGATTATCTGCTGCCAAGTCTCAACACCAGTGTTGTAAGGGTTTCTTTGTGTTAGTAACATATTCTAAGAACTCAGAAGAACATGCAGAATTCAAAACAGCCATGAAGAATAGCTATTTAGGGGATTGGAGAAGAGTCTAAGCAATGCTGTGATCTCATTTAGAGATTGGTTTGAAATTAATGAGTAATGCTGAAAGGGTGTATTGGTGATAGAAACTAAATTTTTAATGTTGTTTAATTTAAGTACCCAAATATGGCTAGTGACTACCATTTTGGATAGTATAGCACTAGAATCAGATGACCTGGGTTCAAATCCTGACTCCACTATATGACTGGCCAATTTACTCAACCTCCGTGTGCCTGCTATCCTCATCTATAAAATGGGGAAAATAATAATAGGACTATTGTCAGAAATTTGGTGTGAGGATTAAGTGACTGCATATATATTTCAAGCTAACATTGGGGTGGCTTGGGAAAGAGGCTGACTGACATACAAAAAATGGGTCATCTAGTCTACCTGATTAACAGAGTGCCGCCTCTGGTAGAAACACACTGTTGTGGGCATTTACATGGTGTATTAGTTTCCTATTGCTGCTATAACAAATACTATAAACTTCTTGACCTGCAACCACATACATCATCTTACAATTCTGTAGATCAGAAATCTCACTGGGCTAAAATGAAAGTGTTGACAGGGATGCATACCTTTAGAAGGCTCTAGAGGGGAATCCAACTCCTCACCTTTTCCAGCTTCTAGAGGTTACCCCCATTACTTGGCTCATGGTCGCTTCCTTCATCTTCAAAGCCAGAGGCAAGGTAGCTTCAAATCTCTCTCTGCCTCTGACACTCCTGCCTTCCTCTTTTAAGGACCCTTGTGGTATATTAGGCCCACCTGGAAAATCCAGGATAATCTCCTCATCTCAAGATCCTTAACATAATCACATTTGCAAATTTGTTTGGCTGTGTAAGAGAATGTAGATTAGGGAAACAATATTCTGCCTACCACACATGGGATAGGGACATTTTCACATTCAGTGACCATTCTGAAAAGTCCATCTAGGTACCTCTCCCTTGGATCTTCCTGTCACCATTTTCTAGGCTTGTTCTTTCTCAAGTCCTGTTCAGCTGTTCAAACTACTAGCCAGTGCTCATTAATAAATATAGATCCATGATCAGTCTATCTTTATTTACACATGAAGTAGATAATAAGGTGTACACTTTAAATTGTGCCCTCTGGGAGGATTTTCCTTTATCACTGTATTTCAGGGCTACCCTGAGTGGGGCAATAGGACAAAATTTTCCAATTCTAGCTGGAACCAGTATGGTATGCAGATTGACCAATGATTCTTCCACATTTGCCTCTTTCATTAACTGATCATAGGGAATTCCTGGTGAAACTAAGGATGACTGGAGGAAGAGAGAGCAAAGTACTAGGAGCAAATTACAGGGAATCCTGGGTCGCCTGGTTGTGATAGCGTATTTTGCTCCAGCCTGGTCTCATATAAATATGACTTTTATTTTGGGATGGTGTTATATGTGTTTAATTTTAGAGTTTGGTGGAGAATATCATACCCAGTTCATGATAGACAGTTCTCCTAGGTACTTGGTATCTCAGAGTCAGGTGTCTCCTAGGGCGCAGAAGTCTATCAGGCTAGAAGTAAATTTTTAGTAAATGTCAATCATTTCATTGGTTCTAGTCTGCCATGGATTGTAAAAGCAGCAAAGAAAATAACTCTGCCAATAATAATTGTAAGACAACATTGATTATAATTATTATATGCATTCTAAGTTTAGAGATATTAAAGTGTGAAAAACAACAGGAACAACCCACAAACCATACATCTTAGAATCAGTAAAATAAGATACCACCCAACCCAGTCTTCTATTGTAGACATAAGGAAATAGGTCTAGAGAGGTAAATGACCTAAGATCACAGAACTCCCTAACCACGGGGGTACATCCAGACATATCTGACTTCTACTCCAAAGCCAGTTTCATTTCAACATAGAGATTTATTACTAATGAATAACAGCAACCCCAACTTTGAAAAAATTAACTTGTATTAAGTGCCCTTATTCTCCTTTATGTCAGAAATAACTAGAAGTAGAGGCTGCTGGGTCTTTCCGGACTGTGCTCCTTACACCTTCCCCTCTGCATCTATGCTTGCATAATCAGGGTGCTTCTGAAATACTTGCTTTGCTTTGGGGAAGGAGCCTGGAGGACCTGAATTTCTAAGAGGTGAAAGAGACTTTATCTGCCCTTTTGTGGTGGTGGAAAAGTTCTCCTTGTATAATGAATTGATTTTTAAATTAAAAACCTGGTTCTAAGTACATCTGATTTGCATTCATCTTGGAAATATAGTCATTTTCCCCTGGGCTCCCCTACTCCCACCTACCTTGAATCTACTTTCTAGCTGTCACACTGCCCCCTCATCTCCCCTTCCTCTGCCCACTCCACACTCCACCTGTGCAGTCTGCCCGCCTTAGTGCTGCAACCTGGCTAGGCTAGAGGCCAGGAGCGTCAGATAGAGAGACCCTTCTCTGCCTGAAAGGCCTTGGAGTTGTCATTCTCCCACAGAGACAGTCAGAGCCTCAGAGCCCGAGAGCCTCTGGGCTTGGCTGTGACTCAGCCAAGGCCTTTCTCCTGCCCTTGCCAGCAAGGATCTGAAGTAGCTGCCAGCCTCGGTACTTTCAGAAAGGACTCCAAGCCGAGGTAGCCACACTTCTACCTTCCTGGTTTCTCGGAGCCACATCTCAAAGCCCCACAGGCAAGGTTCTGTGTAGGGTAGGGTGGGAAGAATGCATTTCAATGTCTAAACATCTAAATGTGGAACAAGGGCGCCTGGGTGGCTCAGTGGGTTAATGCCTCTGCTTTCGGCTCAGGTCATGATCTCAGGGTCCTGGGATCGAGGCCCGCATCGGACTCCCTGCTCAGCGGGGAGCCTGCTTCCCCCTCTCTCTCTCTGCCTGCCTCTCTGCCTCCTTGTGATCTCTCTCCCTCTGTGAAATAAATAAATAAAATCTTTAAAAAAAAAATAAATAAATGTGGAACAAATGGAGCTGTCTTTTTTTTTTTTTTTTGCTTGAGAGGGGGAGAGAGAGAGAGCACTCTGGGGGGGGCGTCGTGGAGGGGGAGGGACAGAGAGAAAAGCAGATTCCTGCACTGAGTGGGAGCCCGATGTGGGACTCCATGCGGGGCTCGATCCCAGGACCCTGGGATGATGACCTGAGCTGAAGGCAGATGCTTAACCGACTGAGCCACCCCAGGTGCCCCAAGTGGGGTTGTCTTAACTGCAGTGGGAGTGCCAATTGTTTCAATCACTTTGGGAAACTGTTGGGCAGTATCTATTTTTTTTTAAATTTTATTTATTTATTTATTTATTTGACAGACAGAGAGAGATCACAAGTAGGCAGAGATGCAGGCAGAGAGGCAAGCAGAGAGAGAGGAGGAAGCAGGCTCTCCGCCGAGCAGAGAACCCAATGTGGGCCTCGATCCCAGGACCCTGAGATCATGACCTGAGCCGAAGGCAGAGGCTTTAACCCGCTGAGTCACCCAGGCGCCCTGTTGGGCAGTATCTATTAAAGCTCAACAAGTGCAGACTTACTGCCTAGCAATACCTCTTCTGCATATATGTATAGAAATGTGTATATGTTTACTAAAAGTTATGTTCAAGAATATTCATAGGAGCAACTATTCATATCATTGAACTTTGGTTACTATCCAAGTATTCATCAACAAAGAGGTAAAATAAATTCTATTCTATTCCTAATATAATATTCAGCCATGAGAATGAATGATCGATAAATGCAGCAGCATAGACGGTACTCACAAAGATATCATTGAGAAAAAAAGACGTAAGTACAGATTCTATGTCATTTTCATGAAACTTTTCTTTTTTCACCCAGTTTTATTGAGATATAATTGACATATTATGTAAGTTGAGGGTGTACAATGTGATGATTTGACACATGTATATGTTGTGAAATGGTTGCCACGATAAAGTTAACACAACATCAGCTCCCACAATTATAATTTTTTACATGCAGTTTTAACTAAAACCAGGCAAAATTAGTCTCTGGTGTTGTCAGTCAGGATAACCTGATTTGAACCCGGGAATCTTATTCCAAATTTAGATCTCTTAGCAGTTATGGCATTCTGCCCCCAAGGAAGGAGAACATCCCTCTGCCAAGAACCTGTACCACAGGCATAGAGACGTGGTGCGGTCTTCCATTGGTTAAATGGCCTTGGCAATTCAGCCTGCCTGGGGACAAGTCTGGGGGCCTCCAGTATTAGTGAGATTACATTCAGCTTGAATAACTGAAAGCTGACTAGTTAGTATGAACAATAAGGACATTTATTGCTTACTTAACATGAAGTCCCAGTATTGTTAAATGGCTCAGGATCCCTAAGTACCCTTGGCTTCACCATCATCAGGGTATTAGCTTTTCTTCCTCATATGTTATCTCCTGGTCACAAGATGGCTGCCGATGCTCCAACTATACAAGACAAAAGAAGGGGCAGAGGAAAAAGGACTTTTGTTAATGGCCAGCTTTCTTTCCAATCTCATTGGCCATAACTGATTGATGTGCCCACCCCTAAATCCATTACTGAAAAAGGGGATTAGTAGTTCAATGATTGCCTTTTTTTTTTTTTAAGATTTTATTTATTTATCTGAGAGAGCAAGAGGGAGCGTGAGCGGGATGAGGAGCAGAGGTAGAAGCAGATTCCCTGGTAAGCAGGGAGCCCCATGCAGGACTCCATCTCAGGACTCCTGGATCATGACCCGGGCAGAAGGCAGATGCTTAACTGACTGAACCCCTCAAGCGCCCCTCCACGATTGTCTTATACAAATCATTATTCATCCCCTGGGGTTCTGTTACCAGAGGTTTCCACCCATTATAAAATAAGGGTTCCGCTAGGAAAGACAGGGAATGGTTGGTGGATTAGTCTGCTAGGGCCACTATAACAAAATAGCGTAGACTGGGTGGCTTAAGCACCAACAAACTGGAGGCTGTAATGTCCAATGTTAAGGTCCCACAGGGGGCAGTTTCTGTTAAGTATTCTCATTCCGTTTGGAAACAGGTATGCTATGTTCTCACATGCTCTCCCTTTCCTCAGGGTGTGTGCTAGGAGAGAGAGAGGGATTGAGAGAGCAAGTTCCCTGATGTCTCTTCTTATAAAGGCACTAATTCCATCTTGAGGGTCCCATCCTCATGACCTTGATTAACCCTAATTACTCCTGAAGGCCTCATCTTCAAATATTATCACATGGTGGATTAGGGCTTCAACATGTGAATGTGGGGGTGGGGGCGGGACACAAACATTCTTTTCGTAACCGCTGCCAAGGAGGCAATAAATAGGGTCTGCCATTCCTTCCCTGTGGGATGATTAGATGGTCCTAGGTTGGTAGCAGCCTGGGAAGTATCTTGGGTGCAGAGGACATCAAAGATGCAATTAGGGTACTCTCAGCAATAGTGAAATCATGTTTCTCTAGCCACTCAGGCCTAACACGTTCTCTCACATTCTCCCTCACGGACCTCCAGAGCTTGAGACTCCTAGTGAACGGGCTCTATCCACAGACAATGTCCTTGATTATCTTAGTCATCATAGGGCAGGCAGAATTTGGGTTGGCACTGCTTTTGTCATAACAAGACCTGGTTTATCTCGAGGTGTCTAGAATCTATAATGATGTACAGTAGCCTATTGTCAGTTTCTCAAGTTCCCTGTTCATGTACTCTTTGTCTGCCTTTGCCCACTGTCTCCACCACAAACAACTTCATAGTTATCCACGTTGCCCAATTTTGAGGCAAGGTCTGGGGATGGGTATTTCTAGTCTCCTGAATAAAGGAAGTAAATATGACAGATTAATATTTTACCAAGAGTAATCTACATACTTCCTCACTTGATATCTTCAAATGTTTTCATTTCCACCACCTTCACCCCAGAAAGCTGAACCTGAGTCATTTACTTCTCTGTGGGTATAGAAATTACGGATCTTTAATGACAAGTAATAGAAAACAACTCTGGCCGATGAAATCCATAGGGGACTTTAGAAGAGGCTATAGAAAGCTCACATGCTTAGCAGGAAGGCTGGAGATCACGCTCGGAATTGAGTAGGAACAAAGTCAGCTCTGGAAGGTAAAGAAGCAGGAGCTTCTGGAATAGCCTGGACAGATACCATTGCCTAATGAATGAAAGCCAGCCATTTTCAATTCAATTCTCTGCAGAACATTTGAACTAAAGGCAGGATCAATTTCAGATGGTTTGCAAATTTAAATGTGAGAAGAAAAATCAATAAAGCCTTTAGAGGAAAACACTGGAGAGCCCTTTTGGGTCAGGCTGGGTAGAGCAGGGTGTTATATATAAGCCAGGCTTGTCTAGGGCAGGACTCCTCATCTAGACCAGGAATGGGAGGTGGAGGCAGAGCCCAGAGGTTTGGAGGGGGCCTGTTTGTGGCTGAGGGCTTTGAGAAGCAAGCACAGCAGGTACTAGGTCTGTGGCAGCCTGACTGATTCTAGATCCTTCCGTGGTGGCTTTGGTATTCCCAATACCCCTCCATTCTTAGTCAGGGTCAGCTCAGCCTGTGGGGAAAAGGCCTCAAGGCCCATAGCTGAGCAGGAACCGATATCATGCTTCTCTTCTCCAGATGAAGATGCTCAGTTAGCTAGAGGAAAGGGTAGGAAGCCAGCTTAGCAAGTGCAGAAACCCAGCATTCTGGGGGAAGTGCTCTGAGGGCAGCATACAGCTCTGAGATCAGAGAGGTTGAGATTCAGGGCCACGGGTTACTTCAGCAGTGGAATAGAGCCGTGGAAGCAGAGACCGCATGTTTTGCTTATGCTTTCATGAAAAACAACTATGACTCTTGCGCCAGACCTGTTCTAAGCACTTCATATGTACCATCTTTTCAGTCCTCCTGAGAACCCTGTTGTGTAAGTTGCTATCACTCTCCTCATTTTACAGATGAGGAAACTGAGGTTCAGAAACTTTAAGGCACTTGCATCTGATCACACTCTGTGTCAACTTGACTGGGCCCTGGGGTGCCCAGACATTTGGTCAAACTTTAGTCTGGGTATGCTGGGGAGGGTGTTTTGGGGTGAGGCTAACATTTGAATTAGTGGACTGGGTAAAGTGGTCTATTGACTGAGTGAAGAGACAGAGCTGGGATTTATTGACAACATGCTCCAGAGGTACTCAAGCACTACAGCCTCTCACGGAAGCCAGGGGGATAAACATAGACCCAAGGAGACTGGCAAACAGAATGAATCAGAAGTCAAGAAGACACTGATACAGATGCATTCCAAGTTTGAGAACCAGAGAGCCAGAAGGGGTGGAGAGCAGGAGGGAGTGTCACAGAGCCAGGGTGTAAGTGCGTGACCATGTTGAGGCACAATTCTGTATAAACCTCATTTACCTTGTACCTCCCTTTGGAGGGCTCCCAAATATGTTTCTTTCTTTATTTTTAAAAAATATTTTATTTATTTATTTGAGAGAGACAGAGAGAATGAGAGCAGGGCAAGTAGGGAGGGGCTGAGGAGAGAATCTTAAGCAGACTCCATGCTGAGCTTGGAGCCCAGTGCGGGGCTCAATCTCACGACCGTGAGATCATCACCTGAATTGAAATCAAGAGTCAGACGCTTAACTGGCTGAACCACCCAGGCACCCCTTTCTTTCTTTCTTTTTTTTTTTCTTAAGATTTTATTTTTTAAGTAATTGCTCCACTCAACATGGGTCTTGAACTGACTCCCCAAGATAAAAAATTGCGTGTTCGGGCGCCTGGGTGGCTCAGCGGTTTAAAGCCTCTGCCTTCGGCTCAGGTCATGATCTCAGGGTCCTGGGATCGAGGCCCACATCAGGCTCTCTGCTCGGCAGGGAGCCTGCTTCCTCCTCTCTCTCTGCCTGCCTCTCTGCCTACTTGTGATCTCTCTCTCTGTCAAATAAATAAATAAAATCTTAAAAAAAAAATTGTGTGTTCTACCAACTAAACCAACCAGGTCTCCCTGCCCTCCAAATGTGTTTCTTAACATGTATATGAGACTTCTGACAGTAGGTTGATAATGAGAATCTTGGGTTCCTTCAGAATTCCACAGTGGAATCTGTCCAGCAAATCCTATGGCTTTGAGCCATTTTGCATACAACAGCAGATTTCTTCAATATCTACCTTTTTATCTTGGTAAGCGTAGACAGTGATTCTTGTTTGCTTGTAAGATAGTGTACTTATTCCTAACCCTGGCCTCCAAAACTCTGCATAATTCAAAAACCCCAAATCTTAGCTGCAGTCTGCCCAATCTCCACTCTGAACCCCATATAACACATTCATATTCCAGACTCTTCCACTTTGCTTTGCTGGCATACTCTCTCCCCTTGTCTTTAACCATTTAAATGCCACAAATCCTTCAAGGCCTGGCTCAAGTTCCATCCCCTCCACTTAGCCTTCAGCATTAGGTTTTCCAGAGAAACAGAACCAATAGGAGTTATAAGTGTATATCATATATGGATAATATGTGATCTATATGGTTATTGCAAGGAAGTGGCTCATGCAGTTATGGAGGGTAAGACATCTTAAGACCTACAGTTGACAAGTTGGAGGACCAGGAGAGTTATATGTAATTCCAGACCAAGTTCAAAAGCTTTGAACCAGGAGGCTCAATGGTGTAAGCTTCAGTCAAAAGCCCACAGGCTCAAGAGTCAATGTTCAAATTTCAGTCCAAAGGCTGGAAAAAAGACTAATGTGCCAGCTCAGGCAGTTAGGCAAGAGGAGTTCCTTTTTACCTGAAAGGGGGTCAGTCTATTTTGTTCTATTGCTGATTTGATGAAGACCATCTACATCAAGGAGGGCCATCTGCTTCACTCAGTCTACTAATTCAAATGTTAATCTCATCCAAAAACATACAGCATACCCAGAATAAGGTTTGACCAAATGTCTGGGCACCCCAAGGCCCAGTCAGGTTGACACATAAAATTAACCATCAAGGGACGCCAGGGTGGCTCATTAGGTTGAGTGTCTGACTTTTGGTTTTGGCTCAGGGCATGATCTCCTGGGTTGTGGGATCGAACCCTGAGCTGGGCTCCACAAAATGGGGAGAGCCTGCCTGGGGGGTCTCTCCCTCTGCCTTCCCCCCTGCCCAAATGAATAAATACATTAAAAAAATTTTAACCATCACACCTTCCTTCATTTTTGAATTGGAACTATCTGCTCCAAGTCCCAAATTGTTACCTGTGGTTAATCCTAAAGGGTGTGATTCCAGGAGGAGAAGGGAGAACTTCCATTTTTATTCTTATTTATTTATGTATTTATGTATGTATGTATTTATTTATTTATTTATCTATTTATTTTTTATTCTTTGCCCCAGGGGTACAGGTCTGTGAATCATCCGGCTTACATCTTTCATAGCATTTACCAAAGCACAAACCCTCCCCAGTGTCCATAACCCATCCACCCTATCCCTACCCTCCCACCCCCCAGTAACCCTCAGTTTGTTTTGTGAGATTAGGAGTCTCTTATGGTTTGTCTCCTTCCCCTCCCATCTCGTTTCATTATTTTTCCCTCCCTACCATCCAAGACCCCTCACCCTGACTCGCAAGTTCCTCATATCAGAGAAATCATATGATAATTATGTTTCTCTGATTGACTTATTTCGCTCAGCATAATACCCTCCAGTTCCATCCACGTCGTTGCAAACGGCCCATTTTTATTCTTTACTGTTCAAAAAGAGAGGTAAAAGTAAGTAGTGGAACTTTGAGTAAATAGTGCTTTTTGGGGGAGCTTTTCTATTTTTTGGTATGTTTTCAAATGATCTATATTAAAAAATGTTACATTAAAAATAATGATCCAACTCTGACTGCCAGTTATAGAAAATGCAGAGGACAAAGGAACACGTTTAATAAACCATGTGATACAATAAGCAAAACCCATGACTACTGGAAACTATTCAGGACAAACAACCCAGTTTCTTCAACAGAGAAATTGCAAGTGTTATAAAAAGAAGTAGAAGGAAAACCTATGATTACAAGAGATTTTAAAAACATAGCAACCATTTGCAGTATGTGGATATTATTTGGATCCCATTAAAAAAAAAACCCAAAAAATGAAGATAGAAAAATTTCTAGCATTTATGAGACAATTGGAAATTTATTTTTTATTTTTTAAAATATTTTATTTATTTATTTGACAGAGAGAGATCACAAGTGGGCAGAGAGACAGGCAGAGAGAGAGAGGAGGAAGCAGGCTCCTGGATGCGGGGCTCGATCCCAGGCCCCTGAGATCATGACCTGAGCCGAAGACAGAGGCTTAACCCACTGAGCCACCCAGGCGTCCTGACAACTGGAAATTTAAACAGTGACAGGACATTTGACACTATAAAGACTTTTTTTAAATGTAATGATTGTATTGTGGTTATATTTTAAAAACTTATCTTTTGAAGAAACACACTCAAAATTTTAAGGATGAAATGTTATGTCTGTGGGCGCCTGGGTGGCTCAGTGGGTTAAAGCGTCTGCTTTCAGTTCAGGTCATGATCTCAGGGTCCTGGGATCGAGGCCCTCATCGGTCTCCCTGCTCAGCGGGGAGCCTGCTTCCTCCTCTCTGCCTGCCTCTCTGCCTGCCTCTCTGCCTACTTGTGATCTCTCTGTGTCAAATAAATAAATAAAATCTTAAAAAAAAAAGAAATAATGTTATGTCTGAGATTTGCTTCAAAATTAATTGGACAAGGGTGTAGATGGGGCACAATTGTCATGGCTGATAATTTGGGGGATTAAGTGATACATAGAGGGCTCGTTATACTATTTGGTCTACTTTTGTGTAAGTTGGAAATTCTCTATAAATAAAAAGATTTTAAAAATTATGATATGTCCAGCACAATTTAATTGTAGGTAATTATTTCTACTTCAGCAACTGTGAAAGACTTATTTAAAAATTTAGAGGTTCACTCAAAGGATAGTTGCAAATTTCAGATGCTAAGAAATTTTCATCTCCATTTTCCTCTTCCCACACAACATAATTGTCATTCCGGTTGCAGAATCAAACTCATGTGAAACCACATACAACACAAAGTAAGTTGTCAGCTCATTTCTGGTTTCTGGCGGCAGCTCAGCCCTGAGTTGGCTGTGTTCCTTCAGGTTCCCAGCTGAAGGCTCGGATGAGACTCTTCCTGCTACAGAGACAGGAATCAGACACCAGGGCTTATGTAAAACCCAGAGGGGTCACCAAGATGATTAAGACAGGGCCCCGGCCCTCAAGAACATGAATCCGCCATTATGTCCAAATGGGGAACCATCCACATTTCTCAGGACATCTTCCAGAGTGTGAGATATGTCCAACTCTCCTCAACTCCCTTCTCTCACTACACTTTCTCCTTCGAGAATTCATCCTGCTTCACAGCTTTCCACTCATCTAAAAGGCGATGATACCTAGGTTCACGCCTCCAGCCCTGCCCTCTCTCCTGACTGCCAACTCAAATGTTCGACTGTTTCTGTGACATTCCCATCTCAATGATGAAGGAGATTCCGTGTAGCAGGGCCCCAGCTGTTTCCTCAAGGTGCACCCCCAGCCCTCTGTCCTTCCAGGGAAGTCATCCCTGATGCTTCTCTTTTCTTCACTGTCCACATCCAGCTGCTTGCTAAGTCCTAGGGACCCTACTCTCAAGCCATTCCCCAAATCTGACTCCTGCTCACCACTTTATCGCTACCATGTGGTTGAAATCATTAGTGTCTCTCATCTGGGTTACTGCAGTAACCTTCCAACTGGTTTTGCTGCTTCCTGCCTTATTATTTGTATCGATGAAGTTTAAGTTTTAAAGATATGAATCAGATTACAAGTCATCCCCCTACTCTTTCTCCTCTAGCCACTGGACTTGATGATGCTCTTTGAATGTTTGATCCAGCCTCAGGTCCTAGTCTTTGCTCTTCCTTTTCTAGTTTGTTCTTCCTTAAAACTTCTTATGGCTTGTTCCCTCCCTTGGTTTCAACTGCCTTATTAGGTTCTTTTTTTTTTTTTGAAGATTTTATTTATTTATTTATTTGACACAGAGAGAGAGAAATTACAAGTAGGCAGAGAGGCAGGCAGAGAGAGACAGGGAGAGGAGGAAGCAGGCTCCCCGCTGAGCAGAGAGCCCGATGCGAGCCTCGATCCCAGGACGCCGAGATCATGACCTGAGCTGAAAGCAGAGGCTTTAACCCACTGAGCCACCCAGGGGCCCACCTTATTAGGTTCTAATAAACGCCCTCTCTCTTCCCTATACAAAGAGCCCTACCTCTTCTTAACATTTACCCTCCTACTAACCCTATTTTTTTGTATAGCACTTATCGCCACTTAAAATGATATGTTTATTTCTTTATTTTCCGTTTCCTTCCCCTCCTCCTCCCAGGAATGTAGGCTTCCGGACAACAAGGACTTGGTGTGTTTCACCGTTGTATCTCTAGGGCTTAACTCAGTACTTGAATAAGTCTTTGTTGAGTAAATTGAATGAATGCATCTTCCAGGCCTAGTCTGATACAGACTTAATCTTCTCTAGAGAATGGGAAAATAAAAATACCAGCTTGTTATCCTACTTAGAATCCCAGAGTGCAGGCATAAGCTATGGGGCTCATGTGAATTTCCACGTGGGCTGTCGGGGATCCTTTTCTCAAAAGAGCCTGGTACTGGTACGTCGGGACCGACACCTGCCCCCAGGACTGAACCCACATTCAATCAGAGATCAATGACTGTACCTTAACCTTCCTGGTGATATCCTAAAAGGAAAGCAACTCACTCCAACAGGAACAGTCGTACCTTGCCCATGAGCACTGGTTAGGTTGCTGAGGAGAGAGGGTTTGAACGCCACCTTAATGAATGCTGATCTTTAGGTCCAGCTGTCTTGTAACTATCTCCTGGGGGAGAGAAGTCTTGTGCGAAAATGAAAGAATTAGTTAAGCTTCAGAACAGTAGATAGCAGCACAGTGCGGCTCTGTTTTGTGACCTTGTACGGTTTAACCCAGGTTGGAAGAAAGTAAGTGTTTCATGTCAGCAGGAACTGAGGGGAATTGTACCTCATCCCTGACCCCAGAGACATGAGAGAGATTATAGGGGGTGTTGGGGGCACCAGCCAGAGCGGGGAGGGTGAAGCCCTGTGAAGCAAGTCACGGTGTGTGTCTGGCGAGTAGTGACTATTGGAATGACAGGCGAGGTGTGCAATAAACTCTGGGGATGTGCCAGCAGGGGCCTGGATTAAATTATGCTTAGAGCCCTTTCTTTCTTTCTTTTTTTTTTTTTTAAGATTTTATTTATGTATTTGAGAGAGAGAAAGAGAGAGAGAGAGCTCGACCAGAGAGAAGAAGCAGAGGGAGAGGGAGAAGTAGGGGGGCTCAGCAGGGAGTCTGCTGCAGGGCTTGATCCCAGGACCCTGGGAAGGCAGACACTTAACAGACTGAATCACCCAGGCGCCCCTAGAGCCCTTTGATTAAAAAAAAAAAAAATTTAAGATTTATTTATTTATTTTAGAGAGACAGAGACAGAGAGTGCAAATGAGGGGAGGGGCAGAGGGAGAGAGAATCTTAAGCAGACTTCCCACTGAGTGGGGAGCCCAGCACAGGGCTTGATCCCCTGACCCTGAGATCATGACCTGAGACAAAATCAAGAGTCAGATGCTCAACCGACCAAGCCACCCAGGCATCCCTAGAGCCCTTTGATTTTTAAGACAGGTAATAAATTATATATTTTAGAAAATTTTCTATTTTTATTTTATTTTTAAAGATTTTATTTATTTATTTGACAGAGAGAGAGATTACAAGTAGGCAGAGAGGCAGGCAGAGAGAGAGGAGGAAGCAGGCTCCCCACTGAGCAGGGAGCCGGATTTGGGACTCAATCCCAGGACCCTGATATCATGACCTGAGCCGAAGGCAGAGCGTTTAACCCACTGAGCTACCCAGGTGCCCCGAAAAATTTCTATTTTTAAAAAGTGGGGGCTGGGGACACCTGGGTGGCTCAGTCGGTTAAGCATCTGCCTTCAGCTCAGGTCATGATCCTGGGGTCCTGGGATCGAGTCCCACATCAGGCTCCCTGCTCAGTGGGAACCTGCTTCTCCCTCTCTCTCTCTGTTCTCTCTCAAGTAAATAAATAAAATCTTAAAAAAAAAAAAAAGAAAAGGAAAGAAAAGAAAAAGAAAAGTGGGGGCTGCGTCAGGTTTTCCTGCAATGATTTTGTGTAAACAAACAAACAAACTCAAATTTCAGAGGCTAATATCAACGTCACCACATCTATGCTTCTCACTGTAGGTCACTGGAGTGGTTCTGCTTCAGGCTGTGAGTCTGGTTCAGTTCGGCTCCCCGTGTCTCTCACGCTGGGACCAGCAGCTTCTCATGGCACATGGCTGAGGTCCAAGAAGCCACGTCAGACCTTGCAAGCACATTTAAAGCCTCTGCTTAGGTGACGTTCACGAATGTTCCATTGACAGACAAACCACAGAGTCCAGCCCGACACCAATGGGGCATGAAAAGGTACTGCACCAGGAGACCCTACGAAGTTGCACGGCAAATTGGGCAGTGGATGTTTCTTTTCTTGCTGGGAGGAAGTGAAGGAGCAGTAACCCAATATCCTACAGGGCCCATCAAAGCTGTTTAGAGGCACAAGTGAGTTACCATGGAAACATCTTGAGTGAGAAGAGTAAAATCTCCACGGTAGGGGCATGCAGCCAAGATTGTTCCTTTGTTACTGTTACTTTGATACATATTCCTTGATTTTTACCCTCCAGGCTAAAATTTGAGCCTCCTTGATTTTTACCCCCAGGCTAAAATGTGAGCCTGTAGAAGCTCAGATTACAAGGCCATGAATTTCTGTCTCTGGCAGGAAACACCAAGGCTGAGAACTTGAGCACACAGAGCTTGCAACTTGTAATGTAAGGGCTGTATGCTCAGGCAGTGAAATGCAGCAACCAGGCCTGGCATGGAAAAATAAAGCTCTTGGGCCTTTTCCACGTTTGTTTAAAATGATAGGTAAGATCTTCCTTGTTCTGAATTTATGAGCTTGGTTCCACCATGACTTCTAAGTCATAGCAACACTCAGTGTACTGACACTGTGTGAAAATCAAGGTCCCATGCAACTGATATTTCCATGTAATGAAAACTTGCTCCTTCAAGTCCCAAAACAGTGTTTATTTTAACCACTTTTTAAAAATAGAATTTGGGGCGCCTGGGTGGCTCAGTGGGTTAAAGCCTCTGCTTTCGGCTCAGGTCATGATCTCAGGGTCCTGGGATCGAGGCCCGCATCGGGCTCTCTG
>LNAC01000007.1:2699272-2761020 GCA_002007465.1 Ailurus styani
AAATAAAAATAGAATTTGCTTTAAAATATGTAACTTGTTAACTGTCTTAAAAAACAAAGGGGCCTAAACATAATTCAGTCTTTTCTTAAAGACTCAGGATATTTAGGGTGCCTGGGTGGCTCAGTGGGTTAAGTGTCCAACTCTTGATTTTGGTTCAGGTCATGATCTCAGGGCCCTGAGATGGAGCCCTGAGTCAAGCTCTGTGCTAAGCATGGAGCCCGGTTGCGATTCTCTCTCTCTCTCTCTCCCTCCCTTTCCCTTTGCTCCTCCCCCTGCTCTCACTCTCTTTCACTCAAAATAAATAAATAAATAAACAAATTAATAAATTATGGGGTACCTGGCTGGCTCAGTTGGAGGAGCGTGAGACTTTTGGTCTTAGGGTTGTGAGTTCGAGCCCCACATTGGATGTAGACATGACTTAAAATAAATATAATTTTTTTAATTAAAAGAAAAGTAAATTATGACAACCTGATAAAAATAAAATTTCTGTACTACCAAAGATACATACTCAGTTTACAAAGCAAACAAAATACTAGAAAGAATAGTTATCACAAATACAAAAGGCAAAATATTAGCATCCAACATAGGGGTGCCTGGGTGGCTCACTGGGTTAAAGCCTCTGCTTTCGGCTCAGGTCATGGTCTCAGGGTCCTGGGATCGAGCCTCACACAGGGCTCTCTGCTCAGCAGGGAGCCTGCTTCCTCCTCTCTCTCTGCCTGCCTCCCTGGCTACTTGTGATCTCTCTGTAAAATAAATAAATAAATAAATAAAATCTTAAAAAAAACATAAAAAATGCCTACAAATCAATAAGGAAAAGATAACCTAATAGAAGTATGAGCAAAGGAAATGAACAGAAAATTCTGTGAAGAGGAAATAACAAATGGCCAAAAACATAAAAAGATGTTCATTCTCCCCAGTGATAGAGCCATATTCAGTAAACCAAAACAAAAATACCCTTTTTACCTATCCTATTGGCAACAATTTAAACGATCACTTAAAACGAACATTGATGACGATGTGGGGAAGTAGTTATTTGCACACATTCTCGCTTAAGTGCAAATCATGTCTAGCCTTTTTGAAAAGCAAATTGTCAGTCTTTATTAAATTTTTTAATGTTTATACATTCACTTCCAGATGGTTTGCCTGAGGAAACTTGCGTGTGTGGGCTGCGAAACATCCAGGCTTGTCCCTGGCCCCTGTTCGTTGTGTGAGAAATTGCAGACAATCTAAATACCCATCAGTGAGTGGGGAGAGTGTTAAACTCTGGTAAGCCTGTTCTGTATGTTGGGGGAGCTTCCATTTTTTCCTGGTCTCGTGTTTCCAATGAGAGGAAATCAGAGTCCCACCCCTGTCCCCTTGTTCAGGCCTCTCTATGGGAAGAGGGATGCCTATGATTAGTGAATTTGGAAGAACTAACTGGATATGCTCAGCCAAGTTTTTTCCTTTTTCTCTTTTTCGATGACCCTCAGGGACGCTACATTTTGACCTGTTTTCTACTGCCAGACACAGTAGTGAATGAGTGAGGAAGACTATCTATTTCCACCCCATCTATCTAATTATAGGCTGAACTGCTTGTAACCAAAGATTTGAATCCGTGTTCTATCCAGTGCTCAGCAGCGAAAAAGCAGACACTGTGATCTACTGTCTATTCTTCAGTTGCTTCTGTTTTGGAGTGGGAATAAATAACTGTAAATAGTAGCCTTCTAAAAACCCAACAAGTCGGAACCTTGAGCAGGAGACTAGGACTGGCCTTAAGAACAGAAAACAGCACATGGAGAGATCATGCTCCTGGCACAGCCAGGGCTGCTGGCATTAGGCTTTGTTGCTGTTGTAGGAAGGACAAGACCAGGGTGACTTTTGCCCTTGACTGTTTGAAATACGGTTTGAAGTGTGGCCACTTTTTATATCAGCTTTTAGGGTCAAGCAGGAAACTAACCTTTTAGATTCATTTGGCTTGTCTACAGGTTAAGAGTCACATGCACCATGCTGACCAATTATTATATAACCTCTGACCATGACTTTGGATTTGGAGACTCAAAAAATATAGCTCCATCATCAGAATGAATGCGTGTGTGTGTGCACACACTTGTGCATGTGTGTTTAATAGATTTTTTAAAAAAATATTTTATTTGTTTGACAGAGCACAAGCATGGGGAGTGGGAGAGGGAGAAGCAGGCTCCACACTGAGCAAGAAGCCACATGTGGGGCTCAGTCACATGTGGGGCTCGACCCTGGGATCATGACCTGAGCTGAAGACAGACGCTTAACAGACTGTGCCACCCAGTGCCCATTTAATAATTTTTTTAAATTAAAGTATAATATACATGCACACAAGTGCTCAAGTGAACACTACCAACATCCACCACTCAGATCAAGAGAGAAAAAGTACCTTATTAGTAAGTAACTATGCCAACCTCTTGAGTTGAAGTAGAACAACAACTCAATAGAATTACTATAAAGCCAAAGGCTAAGAAGATGATTAAAAGACCTATATCTAGGAGTCAAAGAGTCAAGGAAGAACTAGTTGTTTCAAACTAGTTTGAAAAATCTGCTTTAGGGGGTGCCTGGGTGGCTCTGTCAGTTAAGTGTCTGACTCTTGATCTCAGCTCAGATCTGGATCTCAGGGTTGTGAGTTCTAGCTCTGTGTTGGCCCCATGCTGGGTGTGGAGCCTACTTAAAAAAAAATCTGCTTTAGGATAGAGCAGCGGAAGAATGCAAGCAAAACAAAGAGAGAGATTCTCTTTGGAAAAGATTGAGATCTGAGAGCCTTGGCATCAATGTGTGGTCCCCAGAGGATCAGCATAAAGGTCACCAGGAACTTGATAGAAATGCAAATACTCTGGCCCTTCCCCAGACCTATTTCATGCAAGTTCCAGGGGTAGGGCCCAGCAACAAGCCTTCCAGAAGATTGTGATGCCCGCTAAAAGATTGACAACTACCTTAGAGCATAGGCTAGGTGGAATTGAAAGAGAAAATGACAGATTTTGTCATGAACCATCATACCTCCCATCTGTTCTTCTAAGGGTCCACTCATCTTTCCTCACAATCACTTACTCTCTGCAGAACGTCTATATCCCTCTGCCCCTTTCCCTATTAAGATAGTACTTAATCTTGAATTCTAACGCCCCTTCTGGGAGTTACTCATTTTCTCCTGGGTATTTCCCATGTACACATGAGGAATACATGTTAATAAACTTCTGTTTGTCTTTCTCATGTTAATCTGTCTTTTATAATGGGGTCTCAGCTAAGAACTTAGAAAGGGTAGAGGGATTTTTTTCCCCAAATACCTACCCCCAGGTTGGAATTGTTTGATTCAGGAAGATGATATTAGAATTTGTTAGCTGTTATTGTTTGAAAATGAATGTTTTCAAGAAACCCAGAACTCACTGATTTAATGTCTCTCTCTCAGGGATTCCACAAGATGAATTGCAGGTGATTATGTTAGAAAAAACAATATCTGGGCCAGAAAGCAAAAGTCTGGTGGGGATGAAGGCACTCAGGCCCAGTTAGCATTATCTGCCATGCAGGAGTCAGAGATGAGATGAATGGACATAAATAACTAGTTAAACTGCTTGAAATCTTCCGGAAGGAGGATGGGAACTACAGGGGAAATGGAACCCCAGAGGTTTATCTCACTACTACAGAAACAGACCTGGCAGAAGAAAGTAATTCAAGACCTGAAATTCAAAGACAGGACCTCAAAAATATGCAAAACTGAAGAAAGCCTAGGGTTTGGGGGAGAACAGATGGCAGAGGTATGGGCCTCTCCAGGCCTCTTGGCGTGGGCTTCAGTTCAGAATCTACTGGAGGGGGTTCCCGCTAAAACAAAAGTGGAGACTGGGGAAAACAGGTCCTGGAGTCCCAAGGAATGCTGGTGCTGAACAAAGGCAAGAGCTTTCCTAGGGCATCTCCTCTGAATCTTAGCCCTGCATAGACTGGAGTATCTATAGCAAGAGGAGCACAGGACATGGGGCACCTGGGTGGCTCAGTGGGTTAAAGCCTCTGCCTTCGGCTCAGGTCATGATCTCAGGGTCCTGGGATCGAGCCCTGCATCGGGCTCCCTGCTCAGCAGGAAACCTGCTTCCTCTTCTCTCTCTGCCTACTTGTAATCTCACTCTGGCAAATAAATAAATAAAATTTTAAATTAAAAAAAAAAAAAGGGGGAGGACAGGACCAAAAATGTCCGTTCAGGAGAGACTGTGAAGGCTTTGTCACCAGGCAGAACACTGGCCAGGAACTCAGGGGGAGATATAAACTAAGAGGCTGGAAGTCAGTTGGGTGGCTAAGAAAAGAACCTTAGATAAAACATGGTGACTTTGCAAGTAGACAGGAATGTCTCAAATGCCATTCTCCAGAGAAGGACACATTTTACTTCTATGTATGTTAAATATATGGTTCTCTTATTCACCTCTTTTTTTGTTTTTTTGTTTTTTTTGTTTTTTTTTGGATGTGGTTTGTTTTCAGACTATGGTCTCCAGATAGCTGACATGGATGATTTGCTTTCTGGTAGGGCTGGAAACAAAGATTTCTCCAACTAGTCTCCTTCTCTCGGATCCCATGGCCTGGGTCTTTGGTAATCATAAGTTTCTAGATCAAGCTTTGTGTACTTACAGCCATCATGGGGGATTGGGAATTGCTTGAGTTCCCAAAATATGGTAGGTATGTGATTTGTGCTATGACAGTCTTGTGAATCCTATTTACTCTTTGGACTCATTAAAAGAGAGGTACATTAGAGTCTTACATCAGAGTCTTAGCTCGTTCTATGAGTGAGGGCTTAAAAGAACTACTCATTCCAGTGGACATCAACAAGGATCCATTTTACTGAAGTAAACTTCACTCTACTGAGCATCAGTGTGAGAAACTTCAGGCAGAAACTGAGCCTAATAAGAAGTCAATCAGAAAGGGAGAATTTTGGATTTTAATGTCCTCAAACTTTAACTTACAAGGTTAAGGGACTTTAATTTTTCTATGAGCTAGCCATTGTAGGAGGGAGAATGTATTCAAATTCAGAAACTCAGATACTGTGTTTTTGGTTATTGTGGCAAAATACACATAACATAAAATAACATTTACTGTTTTAACTATTTTAAGTGTATGGTTTAGTAGTCTTAAGTACTTGCACATTACTGCGCAACTATCACTGGCATGGATCTCCAGAACTTTTCCCTCTTCCTAAATTGAAACTCCATACCCGTAAAACTACAACTCCCCATTTCTCCCCTGCCCCTACCCCTGGCAGATAGCATTCAACTTTCTGTCTCTATGAATTTCATGATCCTAGGTAGCTCATGTAAGTTGAGTCATACAGTATCTGTCCTTTCATGACTGGCTTCTTTCACTTTGCATTGAAAGGTAGCAGAATATACCACCCCAAAATATGCTGCTTTAGAATATTGATTACTTTGAGCTATAGGCACTTGAAAAACAGCAAATGCAGGAAGAGGCTTTCCCTGATATCCCCGTATCTTCCCAAAGACAAGTCATCCAGAGAAACTCAATTGTCATCAATCCCTTCCCATAGGGTTTCAACAACCAGGGAGGACTGACCCTTATCACAGGAGAGCAGATTAGAAGTTAACAGCACCCCCACACAAACTCTGTTAAAAACTACCTATTGCTCTTTTTTAAAAAAAATTTTTTAAAAGATTTTATTTATTTATTTGACAAACAGAGAGAGATTACAAGTAGACAGAGAGGCAGGCAGAGAGAGAGGGGGAAGCAGGCTCCCTGCTGAGCAGGGAGCCCAATGCGGGGCTCGATCCCAGGGCCCTGAGATCATGACCTGAGCCGAAGGCAGAGACTTTAACCCACTGAGACAGCCAGGCTCCCCAAACTACCTATTTTTCTAAGAGCTCATTCATCTCTTCTAAAAATCATTCACCCTCCCCTAAGAGGCCTACATCTTCCCTCCCCTTTGCCTATTAAGATGGTATTTAATCTTGAATTCTAATGCCACCTTGGAGAGTCATTCATTTTTCCTCGATTATCTCCAATATGAAGTATACATGTTAATAAACTTGTTTGGTTTTCTTGTGTTAAACTGTCTTTTATTACAGGAGTCTCAGCAAAGAACTCAGAAGAGTAGAGGGAAAATTATTTTTTCTCTTCTACAGCATAGTGTCTTCAAGTTTCAGCCATGTCATAGCATGTGTCAGAATTTCTTTCCTTTGTAATGCTGAGTAATATCCTATTGCATGTTTATGCTCATTTTCCGTTCACCCATCAGTGGTTATTAGGGTTGTTGCCACCTTTTGGCTATTATAAATAATGCTGCTATGAATTTAAGTGTACAAATCTGTTGGAATTGCTGCTTTCAGTTCTTTTGGGTATAGATCCAGAAGTGAAATTATTGGAACATATGATAATTCTATTTTTAATTTTTTGAGGAGCCCCATGCTGTTTTCCACAATGGCTGCACCATTTTATATTCCCACCAGCAATGTGAAAGAGTTCCATTTTTTCTACATCCTCACCAATATTTATTTTCTGTTTTTTTTTTTTTTTTGGATAATAGCTATCTTAATAGGCATGGGCATAACTCGTTGTGGTTTTGATCTGTATTTCCCTAATGACTAGTAATGTTGAGCCTCTTTTCATTTGTTTATTGCCCTTATATATATCTTCTTTGGAGAAATACCTATTCAAGTCTGTATTAGGATTCCCCAGAGAAAAAAACCAATCAGATATCTAAGTCCTATGTATAGAGGGAAGTTTATTATGGGAATTCGCTTGTGCTGTCATGGAGGTCGAAAATTTCCATGATCTGCCACCTACAAACAGGAAAGCCAGAGGTACGATTTCACTGGAGTCTGGAGGTTTGAGAACCAGGGGAGCTGGTGGTGTAACTCCTAGTCCAAGACTGAAGGCCAGAGAATGAGGAGCGCTGATGTTTGATGGCAGGAGAAAATAGATATACTGGCTCAAAAAGAGAATGAGGAAATTCTCCCTTCTTCCACCTTTTTGTTCTATTCAGGCCCTCAAAGAATTGGATGATGTCAGCTTGCATTGGTAAGAGCTGATCTTCCTTCCTTAGTCTGCTGATTGAAACGCTATCACAGACACACACGGAAATAATGTTTTACCAGCTGTCTGGGTAACCCTTAGCCCAGTAAAATGGACTCATCACATTAACCGTCTCATAGTCCTTTGCCCATTTTTAATTGGGTTGTTTGTTTTTGTTGTTGTTGAGTTGTAGGGTTTCCTTGAATATTCTAAATATTAATCCCTTGTCAGATACATGATTTACAAAATTTTTTTTTATTCCATGGATTGCTTTTCACTCTGTTGACAATATCTTTTCATGCATAAACGGTTTTAATTTTGATGAAGTCTAATTTACCTATTTTTGTTTTTGTTGTTGCCTGTGTTTTGGTGTTAAATCCAAGAAATTATTGCCAAGTCCAATGTCATAAAGTTTTCCCCTATGTTTTTTGCTAAGAGTGTTAAAGTTTTAGCACTTGCCTTTAGGTCTTTGATCCATTTTGAGTTTTTTTTTTTAAGATTTTTTTTTTTATTTGAGAGAGAGAGGATGAGAGGGGTTAGGGTCAGAGGAAGAAGCAGACTCCCGGCTGAGCAGAGTCCATTATGGGATTTGATCCCAGGACTCCAGGATCATGACCTAAGCTGAAGGCAGTTGCCTAACCAACTGAGCCACCCAGGCACCCCAGAGTTAATGTTTGTATATGGTGCAATTTCATTCCTTTGCATGTAGATATTCAGTCTTCCCAGCACATTTGCTGAAAACATGCTCCTTCCCCACTGAAAAGTTTTTACATCCTTGTTGAAAATCATTTAACCATATATTTCTGGGCGCTGTATTCTATTCCATTGGTCTATATGTCTGTCTTTATGCCAATACCACAGTGTTTTGATTACTGTAGTTTTGTAGTAAGTTTTTTTTTAAGTTCAGCTTTATTGAGGTATAATTGACATATATAATTGTAAGCTATTTAAGTGTACATCATGGTGATTCGATATATGTATACACTGTGAAATGATTCTTCCCATCTAGTTAATGAACATATCCATCACCTCACATGTTTATCTTTTATTCGTGAGAACATTTAAGTTTTACTCTCAGCAAATTTCAGTTTTACAATACAGTGTTACCAACTATAGTCCCCTGTTTTACATTAGATCCTTGGACTTATTCATCATATATTGAAAGTTTGTGCCCTTTTGCCAACCTCTCCCTATTTTTCCCATTCCCCAGCCCTGGTAACAGCATTTCTATTCTCTGTTTATATGTTTGATTTTTTTTTTAAAATTCCATACATAAGTGATACCACGCAGTGTTTGTCTTTCTTATTTCATTTGTTATAATGCCTTCAAAGTCCATCCATGTTGTCACAGATGGCAGGATTTCCTTCTTTCTCATGACTGAATAGCTTGAGTGTGTGTGTAATGTGTATATATGTATATATTTGTAATGCATGTATAGTATATGTGTATGTGTGTATAGATAGATGACAGATAGATTGATCTCCATTCCTCTGTTGATGGATACTTCAGTTCACAAGACAGATCTATAAAGGAGTAGTGACTGGTATTGAGGGAATGGATTCGTGAAGGCAGAAGCCAGGAACATTCTGATAAATGCTTGTTCTCTGCTCTGGGGAGAAAGGGGGAGTCAACCATGCCCCCGTGCATTTTCGTCTAAAAGGGTTACAAGAACAAAAAGCTGGTAAATTATCAGGGGAATCTCCATTTCCCGGTCCTCAGTTAGATTCTATATTACACTCCTGCCCTCCCTCCTTTCTCTCATCCACTCATGCATTCCTATGACAAGAGGACAGGTTTGCCTGATTGGGGGTTGGGTAGAAGGGGCTGGGCATCTTAGCTCAGCCCTTTTGCTCCCATTTCCCAAGGTGTCTGCCTGGAAGGCATTCACATGCCTGTGCCCTGCTCTGTAGTAAGCTCTGATGCCTGAGGACATGTGGATATCCAAGAATGCCCGTGACCCCACAGGTAAGCCCATAAGCATTCAGGGGTGAAATGCAAGTCCCTCTAGATGCACCTTTAAGCCATGTTTTCCAATCAGCATGTTAACAGCACAGACATTTTGATTTCTGTTAAGTTTTTGATTTATATCTGTCTTTCTCCACTGATCACAGAGTTAGGAGAGAAAGAAAGGAGTATTATTTTGGCTTTCTAAATTCTCAATACTATGGAATAGTATGTAGCAGTTAAAAATAATTAAATGGCTCCATATATATACAAATGGAAAGATGTATTGATAAAAGAAGTCTTTTAAAAAGATTTTTAATTTTAATTTTATTTATTAATTTTTAAAAGATTTTATTTTTAAGTAATCTCTATATCCAACATATGACTCAAACCCATAACCCTGAGATCAAGAGTCACATGCTCTTCTGACTGAGCCAGCCAGGCACCCCTAAAGACTTTTTAAAAAAGATTTTATTTATTTATTTGAGAGAGAGAGAACAAGCCCAGGGAGGACAGAGAGAGAGAAGCCAACTCCCTGCTGAGCAGGGAGCCCAATGCAGAGCTCAATCCCAGGACCCTGAGATCATGACCTGAGCTGAAGGCAGCAGGCTAACTGACTGAGCCATCCAGGCACCCCACCCCTAAAGATTTTCTATTTTTAAGTGATCTCTGTACCCAAACTCATAACCCTGAGATCAAGAGTCGCATGCTCCACCAGGTGCCCTGATAATAGTCTTATTGTTAATTTAAAAAACCAAGCTGCAGGGTGCCTGGGTGGCTCAGTGGGTTAAGCAACTGCCTTCTTCTCAGGTCATGATCCCAGAGTCCCAGGGTCAAGGCCTGCATTGGGGCCTCCATGGGGAGTCTGCTTCTCCCTCTGACCTTCTCCTCTCTCATGCTCTCTCCTCCTCTGTCTCAAATAAATAAAATCTTAAAAAAAAACAAAAACAAAAAACAAGCTGCAAAAGAAGATAGGTACAATATGACCCTATTTGTTTTTTGAAAAGGCTCCACAGGCTCACAAATCTCTGTATTTCTCTATGTATATTTACATATGTAAATACATATAGAAAGTTCTGGAAGGACATACTCCAAACTAATAACACTGGCTTCTGTATGGCATCCTTGATTTTTTTTTTTACAATAGAATATATCTGTGTAATTAATAGCTAAAAAAAGTCTTGCATGTGAGTAAAATGTCTGGCTAAAGGCCAGCTTGTGATGGTTCGAAGGCCTTTTTTCTGTTACTTGCCAGTTAGCAGTTGAGACGTTTTCCCTAATTAGGGTGGTGAGGATGGAGTCGACTTGCAAGCCAGATGGAGCCCAGGGGCCACAGGGTGAATGCAAGCTCTGTTCCTAAGAGCAGATTCTGGGGTCCATAATGAGGGGTCCAGACACCACAAAGGGGGAAGCTGCGCAGGCAGAGCTGGAATTGAAGTGGGCTGGTGGAGCCAAAGGCCCACACTGAACTCAGGACTTGATTTTTATTGGGTGCTTTCTGTGATATACACTTGTAGGTTGGCCTGGGTCAGTGTATTGAGTTGGGCTAGGAGAGAAACGTGCGTTTAAGGGCTGCTAAATGTCTGCATTTTTAAAGTATCAAAGTACCCAAATATTTCAGATGTGTGCGATGAATTGTGTGGCTATCATCAGAGCTGATGTCATTAACTATAAAACGGTCCTGATGTGTCTTTGAAGAGGACTCTGTACCTGCAGATCTGTCTCTGAGAAAGCTCTGCGTCGGGTGTTGAGTGGTGAAACCAAAAAACTGATTTTCTTCTAAGGTAAATTAAATTGTAGTTTACCTTTTAACCACCAGGGGGCGAACGCACTCCGGTCAGAGACCTGGTTTGGGGCTGGGCAGGAGCCAAAGGGATAATTAGCTCCAGGTGTGGGGGGCCTCTGCCGCCTCTTCCTGGAGGCCATAGAAATTAACCCTTCAATTGCCCAAATGGATTATGTCTTTTTGACCATTGGTTCCACCCACAGTTACTGGCTCTAAATCAAATTTAGAAAGACACTGCATTAACAAATTTCATTTAACTCTTGATTATCCCAACGTTCATTTGAGAACTCTCCCAGCTGGTTGCTTCTTCTTTCTTATGTGTTTAGGCCCTTTGCAAATATGGCAAAAATTTGAGTGGGAGAGGAGACGACCTGTTGTCCTCAGTTTTGTCATCAAAGACTAAATCACACAAAAAAGGACCCATTCCCCTCTAAACAGAAAAAGGACAAAAAGCACAGAATTCCAAGAGGCAACGTTCCATCTTTTGTTTGTCTCTTTTGTTTAGTTTTAAGGTTGTGAGCAGATGGCCTCACTCCATCAAAAATGCATGAAGTCAGAGCTTACTAGAAAAAGAGTTAGCTGGAGATTCTGGAGGCCAGACTGTGCTAATAGCTCAACCCATCTCCCTGGGGCACTGTTTTTCTAAGTATAGTCTGCCTAGTGCATCTGAACCACCTGGGGGAAGGAGGTTTATAAAAATGCAGCGTTCTGGGCTGCATCCCAAACGACTGAATCAGAATCTGGATCTTGGAATCCGCCTTTTAAATAAGTTGCCCAGTTGATTTCTTATGAATGAACACACATTACTTTTGCTGTATGAGGTAAGACTCCCCTGGTGAAGTAAGAGGGGAGATGGGGCAGCAGGGATATTTCTGTGTCAGGTTTCAAGGACATTACCCTGAGGTAAATGTTCTATGTCCCAGGAATCCGCCCTGTGGAAAGCAAAGTGGCAGGAATCTGGGCTGAGGATGGACAGGAAAGGCTGCAAGGCTGTAGAGATAGACTGGTGTGTCACTGGGAGCCATTAGGAAGGAGACTGGGGATGACTGGATACCGCAGGAAGTCACTTGAAAGCAACCCCGAGGACTCCTTGTTCTCTGCCACTCAGAAGCCCCCAGCAGTCCCAAGCACAAAACCCAACAATATTGGTATCGTCTGCAGAGTACCTGAGAAAAGTTCCTCTTGCCCCCCCAGTATCTCCCTTACTTCGGGAAATCTCACTTAATCACACTTCCTGGAATTTCACCACTTATAGCTTCATTTGTGTGGGATCTGTCCTTTGTTTTTAACTTTCTTTTCAAGTACAAATCCTCTTGGGGAAATGAAGCTTCTATTCAGATGCTGGAGGGAATTTTCTTATTACTTCTGTGGCATAGTCGTGATCTCTCACACTGAGAAGAGAAAGAAACATTTTTATTGAATTGAGAGGAAGAGGTAATTTTAGAGCTGGGGAAATTTGAATGAAGGATGGAAGAAGGGGAATGGAACATTGATTCCAGGGACATGGGACATTCTAAGCAGGGAAAACTGCAAGGGCTGCTTCTGGTCCTTGTAGGGCTTCAAGCCCTAGGATAATTCTGGCCAGAAGAAATAAGAAATAGTGAGTACTTGTAGCAGGAATGAACTCTTAGTCTGCCAACTCCAGAATGGAAGACACAGAACTTTCATGATGTTTCTATCTCACCCCAATTTCTATTTTGGCTCCCTGGATTGATCTATCGATCAGGTTATGTTATGACAACACCCTCCAAATCTCAGTGGCTTACCAGAATGGAGGCTTGTTTCTTCTTTTTTGTCACCTATCTGGGTCAGCAAAGGGACTCTATGTGCTCTTGTCACTTAGGGATCCAGGCTGAAGAACTCCCCTTCACAAGTGCTTCTACCATTATGTTCTCAGTGTCTAGCACATACTAACACGGTCACAGAATATATATCAATCGAATGGATGAATACAGAATAAGTAAATAAATTAGATGGAACTTTCTCACTTGGGTCACAGGCATTCAGTTCAGCATTAAATGTGTTTGATATAATGAACATCCTTAAATCAGTGCTTGTAGACCTGGGAAGAAGGAGTTTTATTGATGAGTCTTACCAACAAGAAAAGAAGAAGCTGAGGAAACGTTTTATTTACACAACCATACAGGAGGAGAGGGGAGACAAGCCTAATTCCATTTTTATTTCTTTAAATTTTTTTAAAGATTTTATTTATTTATTTGTCAGAGAGAGAGAGGGAGAGAGCACAAGCTGGCAGAGAGGCAGGCAGAGGAGAGAGGAGCAGGCTCCCTGCTGAGCAAGGAGCCCGATGCGGGACTCGATCCCAGGACCCTGGGATCATGACCTGAGCCGAAGGCAGCCGCCTAACAGACTGAGCCACCCAGGCGCCCCTTATTTCTTTAAATTATTGAATGTATTAAACAAAGTTAAATAAGCACATGGTTGTTTTTTTTTTTAAATTAAATTTGATGGTGTTGTATACCTACCCTTGTGCACCAGGAAAATTCTCTGCTATCCAGAGACAGCTTTTCAAGTTCAGTTTTTAGGTAATTCCCTCTCTGTGTCTATTATGCTCACTCTGCTGTTTTTGGGTTTATCAACTTTAGACACTGTCTCTTAACTTCCTGTTGTGAACGATAAGGATTTAGCCTGCCCACACTCCTCTCCCAGTAGACGTATGTTGTCATTTTTAGTTTTTCTAGAGGTTACTGTTTTAACATTAAATAATGGACATACATGTCTCTTTCTTGTTCCAATGATTTTAGGCGGTATCTTTGTGACTTTATTAAAAGTCAAAAAAGCTTGCCTTTCCCTTCGAGTCCTCTCTCCATGCTCTCCCTCCTTCCCAATTCCTGACATCTGTCATTTGTTTTCACATTGTCCGGGCTGGTAAGGTTCACATTCTGTTTCGAAACCGTACTTTGTTGCTCCAAACTTTGTCTGTCCAGCTTGATTCTAAAAGGTCAAAGTCTCTGGGGGAGGAGAGGAATGAGGAAAGAGATTTAGGAGGGCCCCTGACCCAAAGCCTGACCCAAAAGGGCCACCTAGACGGGATAAGGAGCTTTATTCGAGGCCTCAGGAAGTGAGTGGGAGCTGAGTTATTACCTGTCATTACCTGCGCTCGGGGGCTAGGGCAGTGGTGCTTCGAGAACTCAATAGTACCCAGCACCAGCGTTGTGGCCGATTGTGACTCCTGTCCATCCCTACACCTTTGCCCAGCCCCTATTTGTCAAACCATATATATGGCTAACCCTCAAAAATTAACATCCTGGGGTGCCTGGGTGGCTCAGTTGGTTAGGCAACTGCCTTTGGCTCAGGTCATGATCCCGGGACCTCATGGGGAGGTCCCAACCCCATGGGGAGTCTGCTTATCCTTCTGACCTTCTCCCCTCTCATGCTCTTGCTCTCTCTCACTATCTCTCTCTCTCTCAAATAAATAAATAAAATAAAATAAAATCAACATCCTGAGACATCAATAAACCTGCGAAAAAGGAGCCTTAAAACTCACCAGGGGCAATCCTCTATGCTGGTCCTGAGACCTGAGGGGCCGCAGAGGTCCCCAGCCTAAGACTCCGCATCCAACCGCCCCCGGGCTGGGGCAGTGGGTACAGGTCATCATCCCTCCTGCAGACCTTCAGCAGACACCCCGTTTTCCTCCTCACTTCTCCATCTGCCTCCGTCATACCCACAAAATGTTCGGAGGCAATTCTCCATGGCATTTCCACATAGTTTATGACAGCTTTTGTCTGTTATTTGCATAGCAAACATCCTTGGAAGCCAGCGATAAAGTCTCTCTCCGGGTCAGGAGTCAGTTTTGTTTCCTGACCAATATAATGAAGATACCGTCTTCCTCTGGGACATGGGGTTGGGGAGGGGAGGAAGGTTTGCCAGCAGTTCCTTTATAAGAGTAGGGGTTTCTCAGCTGCAATATGGACTCTGTGTGGGCGCTGTTCACCCCAGCAGGCTCTGTGTCACCCTCCGGAGGCTTGGGGGCAGGTGGATTGGGTGCAAACGTGGGGCTCATGCTGTCTGGCATGCTGTGAGTAATAAACTACATCTGCTTCGGCTGGTTGTTTCCTTACTGCCTATGACCACGTGGCAAGTCAGTAGACGTGGGGGCGCCTGGGTGGCTCAGTTGGTTAGGCGTCTGTCTTCCACTCAGGTCATGATCCTGGGGTCCTGGGATCGAGCCCCGTGTTGGTCTCCCTGATCAGCAGGAGTCTGCCTCTCCCTCTCCCTCTGCCTGCCTCTCCCCCTGCCTGTGCTCTCTCTCCCTCTCTGTCAAATAAATAAATACAATCTTTAAAAAAAGATGTCAGTAGACATAGCAGCTGCAGAGTCATTCCTGTTTAAGGACAGCTTGGCCACCTGTCTCAGACCCCCAGATGAGCTTCAGGCTTCTTCCTGGGAGTGAGACCTTCCCTGTGTGTTCAAAGCAGTGGCTTCCTCTGTTCTCATGCCTGCCTCCGAGATCCCTCTGCTGCCCTGCCTCTCTCCTGTTCTCTTCCTTACTGTTGGTCGGATGAGGCGTCAGGTGTGGTCAGCGATAGATTATTAATGTGTGTGCTCTGGTTACCTAGCTGGACCAGAAACTCCATTTGCAATTCAACGTAGACAGAAGAAATAACACAGATCTTTTTGAGATTTTCAGGAGCCTTGAATCACACAACATTCAACTAGTATATTGCAAAGCATATTGAACCATGAAAAGGGATATTTTTGTTGATTCCAAAATCTCTTTTTTTGCATCACTCCTCAGATTTTCACCATAGGGATCAGCAGAACCTTTTTCCGCCCCAGACAGAACCTTTTGAAGATGAGAGGCTGAATGGTATTTTTCAGCAGCGTGAAGAAGGGGAGGCCGGGGAGACATGACGCCCTCTACTGCAAATGTTAGAGGTTGCCTTTGTGGATTGTTTTCTAGAACACTGTTCTCATATTCCTGTTCGCAGAGGCTGGAGAAGACTTCAGTTACCAGACTCTTGTGCAGCTAGGGCTCCCCAGAGCACTCATCCAGTGAGACTTCAAGGTAGAACTGAGGCCCTGGCTGAGGGCTAGGAGACTGTGCTTTCTGGAAAGCTTCATAGTTTTTAAGGTTTTGATTCTTCTGGAACAATGGTGGTGAGGTTTCTATTGTTTAATATCTGATGCATGGGCATGGTTACTGCTAAGGTATACAGCACCTTTGTATTAACAAGAAAAAGAGGGGCACCTGGTGGCTCAGTGGGTTAAAGCCTCTGCCTTCGGCTCAGGTCATGATCTCAGGGTCCTGGGATCGAGGCCCACATTGGGCTCCCTGCTCAGTGGGGAGCCTGCTTCCTCCTCTCTCTCTGCCTGCCTACTTGTGATCTCTCTCTGTCAAATAAATAAATAAAAAATCTTAAAAACAAAACAAAACAAGAAAAAGATACCCAGCGTAGCCTAAAGCACTTTAACTCCAACTGTAAGAAAAATTGTCATTAGGGAACGCCTGGGTGGCTCAGTCGGTTAAGCATCTGCCTTCTGCTCAGGTTGTGTTCCCAGGGTCCTGCGATGGAGCTCCCCTGTTGGGGTCCCTGCTCCTGCTCGGTGGGGAGCCTGCTTCTCCCTCTTCCTCTGCTCCTCCCCCTGCTTGTGCTTGCTCGCGCTCTCTCTCTCCTGTGCGCGCACGTGTGCACTCTCTCTCTCTCTCCTGTGCGCGCATGTGTGCGCTCTCTCTCAAATAAATAGATAAAATCTTTTTAAAAAATCGTCATTAGGACACTGATGTCTTAGAATAAGACAACACCTGCCAGAATTGTAATAAATAATCTAAGATGCCTACTGAGCGAATAGCACACACCCTGCGATTATAAAGAGAATTCTGATCATGATGCTGAGTGGCCTGCAGTGAACCTCAATAATGAGGTTATTGTCAGTTTGCTAGGATGCTTCCCTAAATCCAAGGCTGGTTCCCTCTGTGGTCCTCTCAGGAATGCATCAAGCTCCCCGATACCTTTAATTAATCCCTTTCTGCCTAAACTAACTAGAGGGAGTTCTTGTCAGCCACTCACAACTCTGATCAATACGGACTGAAAACACAGAGAAGGTAGCAGCCGTGAGGAGGAGAGGGGCAAAACGAAATGAATTTTTGGGGTCTGTAGGGAGGAAAAGAAGGTCTCGGGAAGAGAGACTCGATCTTCCACTTTACCGTTAGGAAGACAGAGTGACTTCCTTGAAAAGGACTCGTAATCTACATATATGGGGGAAGGTTACAAGTTCAATAGAGGAAAAAATATATTTATTTGAAAAATGAATGCACTGGATATTTTTAAATCAGTAAAATATCCCTTTATATGATGCCTTATGCTTTGCAATGTATTAGTTGAGTGATTTTGACATAAATAAACATGTGATCCCATTGGTTTACCTCCGGGTTGGAAAGGAAGTAGCTGTCTGATCCCTGCCACAAACTGATATGCTGATGAAGCCCAGACACCAGGTCTGGAAGGATGTCCATCAGGGGGTTCCCCGGGCTGCGGGTGAGGGCTGCTGGAGGTTTGGGGGTGGCCTCTGTCCTGTTTCATCAGCTCCCCTCCTGGTTTTCCTCACCGGTGTGGAAGATCTCAGTTTAGAGCTATTTGAGCCAGACTGCTGCTTCTTCCCTTGCTATCCACCTTTTAGTTATCTTATTTCTGGTCAAATGAAATGGGGGAAGGGCCAGGTCCTTGATTTTGTCCTCAGCGTAAAGACTGTGTCTCTACCTATAGTTGTATCTTCCACCTGGAGACGGAAAACGTACGGCCCCCAAAATATAGCAAAGAGATGTCTTGCCCTCATTTTCTGCCCCCTTGGATTTCTCTCTCTCTCTCTCTCTCTTTCTTTCTTTCTTCCTTTCTGTCTTTTTTATTTTATTTTATTTTTTTAAAAGATTTTATTGACTTACTTGACAGAGAGAGAGCGAGAGATCAAAAGTAGGCAGAGAGGCAGGCAGAAGGAGAGGAGGAAGCAGGCTCCCCGATGAGCAGGAAGCCCGATGCAGGACTCAATCCCAGGACCCTGAGAACATGACCTGAGCCAAAGGCAGAGGCTTTAACTCACTGAGCCACCCAGGTGCCCTCTTTCTGTCTTTTTTAAACATTTATTTACTTGAGAGAAAGGGAAAGCATGCATGTCAGACAGACAGACAGACAGACAGACACACAAACACACACACACACACACACACACACACACACACACACACACACACACACACACACACACGGGTGGGGGAGGGGCAGAGGGAGAGACTCTTCATGTAGACACCCGCTGAGCGCAGAACCGGACACAGGGCTCGATCCCACAACCCATGAGATCATGATCTGTGCCAAAACCAAGAGCTGGATGTCCAACCAACTGCACCACCCAGGCACCTCCGCCTCCTTGGATTTCTTATGTCCTCTGCTTCCCCACCAAGGCGCTTCCTTCCCTTAGCCCTTTGCCCTCTTTCTCAGTTTGAGTTCAGTGCTCCAGCCTCACCCGGTTCTTTCTGGATAGACCCAGGGCTTTGGGCCAGGAGGGTGCCGGGCAAGAGGGCAAGAGAGGCCTCTGGGAGGGACGCCCTTGGGGGGTGGCAGAGGAAGGTATCCAGACCTTTGACGCTCTGCAGTTTAATGGATCTGCAGGTTATTGCGTTAAGGGGCATGGCTGTCTCCTTCTGTTATTCTAATCTGTTTTGTGTTCAACCCAGGAGGAGGAAGGGTACCGGAGGAAAAAAAAACCCACCCTTTTCCTGCCACATATAAAATATTGCAGATGTTAGCCGGCGATTACAAAGACGGTAAAGCAGGCCAAGAAACTGTTGGGGGAGGGGGTTTGCCGAACTGACTGTTCAGGACAGATGCTCCGGAGGATTGAATTCCAGAGAGGGAGGTTGTCAGTGCCGTTCCTCAGCCCTGCTCAGTGGGGCTGGCAGTTATTTCAAGCCTGTGGGAAAGAGGGAGTCTACACTATTTGCCTTTGGGAGACACTTTACTTTATTCCTCATTTTGGAAAAGGATACCCACCTCTGCATGTACGTGGGTGCCTTTTTTATGAAGTGTTACTCGGAGATTCAAAATAAGGAACAATGGTAGAAGGGGTATGTGTGGATTTTGTCTCTCTCTCTCTCTCTCTCTCTAAGATTTTGCTTATTTATCTAGAGAGAGAGAGAGCACATATGAATGAGCTGGGAGGGTGGAGTAAGGGGCAGAGGGAGAGAGAGAATCTCAAGCAGGCTCCATGCTTAGAACAGAGCCTCATGCAGAGCTCGATCCCAGGACCCTGAGTTCATAACCTGAGCTGAAATCAAGAGTCGGATGCTTAGCTGACTGAGCCATCTAGGCATCCCATGGATTTAGCCTTTTGTATAGCCATTCCCCTCTCCTGGGGCCACAGCCCTACCATTTTGTGTGGGGAACAGCTTCCTTTGCTCTCAGTTTCCTTAATCGGTGGGACTGAACCCCACCTGACCTGCCCCTATTCCAAGCTGGCACTTACACCAACCTATGGGCCGGAGAATGAAGGACATGCCAGTCGTGGGATGAAGAGAGAAGGTTCCTGAGAACGTTGTCTGAGTGTCTGCACCCAGCTGCAGCTGAAACTGATCCTGCCCCAGGATTTTCCTAATATGCGCCTGGAAGTCTTCCCTCCTCCCCTTGATCGGCACCATTTTTTTTTAAAGATTTTATTTATTTATTTGATACACAGAGAGAGATTACAAGTAGGCAGAGAGAGAGGAGGAAGCAGGCTCCCCGCAGAGCAGAGAGCCCGATGTGGGCCTCGATCCCAGAACCCTGAGATCATGACCTGAGCCGAAGGCAGGGGCCCCAACCCACTGAGCCACCCAGGCGCCCTGATCGGCACCATTTTGCATTTGACTTTCTGTCACTTGCAACGGGAAGGGTCCTACCTAGTCCACATGGTTCTGGAAAGCTCAGCAGGTCCGTTGTGGTTGCCATATTGGGCAACACAAAATAAGGGCTGCCCTGCCTTTGCCTCCAATGCTGCTCTCGCAGTGGATGAAGCTTGCAGGCTGCTTTCCAGGTCATGTTTAACTCAGAGTGCACAGCTGCATCCGAGAAAGATTGCCGGCCAGGAGTCAGCAGCCAGAACCCAGCCAAATAATCAACACGCTCAGTTCTGGGCTATTGTATGCCAAGGACACCCATGGACAAAAACGAAAGCTCATAATAAAGGTCTGACATGAGTTCAGAAAGCCCAAGTTCCACTTGCATCCATGTGAAAAAAAAATTGTTCTCAGAACCCCTGGAAGAGACAGCTCTTGGCTCACTGACATGAGCCAATGTGAAAACGTTTGTTGAGTGGAAAGCAGCAACTGGGAAGGGTAGGGGCAACTGGAAAGAGAGGCCACTTTAATATTTATTTGCTTGTCCAGCAAACATTGACTGAGTGCTTGGGATAGAAACACTAATAAAAGACAGAGTTCATGCTCTCAGGAAGCTTGCAGGTAGGTCAGGGAATCAGGCCGGAAAATGGATCCATAAATGCAATTAGTGATATTTCAAATGGAAAGAATAGAAATAATAGAAAGGTGATGCCCATCCAACAATGCCCATTGCTTCTTCTTTAATTCATAGAATCCTGATTTTATTCAAGGAGGCAAATTGCTCAGGTAGGTAGGCCCTTCCCCAGGCTTGGGATGAACCATGATTGACCCAAGCCAGTGATTCTCACATTTTGGTCTGCATCAGAATCACCCCGGGGGGGGGGCACTTTTAAAATCCAGAATCCCAAGTCTCACCCTGGGTTTCTGAGTCACTAGGTCTAGGTGAGGCCCAAGAATTTGTATTTCCAACAGATTCCAGGTGATGCTGCTGCTATTGGCCTGAGTCCCAGTAATCTAAATCAAGCATGGTCACCTGGTTCAACTGTTCTGGCCTTTGGGGGTGGGGGACATGTGACCAAGTTCTGGCCAATGAAGTGGCAGAAATTCTCTGCCTTTAGTGCCCGAGGTTCTTGATCGAGCCGCTTGGAAGAACGAGGAGGTAGACCAGATGAAGAGTGGTGGGCAGCAAAGCAGAATTTACTGAGTGATAGTACAAAGCTCCTGGAGAGGGATGGGGCATGAGAGGGTTGCGACCCGAGTTTCTAGGGGTTTTTCTGAGCTCTTTTGTGGAACTATCTTCAGTGGTCGGGTTGTGCTGAGTCATGCCAATCAGGCTTTGGTCCGTATCTGTCTACCTATTAGGTTAATGTCTACGTGCTGAGGGTCTTTTCGCTGGCATCTGGGGGCTTATGTCTTAAATGTCCCTTGACCGTGATAGCAACAGATACTTTGTGGTTAACTGTCTTATTTTAGGACATTTTGCAGAAGTCATTTCTGCAATGGCTGCCAAGCAGAATGCTAATGAATGCGATCCTGTCTAAGCTGCAAAACAGGATGGCAGTGCTGTTTGATCTTAGCCATCCTGACTCCATATTTTCTTGTTGGGGCCCCTGACCCTGACTACCTAACTGTCCAACTAACTCCTAACAAAGTGAAAGGGAAAGCCTACAGAGAAATTCCAGAAAGAATGTTTACTTCCTGGGAAAAAGTAAGTTGAAAGGAGGCCTGCCCTTTTGTCCAACTTTGAATGGAGTTAGGAGAGGAGACGCTATTGGCATTCTCTGACTATGTGGACATGGCCAGGAGGCTGGCAAAAATCCTGACCCAGAACCCTGACATAAGTGAGGAGCTAAGCAAACTCTAGGTCCACCTACTTTCAGACTCTGCTGTGCGAAATAATTATATGTTATTCCCATTCTCATTTAGAGCTGGAAATATCCCAACTGATTCCAAGGGCCATGGATCTGAGACTAAGCGGGATGGAGTATCAGGAAAGGCTTCCAAGAGGAGGTGATTCACTCTTGTTTCCCAGCGCTTCAGGGAGAATGGTTCCCATTTGTGCTTTGGCAAAATGACAAACGATGACACTTTATAGACTCACTATCTTACAGAGTCACTTTTGAACTGGCTACATGAGGAAGGTGAAATTTGCCAATGCCAAGGTTTTATTTCACATATTAAAAAAAAAACTGTGTGGGAACAGAGAATAAGGAAAGCATTCAGTCTACCTGTGATAGAGTCAAGGAACAATTTGTGTAGGAGGTCACCTCTGGGCCAGGCCACTGACGGCTGATGCCGGGCGGAGGAAAAGTAGAGGGCTAGAGTCCAGTGTGTAGTATGCCCCCCTCCCCCCAATATGTCTGTAGGGCTTACGTGATAGTGAGAACGCATCACCCTGAAGAAATGGTGCAGACAAGAGTGCAAAGGCAGGACAGAACTTGGTATTTCTGGGTAAGAGCGCTTGCTCTGCTACGGTACCCAGACGCCATGTGGGTTGGACTGTGCCATGACAAGAAAAAAGTTGGAGAACATTGGATTAGATAAAATTAGAAAGCAAAAATCAAGGACGTTAGTTAAGTCACACCCCCCCCCCAAAGGACTATTCCAACCCTTGAAGGCTTCTGAAACCCAACACCCTAAGCCTTCCCTGCCTCGGGGTGGGGGATGGGGGGTACCCCCTCTTCTTATGGAGCCAGTCCCTTCCTTGGAATGGGAATTGTTTCTTAGTTTCAGGCCCTACTTGTCATTTTACAATGCCTGGGGTGGAGCAGAGCAGGGTGTGAAATGAGCCAGGAAATGAGCCAGGAAATCGTAGAAAATGATCATTTGTACAGCATGCTAGATTAAACAGAGGAGATTGCTTACAGCTGGGGGTGACCAGACTCGGGGCTCCATTCACCCAGCCCCACCCAACCACTGCAAGGACGAGGGGACCAGTAGCTCCACGCATCTGTAACCTATTGCTTATTTGTTTAGAAAAGTCCCAATGACGTATCTGAGAATGGATTTGAGGGTGCTTCAACAAGCATGATGGGATACAGTTTTAGTTTGGGCTGAATTTAGGGAAAAGGGTGCAATTAGATGTTAGCATGGTCAGGAGAGTTTGGCTTTTCTCTTCTTCAACAACAAAAATAGCTTTTGAATTGATGTAAAATAATGCCTATTAAAACAATTCAGAAAACCGTAGATCAGGATTTACCTTTGTCCCAGAACATAGGTCCCTTGGACCCACTGCCTGCGGAGGGCAGCTACTTCCTTTTGATCTTTAAGTAACAGCTTTATCGAAATATAATGCACATATAAAACTCAGCTTTTTAAAGTGTACAGTTCAGTGGTTGGAGTATACTCACAAGATTATGGAACCATCCCCTCTGTCCCAGAGGGCTGCCTAAGGGTATGCTGGGACCCAACTGGAGAAGTCCACTGGAGCTGAGGGTTGAGTGGTAGGGAGAGGTCACACCCCCATCTCCTGGGGCGTGGGGTGTAGCGGGGGAGGGGGGGTAGGAAGGGAGGATGGTGAAGAATGGCAGAGAACTTCCTGAGCAGCCCACCAGAGGCAACCCAGAGAGAAGTGTCATTTTGATCATTTTTTTAAAAAGATTTTATTTATTTGACAGAGAGAGAGAGAGAGAGAGATAGATCACAAATAGGCTGAGAGGCAGGCAGAGGGAGAGGAGGAAGCAGGCTCCTTGCCGAGCAGGGAGCCCGATGCGGGCCTTGATCCCAGGACCCTGAGATCATGACCTGAGCCGAAGGCAGAGGCTTTAACCCAATGAGCCACCCAGGCGCCCGAAAAGGAAGTTTCAGGACGCCTTTCCTTAAGCAGAGGGAAGAAAGATGCTTCAAGTTTATACTAAGCTGGGGGTTCTGACTATTGCAACCGACAAGAGATTAATTTCTAAAATTAGATTTTTTGGGGGGGCTGAAAGCAATCAGAAAATGTTTTTCTTAGAGTCAGTGATAAACTATGGGGTTTGTCCAGATTTCATTCTGGACAAACAATGAGCAAGAATTAGCCCCACAGACGATGTGGTTCCTGTTGTTCAGCAGAGAGGTTACCCTGATAAATGACTTCAGGGAGTGGTAAGTGCTTTGAGGAATAATAATAGTTCATGTGAGAGATGATGAAGATGAAGATGGCAAATGGAGAAAATTGCTTTAAAAATGGACATGATGGGGCTCCTGGGTGGCTCAGTCCATTAAGTGTCTGCCTTGGGCTCAGGTCATGATCCCAGGATCCTGGGATTGAGTCCCGTATCAGCAGAGAAACTGCTTCTCTCTCCCTCTGCTGCTTCCCCTGTTTGTGCTCTCTTTCTCTCTGTCAAATAAATAAATAAAATATTTAAAATAAAATGGACATGATTTGGGGCACCTGGGTGGCACAGCCAGCTAAGTGTCTGACTCTTGGTTTCCACTTAGGTCATGATCTCAGGGTCATGGGATTGAGCCCTGTGTTGGGCTCTGCGCTCAGGGTGGAGTCTGCTTGAGATTCTCCCTCTCCCTCTGCTCCTCCCCCAACCTGCACATGCACTCTCTTTGGGATAATGAAATAAATAAAATCTTAAAAAAAGTAAAAATGGACATGATTTATTAGCAGATTAGATATGAGAAGTGATAAAGAAGAAAAAGTCAAAGATGACTCTAAGTTTTCCAGTTTGGGGGATGGGGTGGATGATGTCCCAATACCTGAAATCCACAAAAGGAAGAGCAGAATTGGATGGGGGAGATGAAGACAAAAAGTTTTGTTTTGGACTGAGTTTGAGGTGCATGTTTCCTAAGAAGTTCAGAGTCCAGGAAATAGTCGGAAATAAAGTCAGGATCTTAGGTGACAATTCAGAATGTATGGATTTTGGAGTTTTCAGGACATGGAATGCAGGGGAAACAAGGCTCAATAAAATTCTGCAAAGAAAAAGAGCATGGGGTGAGAAAAGGGTTGAGGTGCCAAAATTTAATGGTTAGCAGAAGGTACTGAAGCGATTGCAAAGGAGACAGTAGGAAGATCTAAAGGAAAGAGGGTGTGCCTGGCTGGCTCAATCAGGAGAGCATGTGACTCTTTTTTTTTTTTTTTAAGATTTTATTTATTTATTAGAGAGAGAGTGAGAGAGCACTGAGCTGGGAGGAGAGGGAGAAGCAGGTTTCTCTCGAGCAAGGAGCCCGATGCAGGTCTTGATCCCAGGACCCTGCAGGCAGACGCTTATAATCCCCCTGAGCCACCCAGGTGCTGCAGCAGGTGACTTTTGATCTTGGGATTGTGGATTTGAGTCCCACATTGGGTGAGAGATTACTTAAAAATAAAATCTTTAAAAAAAATAAAAGAAAAGAGAACATGGTAACCACACCTCTAACATGGGGAATGAGGGAGGATGTCACAGCCACACCACCCCTCCTTTCAATAGTGCAAACAAATTAATTATTGGTGTCACTGATCTAATAGCCATAATGTGCTATTCTTCATTAAACAATGGTTAACACTCTTGATGTGGCATTTGAACAAAGGATGAACTTGCAGAATCCCACCTGCTCGTTTACCCAGTGACTCCTTAAAATCAGTGGCTTGACCCTGCAAAATAATTGGATAGAGTTGGGTTTAGGACCAAGGTCCAGAATGAAGTCTACTGTTGGCTTCTGGCTCATTTATCAGATCTGAAATGCCTTAACATGGGATAAAAGTCCCTTCCTGCTCTGACTATTGATTTTTTTTTTTAAGATTTTATTTACTTATTTGAGAGAGAGAGAGAGAGAGAGAGGCAGAGATAGTGACAGAGATAGTGACAGAGATAGTGAGAGCATGAGCAGGGAGCCTGTTGAGGAGCTTGATCCCAGGACCCTGGGATTATGACCTGAGCTGAAGGCAGACGCTTAACCAACTGAACCACCCAGGCATCCCTGCTGATTCCTTTTCAACCTTATTTTTCACAGTTGCTTTCTGTTTACCTTACCCTCCAATTTGTTAACTTCAATGTGCCAAGTGCTCCCTCACCCCACCTGCCTTTCCCTATGCTGTTTTCTCAGCTTAGAGTACTGGTCTCCAGCCTAAAATCTTTCATTAACTTCTCTTTGGTCTTAGAATAAAATTAAAACATGATCATGTATGACCATATCCTTGCCACTTGATAAAGAAAACCAACTGCATAAGGAAGTTCCATGCTACCTCAACTGCCAATTAGAGGAAAAGTTGAAATCTTGGGAAAGTCCCAGCTCTATACGTTCTTACCAGAGTGTTCTGATAGGTAATGCTTTCATCATCTTTCACTGAAGCCAGCCTTTTGAATTTGCTAACTCATAATCATACTTCCCCTCCTCTGTGGAATAACATGACATCCTTCTCCCTGAACTCAGTTTCACGAACCTTCCCCTTCTTTCCCTCAATGTCACAAAATCTCTCCTCCCCTCAATGTCACAGGACAATTCTCATCCATGTTCTTGAGTGTATCTATATTAAAAGAAAACCTGTCACATCGTCTCTGTTGTTTTCTTCCCCCAAATCTATATCTTCAGTCTAATCCTGAGGAAACATCAGACAAACCCAAACTCAGAAACATTCTACAAAATACCTGGAACTCTTCTAGAGTGTCAAGGTCAAGAGAAATAAGAAAAGACCGAAAAACATAGCCTGGAGGAGATGAAGGAGACATGAGAAGTGATGGATATGGGATCCTGGATTAGGTCCTCCAACAGAAGGAATCAGTTAGTGCTAAAACTGGAGAAATCCAAATAAACTGTAGTTAATGGTGCTGTACAATATTAATTTCTTATTTTTGAGAAATGTGCCATTGTTTGACAGATGTTAACATTAAGAAAGCTAAAAGAACTCCTATAGTTCTAAGTAAAGACAAGTCCTGACATTAAATTCTAAGTTCCACTTTTCTGAGCTTATCTCGTGCCATTTTTCCTTTGATCCATTTCACTCTAGCCTGGGCCTTCTAGCTCCGGGGACACCAACCTCCCCTGCAGGGTCCTTGAGCTTGTCATCTCTTTTACCTCTCGTTTCTTCCCCTTGTTTCTTTGCAGGGCTGGCTTCCCTCCTTCAAATCTCAGCTTAATGTCCTTCAAGGAAAGAGAGGCCTGTCTTGACCAGGTCCCCCATCACTCTGTCACAGCATCTTCAGTACTTTTCTTTATTACACATCATCACAATCGGTAATGTATTGATTTATTTACAGGTTTTCTTCCCTCCAGAATGTTTGCTCCATGAGGGCAGAGACGTTGTCTGTCTTGTTCTCTGTTCTATTGCCTGTCCTGAACACAGTGCTCTGCCTGTAGGAGGTGTTCAACAAATATCTGTTAAGGAATTCCAGAGGGTAATTTTCTTTTTTTTTTTTTTTTTTTTTTTTTTTTTTTTTAAAGATTTTATTTATTTATTTCACAGAGGGAGAGAGATCACAAGGAGGCAGAGAGGCAGGCAGAGAGAGAGAGGGGGAAGCAGGCTCCCCGCCGAGCAGGGAGCCCGATGCGGGCCTCGATCCCAGGACCCTGAGATCATGACCTGAGCCGAAAGCAGAGGCATTAACCCACTGAGCCACTCAGGCGCCCTCCAGAGGGTAATTTTCTAAGAGTTGAAAACATGATGCTCATCAAACATATAGCAAGGATGTGTCAAATATTTACTTAACTCACTTAATGAAGGTGCCAGTAAGACAATACAGCTGGTCTAAGCAGAATTCTAGGAACAGAGTGAGGAGGCATAATGAGATAAGTCAGCTTGGTTAGAGGCAAATCTAGTTAATGTTCTAAAGGGCAAGAGACTGTAATCTTTGGGGTTATCTTCTCTTCCAAATCATTTGCATCTCTAATGGACAAAACCCTACAAATTAAAAAGTAACTTTACAGGAGCTGGGCGCCAATGATAATAAGTAGTAAGTCAAACAAAGGTACATTCTTTAGAGGAATAATGCTAGGCAGGCCTGCTGGGCAATGCTCCAGATGACATTGGAAGGATACGGAATCATCTTTTTGCCATAATTCTAAGTATTGGACAATCAAGAAAAAAAAAAACAGAATGAATGAACAAATTGAAAATTTCCAATTGAAATGGGGGGGTGTGTTCAAAGAGTTAGAACTGCTACCTGCTTCAGCACATCTTTCCCGGAAGCCAGCATCACTTGACTTAGCATCTTCTTCACGAGTCAGCCTATGTGTCACCTTCTCTGGGAAGTCGGCTTCGAGCTTCCGCTCACCCCTGATCAGGCCAGCTGAGGGATTCATCCTTGTTAATTGAGACAGTCATATTATCCAAGCCCTAGATTTTTTTCTGAGATGTGTGTAGCCCTGCCTTATGCCAAGACACCTTACTCCTGTTGTATCCCTTGCTTCCTCAGCCATATTTTTCTTTTGTGGGTATACATGAGACGTCCCCTGGGGATTCCCAGAAATAACTGAGGTGGGGTAGGGAGGAGACTTGGAAGGTGAGATTCCCCCATCCCTGCAATCAGCAAGTGAGGCCGAGGGGTCAGGACAAAGTAACCAGAAATATAAAGAGGACCTCATTTGTATTCTGGCTGGTGAAACCGGCAGCACGCTGGTCAAATAGCAGAGCGGCTTCTTCACTGCTCTCTCGATCCCATGAGATGCTATTTTGCAACAGGTCCAGAGGCCAGGCTCCCACAGGTATCCTTCTCTAGTTTTAGAATTTATTCGGGGGGATAACAATCTCTGGGACCCAAGTCCTGAGCCTTGAACCAGGGACTATTCCAAGAAGAAATCATTTCCAGGCAAATAAAGACTCAGCTCACGCTGAAAACAGTCCCCTTAGTACATCAGAAGGGACCTTTAGGCAAGTGGCATCTTGCCAGAGAATCGACTCAGAACTAAGGTGTAGCAGCCCAGAGGGGCCGGAGGGGAGTTTCAGACAGGGCGCTGGGAGGACAGTGCAACAGCTTACAGGAATGGCCTCACTCCCACTTTGCGCTTCCTCCTCTGCAGAGCTCTTCTCACCTCCGGGGCTTCAAAACGGCGCACAGGAATCAGAGCCAGTTACATCAGGAGATCAGGGGGCCCTGGAGACATTCTCGCCCATCTCTTTCATGGTGCAGCCTAGGAATCCGAGGCAACGAGGAATGAAAGGATCTGCCCCAGGCCGACAGCGGAGAACCGGGAGCAGAACCTGGCTCTCTCGGTCAAGCAGCTCCAGGCCCTGCTGGCTTCTGTATCAGGGGCCACAAGCTGGAGCCTCCGTCAACACACGGTAGGAAGAGAGACGTGGCCCCGGCGTGTGCGCGAGCGGCACGTGACCGTGACCCGGCGGCGCAGACGGAAGTCGAGGCAGTGCCATGGCAACCAGCACCCACGCGGGCCCAGACCGCCCCGCCCGCTCCGGAGGGTCATTAAAAATGGCTTCTCACTTGCTGAGCGGGGTGCTCCCGCCTCTCTTTCCCTGCAGCGAGTGGCTCTAAAACATCCCAAGCCCTGACCAGCCCAGCTTCTTTACCGAAGGTTGGGCGTGGGGTGTCTGTGCGTGTGAGCACGTGTGAGCGCGTGTGGTCCCAGCAGGAGAAATAAACTCCGCAGCCTCGGGAATCCCCAACAATGACTACGTCTGGCAGTGTGGTTTTGCTGCTTCTCAGAGCAATGCGTGGTTTCAGAATGTGCTCCCTGGACACTAATTCTTCCGGGCGCTGAGGGGAAGGGAAGGGGGAAGGGCACCACCACAGCTGTCTTTTTCTTTCTTTTTTAAAAGGTTTTACTTATTGGGATGCCTGGGTGGCTCAGTGGGTTCAGCTTCTGCCTCCAGCTCAGGTCATGATCCTGGGGTCCTGGGATCAAGTCCTGGCATCTGGCTCCCTGCTTCTCTCTCTCTGCCTGCCACTCCCCCCGCTTGTGTGTGCTCTCTCTCTCTCTGACAAATAAATAAATAAATTAAATCTTTAAAAGAAAGGTTTTATTTATTTGAGAGAAAGACAGCATGAGCAGTGGTAAGGGGGGCTGAAGGAGAGGGAGAAGCAGATTCCCTGCTGAGCAAGTCGCGGGATGCAGGACTCAGTCCCAGGACCTGGAGAGCAGGACCTGAGCCGGAGCAGACGCACAACCCACCTAGCCACCCAAGCGCCCTGACTATCTGTCTTATGTGTTGCAGGTTCTGCTGCTATCAGTGAATAAGTACATCAATTGTCAGCCACCACAGTGGACTGGGAGTGGTCTGGGCCCAATTAAGCTTCATCAGTAGGATTGATTTTTAGGCCATCCCACTGAGATGCTGAGGCTTCCTTGATTTTTACCTGAATGCTCATGTAATCTGCAACACAGAACTCCTCAAACAGACCATTCCTTGTCCCTTAATATGTGCTTTCCCCTTCTTTTTCTGCATTTTCAATTGGACACCTCGGAATACAGACCTCCAGCTTCCCTGACATGTAGGCCTCCGTGGCGTTCTGCCTGTTCCACTGAGTGGAAGTGTGGCTTTCCTGATGTGCCCTCTCCCAGGGCCTTCTCTACTTCCCTTTGCCTACTTACAGCGTGACAAATCATCATGGGCCATGAGGATGAGGCCCCACCAGAAGAATGGCAGAGCAGTAAGGTACACTTTTTTGATAATTCAAAAATCCTGTTACTTATTTTATCAGTATTAAAAAAAAATAAAGTAGAAAATACTTCATATGCTAGATACATGAATCCTGGTTCTGAACAAAGCTCTTGAACCTAAACTGCCCTACCAGCCCTCTATTTTTTTTTTCTTAAGTAGGCTCTAGACCCAGCATGGAGCCCAACATGGGGCTTGAACTCACAACCCTGAAATCAAGACCCTGAGCTGAGATCAAGAGTCAGATGCTAAAATGACTGAGCCACCCAGGTGTCCTCTGCTATTTTTTTAAAAAATTATTTATTAACAGCAGAATGAATTTCCTATAATACCCCCACCCCCATCAGTCATGCTGAAAGTGTTATTTAGGATGCTTTGGGGTACAAGTAACAACAAGCCTACTGAAAACAGTTTTAAAACACAGGTGTTAAAAAAAATGATGTCACTTCAGGGGCACCTGGGTGGCTCAGTCCGTTAAGTGTCTGGACTCTTGATTTCAGCTCAGGTTATGATCTCAAAGTCATGAGATCAAGACCAGTGTTGGGCTCCTTGCTTAGTGGGGTGTCTGCTTGAGATTCTCTCCCTCTCACTTTGCCCCTTCCCCCACTCACACTCTTTGAATAAACAAATGAAAAAACAAATAAAATCTTAAAATAAAACCCAACACAAATTTATTCTTTTACGGTTGTGGAGGCCAGAAGTTTGAAATCAGTTTCACTGGACTAGTGTCAGTTGGCGGGCCGATTTTTCTGGAAGTTCTAGGGAAGAATTATTTCTTTGCCTCCTTTAGCTTCTGAAGGCTGCCCACATTCCCTGGCCCATGGCCCCCTCCTTGAGATGCTGCAACATGGCATCTCCTGCAGTCAAACCCCCCTCAACTTCCCTCTCCTAAGGAAACTTGTGATGACACTTGTGATGTCCCACGCAGATAATTTAGGATAATCTCTTATTTAAAGATCCTTAATTTAATCACATCTGCCAAGTCCCTTTTGTTAGATAAAGTCAGATTTGTGGGTTCCGGGGATAAGCATACTGGTTCTTTCTGTTTTCCTCCTCTGCTACTTTCAGCGTTTTGGTGACATCTCCCCTTCAGGATTTTAATTAATTAATTAATTAATCATTTCTAAAATTCCAGTAGAGTTGACATACAATGGTCTGTTAGTTTCATTTGTACAATACAGTGATTCAGCTTTCCCTTTGTGGGTTTAAAATCACCTTGGGGCTCCAAGCATCACATTCTCATGAGGCCTTGTCTCCAGCGAGAAGAGAGGAGTGTTCCCAGCCTATCTCTTTGGTTTTCAAGCAGGACCTGTTTTCCCAGAGGTGCTCAGCAGAAGCCACGGCAGGTCCCAGGAGCAAGGACCGGGTCACCTGCCTGTGCTCTAGCAGCAGACAAGGCTGGTAATTTGCTCGTCTCTGCCGCAGGACACGGGGGCCCGATGCCGAGAGAGAGAATGACTGTGAGGTGGGCAGCACCTCACTCGGAAGGTCCGCAGGCGTGAGTACCATGAGTACCGCTGAGGAGCCCTTGTAGCCAGGTGGCCATAAAGGTGCATGTGGTGACATGGATGGAAGAAAAGACGCTTAACGTGTGTGTTTTGTGTACATGCACACACACAAAATCATCAAACATAATGTTGAACAACTCTGGTCATGAAACATGAGCTCTTTAAGGATCACGTAGGATAATCGAGTTGTCTTTCATTCATTCAACTGACACCTGAATCATCTTTTCTGTGCCAGATTTCTCCATCAAGGGCTGAAGTTACAAATATGAATCAAAAGTGTCTCTGGTGTCAAAGAGATCCTGGATAATCACGAGAGAGACAATCCAGCGAAGAAAGAGTGTTGCTCTGACGGAGAGAAAAGACGGTGGTGTGATGCACAGGGGTGCTTTATGAAACCCAGCGGCTGTCAAGGTTTGTGGAAGCAAGACATGAACTCTCCAGAGCCAAGACTAGCTGGTGGTCTCTCACTTCATTCGTAGTTTCTTCCCTCCATACCTTGTCTCTTTCTCTTGTGCCCACATGACTGCAGTCGGACACCCTACAACTGATGGGCTCCCCTGCAGGTGGCTGTCCCACAGTGGTGTGGCGAGGTCACAGTGTAACATAGATGCCACAGCCACACTAGGAGGGTTGTAAGTGCAGAGACCCCCATAGGTGTCTCTCGGAGATGACGAAAAGAATGAGGAAGTGGGGTGCAGGCTGTAATTTGAGGTGATGGTTATAATCAGAGTCACTTATGTTAGTGGTCTGTACCCACTTTCAGGCAGCTTGTTCCACTTCTTTGAGCCTGGAAAAGAGTGAACAAAAATCTTGCTGGGTTTGGAGGAGGGGAGCTGACCACTGCCCTTCCCAGGAAGCCCTGAAGCAGCCACCGTGGACAGGCTCACGGCAGTTGCGCAAGGCCAGACCCTGTTGTTTTTTGGATTAAGTAGGAAAAGTTCTTACCCAGAAATAACAGAGCTGGCCAATGTGTATGGGATTCTCTTCTTGTGCTCAGCGGGTCTCTACCTCCATCCTGGTTTCATTTCAGGAAGGGGAAGTTGGGGCGCCGGTGCCTCTGACAGGCCACCGTTAGTCCTGGAATGCCTTTAACAGTTCCGTTTCCATAAACAATTACAGGACAAATGCTCTGAGTATGAAATCGTCTTTCTGGGGTAGACATTTCTGGTCACAAAGACCCCAAATCTTGAGGAAAGCTGCCCTTCATCACTGGGGAAGGGAGGAGGTGGAAATGGAGACCCTATCTTAGCTGTTATTAGTGGGCATTTTCCTCAAAAGCTAACGCATTTTTCATCTTGACTCCAAATTAAAAACAACGTTGGTGAGAATACTGGGGTAGGTGAAAGCTCATTTTGTTTTAATACGGAAACATTTCCCCCTTTTCTGCGCCTCAGGAGTGCCTCAGGCTATCCTAGGCCTGAGGTGGGCCTCACTTGGGCAGGCATTCACTGGGTTCACGCTCCCATCCAGAGAGGGAAGGTGAAGCAATGTTTTGAAAAGCTGGCTTCTCCTGTCCCAGGAGAAAGTGGGTCAAAAGAGAATGGCTGCTTCTTCGTTGTTCTTGAGACTAATTTTGAAGGGTCAGGGAGTTTTTTCCTGCTGGCCCATTAGAGGCAATTTTGAGGAGAAGAAAGAAAATGAAGAACGAATAAAGAAAATATGTTGTTTGAGGGGGAAAATCTGGGGATTCTGAGGCGAAAAGTTGGAGGCAGTGGTGAGAGGGGCTGCTGCCCAAGAGGTGCCATGGGAGGCCCCCAGGAGAGGGTCATCTGGAAGCTGTTCTTTTTTTTTTTTTTTTTTTTTTTTTTTTTTTTTTTTTTTTTTTTTTTTTTTTAAAGATTTTATTTATTCATTTGACACAGAGAGAGAGATTACAAGTAGGCAGAGAGGCAGGCAGAGAGAGAGGAGGAAGCAGGCTCCCTGCTGAGCAGAGAGCCCGATGCGGGCCTCGATCCCAGGACCCTGGGATCATGACCTGAGCCGAAGGCAGCGGCTTTAACCCACTGAGCCACCCAGGCGCCCTGGAAGCTGTTCTTGAGGTAAAGCCTCGCCAGCTCTCCCTTATGGCTTGTGCAATTTTTACTCCACATTCTGGCTTTCTTTATTTTCTAGAACAAGTGAATTCCAAGTGCCCAATGCACATTCAGTACCCTGGGCATTTATTTGAGTTTCTGCATCTGCAGGGCTTATAAACACGGAAGTGTGGCGATGGTGGCAGTGAAGGTCCCTTTGATCTTCAGGTCATCTGTCCACATAGGTGTCTGCGAGGACCATCCCTCTAACATACCAGTTCCTGCAGATTGCCCCTCATTCCTGTTTGCTTGGTTCCTTTAAGTCCCAGGGCTTTTCCCTTGCTACTCCATTCCTCGTCTTGAGGCAACAGAATCCCTCTGAGACGTGAACTTCTCTGCAGCAGTTAGGGCATGGAGCTTCAGGCCCTGGACCCCAGTGACATCTGTCCTGGTTGTGCATCCCTCCTTTCACCCAGCACAAAGCAATTTTTTTCTAAAGTCGTGGAATCCCCCTCCTCCAATCCCACTTCCAAACATCTGGCCCTACTGACTCTTCTCAGTAACGCTGGGCTTTAGGCTTCTAGAAGCCACAGTCAGGAAGAAGTCTGTCTGTCTCCCTCATTCTTTTTTGCTTTTGCCCTTCTAAATGGCAAGAGGCATGAAATAGACTAGACTGGAAACGGGTAAAAGTGAAAAATACCTGGAAAAAAATTAGTTAAGCGTTCACAATATTATTCTGCACCCACATAGGTGGGAATCTCATGTCATCTGCCCAAAATGAAACCGGTTTGCCCATCTGGAGTCCGAATCACCTGTGTGCTCGCTAAAACTATAGAATCCTGTTCCCCACACAAAGTCTGCTGAATCGGAAGGCTTCCAGGCAATTCTCCTGTGCACTACAACTCTGGAGTGTCCTAGTGCTAGCCTCAGTCAAATCATGTACTGCGTTTTAACATCGAGTTGTGCTTGTTCTCAAGCTGGTTCTGAGCACTTGAGTGTCTGTTCAAGTCACACAGGTATCTTATTCGTTGTGTGGTGGGACCTGGGATTCTCCATTTCTCACAAATGCTGCTGGTGGAGGACCGCATTTTGAGAGGCAGAGAGCTGAAGAGTCTATGTTCTTGTGCTTTGCAGGCCTGTGAGGCTGTCTTGAGACTTCTCAAGTCCGTGGTGCCAGTGGTTTGCTTGAATTGGGATCAGAAATTGCTGTACCCTCAAGGATACTATGCTTTGTTGCCTGGGCTCTATCTACCTCACGGTCATCTAGACTCGCTCTGCCTCCCTGCCCCCACTTCCCTCCATTTGCTCACCCCTACGCCCACCCGCACTCTGCTACCCCCACTCTCCCCTGAGGAGCAACTCCACTGCCATGCCCCAGTCTTCCTCACCCTATGGGCCTCCTCTGACTATAGATAAATAGCTGAACATCTCTAGAGAATTTTAAGTTTGCTGATATGACAAAGTCCTTTCTGTAAGGAAAGGGGAAGTAAAATTTGAGCAACCAAATAAAGGTCGTCAGGAGTTTTTTTTTCTCTTTAGGTCCACCCTCAGTGGGAAAGAAACGACAACTACTGACACTCACCTTGTCAGAGTGGAGTCTGAGTCTGCAGCAACTCCTGCCCCTTCCTGGTAGGTGGAGGGTGAAGAGGAACCTTAAACTTTCTTGCATGCCATGTGCTTCTCCCTCAAGTCCTTGGGGAGTAGGGAGGAGACTCATAGAATGTAAGAAGTGGTGAGATTCTTTTCTGCAGCCACGGAGAACTTCTGATGTTCAAACTAAAATGGCTTCAATCTCTGTTACCTAAAATAAGAAAGCAGACCTAAGGTAGAGGAATAGGGGAAGACTGACCTGTGATGAGCTCCTGACATGGAGAATCATTAGTCACTTCGAAAGGTCTACAGTTGGAATGAAGCCAGTAGTGGTCAGGGGACTGGAATGCCAGTGGATCCAGAAAGAGACCCTTTACCATGTGCCTCTGGACCAGAGTGAGATGCCCTAGGCCTGGGAGGATAACCATGGGAGTCATTGGCCCTGTGGCCAAAGACAACACTTCTTAGGTCAGTGGCACCAGGCAAGGGTCTGCAGAAAGTTCCATCAACGTCACCGGGGAAATTGAATATCAACAGCTACAACCCTGGCCCCAGAGAGGCTGACTCACCGGGGCCCAGTGAGCTATATTTTAAAAAATACAAATTAGGCAGTTTTATACATACAGTCAGGTTTAAGAACTAATGCCTGAAGTGTTCAACTGGCCAAATTTTTAGCAGAAATATTCATTCATTAGGTACTTACTGAGCCACTGCTCTATGCCATGTATTGTTCTAAGCCCTGGGCAAGCAGTGGTGAATAAGACTGGTGATGCACTTACAGAACTTCAAAATATGAAGCAGATAAAAATGAGGAATGGATTTTTCAGGAATTTTAAATATTCATTGTTTGGTAGAAAATACAGGTTTTTGCAGAACCCCTGAGGCACCATCAGGTTCTGTGGTAGGTAGTTTGGGAACCACTGCCTCAAGGACTGGGAAGCCTTTTGGAGCAATAAAATTAGAGCAGGATTTCTGTTTCCTGATCAATTAGCTGGGGACACCTGACGGTCTTATTGTGAGGAACAAAAGAACTGAATATGAAGCATGGAGTATAGTGCTTGGTGTGTAGCTGACCCTTGCTGCATTTTCTTTCTCTTTCTCTTCTCTTTGCTTGTGGAGCAGGTTACCCATGCAAGAGGGCAAGATGGAGGACTAAATGTACCTGGAAGTGAGTTGCAAGAAGGATCCGTGGGTCAGGCGGGATGGTGAGAAGCACAGAATGCAGAGGCCAAGAAAAGGCTCTACCACCACCGAACCAGGGAGCAGCCACAGAGGCAAAACGTGCAGCTGCTGGGGAAAGAGTCTGGAAGGACCTCGGAAAAGTTAAGTCTAGTATCACCATATGACCCATCAAGTCCACTCCTAGGTACAGATCCACGCGAGAGGAAGACACATGGTCCACACAAAAACACATAACTGAAGTTCACAGCAGTATTATCTGTGATAGCCAAAAAGTGGGACCAACCCAAATGTCCATCAATTGATGAATGGATAACCAAAATATGATCTATCCATATTTTCAGCCATAAATATTATTCAGCCATAGTGTTATTATAGTATATTATTTGGAATATTATACAGCCATAAAAAGGAATGAGATACAGCTAACATGCAACAGCATGAGATCATTATGGGGAGTGAGAGGAGCCAGTCACAGAAGAACACATATTGTATGATTCCATTTATATGAAATGGTCAGGATAAGAAAATCTACAGGAACAGAAAGTAGATTAGTGGTGGCCAGGGACTGGGAGAGGAAGTAGGGAGAGACTGCTGGTGGGCAAGGGGTTTCTTTTGGGGTGATGTTGATGTTCTGAAACCAGATAGTGGTGGCAGTGACACAATTTTGTTAATATACTAAAATGCACTGTGTTGTACATTTTAAAAAGGTGAATTTAATGACACACAAATTATATCTCAATTTAAGAGTCTTTTAAAGATTTTATTTGTTTATTTTAGAGAGAGAAAGAGAGAGAGTGCACAAGCAGGGGAGAGGGGCAGAGGGAGAAGCAGACTCCCTGCTGAGCAGGGGGCTGGAAGTGGGGGTGGGGGAGTAGGGAAGTGGGGTGATGGAGGGAGGGGGGCTAGGGGGGGTTCAATCCCAGGACTCCCGGGATCACGACCTGAACCAAAAGCAGACACCCAACCTACTGAGCCACTCAGGCACCCCCTAAAAATCTTTTTTGAAAGAAGCAACCACAGACAATAAAACCAGCCCATGTTCTGTGTCTAAGAACTAAGACAATGCTCAGAGCCCTTTGTGCCCCAGCAAGAACCCACAGGCGGCTGCAGAACAGGATCCAGGGTGCAGATGACAAACCTGGTGAGGCCCAGGATTGCCTTTCGTTGCGGGGGTTTGAAGAGTGTACCAATCTCTCAGACAAGAGGGATTGGTGATGAACCAAACTATGCCAGTTACGCTTATAGTAATTCTTTTTTCTGGGCCTACGTTGTTGATACATGTTTATATTCAAGCCATAGGAATGGTATGTTTATTTTCAAATAATTAATTCATTTTTCTATTTTTCAAAGACCCATTTCCAGAAGCCCATTCAGGTTGTCAGAAATTTGGTGCCAGGTCCTGGTTGGGGGCAGGTCGGTGGTCTTGGGGACTAGACATAACTGTCCATGGAATCCCGCCAGACAACAGACAACCAGACAACAGGTACACAGGCCTTGATGGTGTACATCTCCTCTATCATGTCTTACAGGCTTCTGTGGGGTGGGTGCGGAAAGTATTTTGAGGAGAAGCAACTTGGAATTTACATGCTGTATGAAAATGCCTGCAGGGGACAGAAGGTGTTTTTAAGCATGAAACGTTTGGATCATCGATGGGAGAAAAGGCCTGCCAGTGAATCATAATTCCACTTCCTGGCTCATCCCTGCCTGTGGGTTTTCTCCCTTGATGGGTTCTGCCAACGTGCCATGTTCCAGACTGTGTCCCTCTTGCCTCCGAACCGCTGCTTACGCTCTGCTGCACATCTGGGCTCACTGTGGCAGGTTTGCAAAACCCGTTAACAACAACAACAAAAATCTTTTGAAGTTTGCCTTCAGCGTTTTGCAAGGAGGTTGATCACCAGCTGTTTGTTTATGTTCTCTAGCGATTGTTTTGCACATTATCAATGAGTAGCAAGCAATTACATCATTACAGTGGCAAGTATAAGGGGAATTCTCAGTAGGGGCTCTCTGGGCGAATAGATGTACTCTTTCTAGTCCCTGTGCCATAAGGAGACTCCATAGTTAGACGAACCAGTGGCTTTAGGGAGATGAGGGCCCTGTGGTCATGTTGCCAAAACTGAGGGCTTCTAGCAACTCTCAGGCCATTAGCAGACAACTCTCCAGTGTGGATGGCACACCAAGACTGAGGTTTGCCAAGAAGACCTATCTGAATCTCTTGTTACCCGTATTTCTGATCCAAATTATTCATGACAAACCTCCCTTCTCCTGGAATTGACACTGAATTAAAATGATCCCAATGATCTGGATGGAATTAGAACCTCATTTGTTCATGCATTTTTTAACAACAGCTTTTATTGAGATATAATTTACATATCACAAAAGTCACTCTTTTGAAGAGTACACTTCAGTAGTTTTTAGTGTATTCACAGAGTTAGCATCTCTCCTCTTGAATTTTAGAACATTTTCATCACCAAGCAGAAACCTTGTACCTGTTAGCGGTCAAGCACTGTTCCCTCTCATTCCCCCTCCTCTTCTGGCTTCTGCAAACCACTCACCTACTTTCTGTCTCCATGAATTTGCCACTTCTAGACACTTTATATAAGCAGAATCATACAGTATGTGGTCTGTTGTTACTGGCTTCTTTCACTTAAACTATTGTTTACAAGGTTCACTCATTTTGAAACATGTATCCGTACATTTATTCACTCAAAAAATTTTAAATTGTGATAAAGCACACATAACATACAATTTGTCATCTCAATCCTTTTTAGGTCTATGGATCAGTAGTGTTACGTATGTTCACATTGTTGTGCATCCCATCTCCAAAACTCTTTTCAACTTGCAAAACCGAAAATCTATGCCGGTTAAACAGCAGCTCCTCATCCCCTGCTCCTCCTCCTGGCTCCTGGTGACTCTCGTTCTACTTTCTGTCTCTGTGAATCTGACAGTTGTAAGCGCCTCCTCTGTGTGGAGCCATACAGTATCTGTCTTTTTTTTGTGACTGGCTTATTTAACTTAGCATAATGTCCTCAAGGGTCATCCACATTATAGCGTGTGTGAGAATTTCCTTCCTTTTTAGTGCTGAATAATATTCCTCTGTGTGTGTGTGTGTGTGTGTGTGTGTGTGTGTGTGTGTGTAATATACAATCACATTTTGTTTATACACACTTCTGTGTTGATGGACACATGGGTTCTTCCATCTTTTGGCTATTGTGGATAATGCTGTTCTGAACCTGGGTCACTGCTTTCAATTCTTTGGGGTAAATACTCAGAAATGGAATTGCTGAATCATAGGGTAGTTCTGTTTTTAGCTTATTGAGGAACTCCCGTACTGTTTTCCATGGTGGTGACACCATTCCACATTCCTGCCAGCAGTACACAAGGGTTTCAATATCTTCTATATGTCTCTAACATTTGATACTTTCTGTTACCATTTTTTTGATAGTAGCCATCCTCGGGGGTGTTCATTCATTCTCAATGGTAGGTAGGTGGGAAGAGGGACTGTTAGTAAGGGAAAAATATAAACAATATAGTAGACATAATCCTTGCTTCAATCTTAAAATTCAATTAGGGAAGATCATAATTTTAACTTTAACATTAAAAAAAGATTTTATTTATTTCTTTGTCAGAGAGAAAGAGAGAGAGCGAGCACAAGCAGGGGAGCGGCAGCCCCCAATGTGGGGCCTGATCCCAGGATCCCAGGACCGTGACCCAAGCCAAAGGCAGATGTCCAACTGGCTGAGCCACCCAGGCTCCCCTTAACTTTAACATTTTAAAAGCAATTACTATGTTCCAGGCACAGTGCTAAACGCTTTCCTAATTTGGAACAATTTTGGCAGCCTGTGTGGTGGGTAGGATTGCCACCATCTTGGAGGATGGGAACCTGGGACATCCTAGTGCTTTGTCAGCTCTCTCCAGGTCAGAGTAAAAGCCTAGATGAGCTACCTCTCACTCTGAAACCTGTGCTCTCTCTCTAAATCAGAGGAGGAGATTAGCTTGATTGTGTTAGCCTGATCTCGCAGGGCTGGGGAAACTGGTGTGGCCTGTAGAGGTAAGGACGGGTGGTGCTAGGCTTATACTGGAGATGGTAGTCATCTGTTGTAACACACTTTTACCCACTGTCTGGAATTACATCAGGGTTTGTTTGTAAGTGGAAGGGCTAGAGAATCCACCCACAGATGTCCTCCGTCCTCTCCATTGGTATTTTTACAGAGAAAGGAAATGGCCCCCAAGGTCTCTAGCTTAACCGATGTCATACAGATGGTTATGACCAGAGAGGTGGGATACCAGGACCTGAATGCTGGCCTCTTGACAAGTCTGGTCCTTGTTTATTCTAGGATTGTATTGTTGTTTAGTGCCGACGCTGAGTATCTACCTATCATTCTACCTATCATCTCCAGGTCCCCACATTGCCACTGAAGTAATTTTTGGCCTAGACCCATTTGAGGGGTCTAGCCAACCTTCCTAACTTTGGACTAGTGACAAAACCCAGCAAGCCCTCACAGAGGGGAAAGAAATTGTGGACTCCAGCAGGAGTAGAGTTTTATTTATCTATTTTTTATTCATTGTTTTTAAAGATTTTATTTAGTTATTTGAGACAGAGAGAGAGCACAAACGGGGAGGAGGATCAGAGGGAGAACAGCGAGCAGATGCTCTGCTGAGCAGGAGCCTAATGTGGGGCTCAATCCAGGACCCTGAGGTCATGACCCAAGTTGAAGGCAGAAGTTGAACTGACGGAGGCACCTAGGTGCTCCAGGAGTTAGAGTTTTAGAACAAGAGTGAACAAGATGAGAGGGGAAGGCATGTGGCAGGTGGAACCTACCATTTATCCAGTTGGGTTCTCCAAGTCTAGAACTCTGCAGGGGGGCTCCCTGGAGGCAGTTGCCTATACCTCAGCTCTGATTCAAGCCCTGTTGAATCCAGTTCTATTCTGCTAGGTGGAAATTTAGGACTACAGTGATGGTCAATTTTAAGTATTAGCCTGGCTAGGCATGGCTATGTTAAACACCAGTCTAGACATTGCTGCGAAGGCATTTTCAGATGTGATTAACATTTAACTAGGTAGACTGAGTAAAGCAGATTATCCTCCCTAATATGGGTGGGCCTCATCCAATCAGTTGAAAGCCTTAAGAGCAAAAAACAGAGGTTCCCCAAGGAAGAGGGAATTCTACCTGCCATCTGCCTTTGCATTCAAGACTGCAAAATGAGTTCTTCCCTGGATCTCCGGCTGCCTTGCAGTTTTCAGACTTTCTAGCCTCTACAATCACGTGAGCCAATTCCTTAAAATCTCTCTCTCTCTCTACGTGTGCATGCATGCACCCATGTGTGTGTGCATGTGCACACACACACACACACACACACACACACCCTATTGGTTGTGTTTCTTTTGGAAAACCCTGACTAATACAACTCCCCAGTGTCCAAAGATATACGACCTCTGAGCTCCTATAATTTGGTGTTAGGGTGGAATTTACAGCTGGTGAGTGTAGCTTAGCTCTCAGGCCCGTTCTCGCTGGGGACAAGGCTATAGGAAAAACCAGCAGGAGGCACAGAAGGAAATACAATGCGCATTGACAGCCCAGTGTAATCAGTACCCAGAATCCTTATAGCAGCTTGTTTTGAAAGAACCTTTTATTAAAATCATGGTCTTTTCCCCGATTATAGCTTTTTGTCTATTTATCTTTCTGAGGCTGTTTGTTTTTCCCACTCTGGTGAGGAATCTGCAAGATAACAGCCCCTGTCCCCAGCCTGATTCAAGGGGGAGACACTCTAGGCAGGAAGGGTCCCTCTCTGTTCTCTAGCAGAGCTCATCATCCCACCAGCTGTACAGGAGACAGCAGGGTGGGGGGCCCTCTCCAGATGCTCAGAGGCCCACTTGACACCGTGGAAATCGAAGTTCCAGGAGGAGAGAGCTGCAGAGGCAGCTGCAGGCAGAAGCAGTGGGGGAGGGCATGGGATGGAAGAGGAGAGAAGACGGGCCTGGAAAGCTGGGCCTCCTTTCAGTACCGCCCTTCCCTTGAAAGCCAGGACATGGAGGGCAGGAGCCCAGAGGAGGACAGTCCCGACTGGCGATTTCTCTCGGGGAGCCCTGTGCATCCTGTCTGGTGACAGAGGTAGTTCGGGGCCTGTGATCCCCGGGACCATCATGGATACCAGATCCACAAGAAATGACGCTAATCACTTTCCCGCCTTGTTTTGAGCATCCTGAGAGATGCTGTTTGTAGAGTCGCCCCAAGCTGTACCAACAACAACCATTTTACTATCAATTCCCTGCATTATAAATGTAAAAGATTATTAGTTGGGGCACGTGGGCAGCTCAGCTGGGTAAGAGTCTGCCTTCGACTCAGGTCATGATCCCAGTGTTCTGGGATCAAGTCCCACATCGGGCTCCCTGCTCAAGGGGAACCCTGTTCCTCCCTCTCCCTCTGTCCCCTGCACCCCCTTGTGTTCTCTCTTTCTCTCAAATAAATAAAAAAATCTTAAAAAGGGGGGGGCTTATTAGTTGTAGCCATTGGCATCATTTCCAGACAAGAAGGGAAGGAGGAGGGAACATTTGCAGGTGCGTTTCTATGGACAGAGACGCATGTGGGGTTTGGAAGTCCCTGTGAGGGGCACAGCAGGGTCCCTTGCTCCCTCCTCCTACACTAAGTCAGGGCGCCCATATAACATATAAAATATATCATTTTAATACACTTTTGGATATAATTTTAGGATGACTAGAATAACGAGTTCCTGTGATACGTCATCTTCTCATTCAGAATTCACAGGAATGAATGTCCTATGCTGGGAAAGTTGCTTTGATTAAGTCAGTGGAGGGAATGATCTCTCCCCAAAGCTGCAGTTCTCACATGGGGACTCTTTTGCCTCCTGGAGTATATTGGACAATATTTGGAGCTGTTTTCGGTTGTCACGACTGGGGGAGGGGTGTCCTTGGCATCCAGTAGAGGTGAGGGATGCTGCTAAGCCTGTTACAATAGACAGAGAGCCCCCCCCCCCCCAGAGAATTCTCCACTCCACAGGCAGTCGGGCAGTGGTTGAGAAACGCTGCCCAAGGACCGATCAGCAATCTTGGAGACCGTCCCCTCTTCCCAAGCTTTGTGCGCAACAGGAACGTCCTTGACTTCTGTCTTTCTCCTGCATTTTTGGACCCCTTTGTCTTTTCTCTAGGATAGCCTCCTCAGAAGAAGCTACGTGTTCTTAAAACTAACGAAAGCAAACGGTCCTATGTAGACTTAGATAATGTCAACACTTCTTGCTTCTTCGACTTGCTTTGTTTTACCAGCACATTAACAGGTGAGGTGTGCAGGGGCCGTCCACACGATGAAGGTCACAGAGAGGTGTGAGGGCCCAGCCTCCGACACACCTCCCTCGGTCCCCAAAGTGACCTGCTTGAGGCCAGGCAGGCCCCAATGCAGGAAAGGATCAGGCAGGTTGGGGCTTCCTTTTGTATTTTTAAGGGACTTGAACTTTGAGGGAAGTTAACCTAAAGCAAACGGCGGGAGTCATTCTGCGTTTGTTTGAGGGCTCCTCTGCGTGAAGGAATGACTTGCTTCAGCACAATTGTCTAGACTCAGAAATTAAAGTGTCTGCAAGGGGCCATGATAGGAGGAAGGTTGTTAAAGTATGCAGCTTAAAATGTCCTACTTGACCTTGTTTAGGTGTACCCCTCAAGGCCTAAGTAAGCCTTGCTTATCTGGAAGCTCCCCAGGCCTGGGTTTAGGGGAGGTAAAGGCAAGGGCCCCAGGGCATAAAATGCCCTTGTGGCCTCCAGAAGCGTAAGAGAATAAATCTGGGTTGCGCGTCACCTAGTTCATACTTACTTGTTATATCAGCGGTAGGGAACTAGTGCGCTATCCCTGTACTTGGGTTAACAGTGCACATGTTTTCCCAGACTATATGTCTACAAAGGAGTCAGTGTGGTTTGGGATTTAGAGTCATGGCTCTGAGGCAATCAAACCTGGGTCCAAATTCTGGCTGCCCCTTGTAGTGGACATTTGCCAATGTTTTGTCTGCCCAGGCTTTTGAACTTTCTTCCTGTGTGAGGCAGACCGTGTGACCTACTGTTGTTTTTCCACTTTCCATTACCAACAGGACTCCAATTTTGTATGGGGGGGGATAAGTGTGACCATCTTAAAAACAATCACATTTCACATTCTCCTCTGAAGCTCCAGTAACGGCTGACAGTTCTTGCCGTGTGGGCATTTCTGGGAGGGTCTTCAGGGGAAGCTCTTTAAAAGAGGATTGATTCTGACTGGCATGCTCCTTTGTCCTTTATCTTACCCTTTTTCTCTGAAGCCCACATGCTAAGGATGGTAAAGTGGAAAGGTAGACATACCTGGGGTCCCTAATGGAATCCTGGAGGCCCTGGTCTGCACACTTCCAGGCTTCTTACTTTGTGGGAAGAATAAAAAACCTTTATTTGGGGAAGCCACTGTTTTTTGTTTTTGTTTGTTTGTTTGTGTTTTCTTTAAATATTTCTTTGGGGGAGGAGATACCACACTTCTCAATTAAGAGAAACACTTTACAGTCTAGAGGTCTTTGATTTTTTTTGCACTAATCATGCCATGAATTCATAGGGAATGGGTTCCAGCAGCTCAGGCTCCTTTCCATTGCTTCTCACAGAGCGTGCTTCTTGGGTGGAGCAGCCTGGCCCTTCAGTTGAACCCAAGTACCTTCTCTTTGGCTTCCTCCTTTTCCTGGTCATTTTCCTTCAGATGCTTCAGCAAGCTATCTCTGCTCTTAGGGTGCTTAATATGCTCACTACGTACATCAATTCTCTTGGCAAGGCTCCTGCCCTTTACTTGTTTGTTCGCAGCAATGCCAACAGCACACTGGGAACCATTGCAGACTCTTCCAGTTTTGCCATGGTAACATTTGTGTGGCGTTCCTTTTTGAACAGTGCTCATTCCCTTGATGTCCACAATATCACCTTTCTTGTAAATTTGTATGTATGTGGCTAAAGGAATAATTCTATGTTTTACAAAAGGGCTAGAGAACAGATAGCAGGAGCCCTTCCCCTTTTCTTCTTGTTGGTCATCTTGGTGTGTTCCTGGAAGATGACAGATCTGGCTGAAAGGCTAAGGTGCTGGTTTTTTGTGGCCTCTATTACATTAACCTTATGATTTATCATTTTTTCCATTCCGTGGAACTTAGCCATTTCTATCTTTGATTCTAGCATATTCTAGTCCATTTTACACATATCTATAACCAGGCTCTAAACTTCTTGAAGGAGGCAAATCACCAGCAGGTAGGAACACAGTCTCTGGTGTTCCGTGGCCCTCGGGTATTTGTAAGGATGAGTGGTGCCAGGGGTATAGCAGACAAAACTCAAGTTAGCTGTGGTTTTGTGTAATAGAAGCTTATTATTTGTTCACATGAAGCCTCTTCTGGTGTGCGTTGCCATTCAGGGAACTAGGTTCTTACTGTCTCATAGTTCTTTACTGCCTAGTCTCCCCGGAGTACCTTGTGCATAGTTTTCCCATGTGCATAGTTAAGAACTTGGACAGATATAGCTACTCATTAGATTGAGCTGTAAGAAACTGATGACGTTTGAACACAAAAATAGCCTACAAAATGGCAGTTTCACATGATTCTGCCTAATTTTACATGTGTGGTTTTGATTTTTAAAATTTTTATTTAAGTTCAATTAACATATAATGTATTATTGGTTTCAGAGATAGAGGTCAGTGATTCATCAGTCTTCTATAATACCCAGTGCTCATTATATCATGTGTCCTCCTTAATGTCCATCACCCAGTTACCCCATTCCCCTACCCACCTCCCCTCCAACAACTCTCAGTCTTACATATGTGGTTTTAAGCAAGAGACTAAATCCATTTCCTCAACTGCAATATGGGGTACCAATACTCCCTCCCTCTGGGGAGGTTATATAGATTAAACAGGAGGACGAATGCAAAGGACTCAGGAAAGGCTCTAACTAACACATAGTAGGTGGCTCAAAGGGCTAGTGCCTAGCTCAGGATCTTCGGCACATACTAGCTACTTTTTAACTATCTTTAAAGAAATCGAGATGCAATTCACATACCATAATATTCGCCCTTTAAATGAATACTTACCATGTACATCAATGTGGATGGAACTGGAGGGTATGATGCTGTCAGAAAAAGACAATTATCATATGGTTTCCCTCACATGTGGAATATAAGAAACAGCACAGAGGATCATAGGGGAAGGGAGGGAGAACTAAATGGGACATCATCAGAGAGGGAGGAAAAACCATGAGAGACTCTTAACTTTAGGAAACAAACTGAGGGTTGCTGGAGGGGAGGTGGGCGGGGGGATGGGGTAACTGGGTGATGGGCATTAAGGAGGGCATGTGATGTGATGTGCACTTGGTGTTATATGCAACTGATAAATTATTGAAAACTACATCTGAAACTAATGATGTACTACATGTTGACTAATTGAATTTAAATAAAAAAATTTTATTTATTTATTTATTTAAAGACTTTATTTATTTGAAAGAGAGAGCACAGAGAGAGAGAGGGAGAAGCAGGTTCCCCACTGAGCAGAGAGTCTGACGTGGGGCTCGATCCCAGGACCTTGAGATTGTGACCTGAGCCAAAGGCAGATGCTTAAATGACTGAGCCATCCAGGCACCCCCAAAAAAATTTTTTTTAAAAACTCATCCTTTTGAAGTGTACAATTCAGTGGGTTTTAGTGTATTCACAAAGTTTACAGCAATCACTACCAATTCTAGAACATTTCACCACCCCAAAAAGAAACCTTATATCTAATTAATAGTCAATTTAATTATCTTTTAACTGCTAGCTCTGGAATCAATCATCTTTTTTCTTTAATATTATTATTTATTTACTTACTTTTAATTGAAGTATAGTGGACACACAATGTCACTTTAGTTTCAGGTGTACAACATAATGATTTGATAACTCTATACGTTATGCCATGCTCAACATGAGTGTAGCTACCATCTGTCACCGTACAATTCTATTACAATACCACTGACTATATTCCCTATGTTGTGCCTTTTATCCTTGAGACTTTATTCATTTCATAATTGGAATCAATTATCCTTTTTTTAATTTAATTTTTATTTTTGTATTGTGCTATGTTAGTCACCATAAAACACATCATTAGTTTTTGAAGCAGTGTTCCAAGATTCATTGTTTATGCACCACACCCAGTGCTCCATTCAATATGTGCCCTCCTTAATGCCCACCACCAGGCTCACCCATCCCCCCAAAACCTCAGTTTGTTTCTTAGAGTCCACAGTCTCTTAGGGTTTGTCTCCCCCTCTGATTTCCCCAATTCACTTTTCCTTTCCTTCTCCTAATGTCCTCCATGTTATTCCTTATATTCCACAAGTAAGTGAAACTATATGATAATTTACTTTCTCTGCTTGACTTATTTCACTTAGCATAATCTCCTCCAGTCCCATCCGTGTTGATGCAAAAGTGGGGTTATTCATCCTTTCTGATGGCTGAGTAATATTCCATTGTATATATATGGACCACATCTTCTTTATCCATTCATCTGTTGAAGGGCATCTTGGGTCTTTCCATAGTTTGGATATTGTGAACATTGCTGCTATGAACATTGGGGTACATATGGCCCTTCTTTTCACTACCTCTGTATCTTTGGGGTAAGTACCCAGTAGGGCAATTGTGGGATCATAGGGTAGCTCTATTTTTAATTTTTTTGAGGAATCTCCACAGTGTTTTCCAAAGTGGCTGCACCAACTTGCATTCCCACCAACAGTGTAAGAGGGTTCCCCTTTCTCCACTTCCTCTCCAACATTTGTTGTTTCCTGCCTTGTTAATCTTTGCCATTTTAACTGGTGCAAGGTTGTATCTCAATGTGTTTTTTTTTTTTTTTAAAGATTTTATTTATTTATTTGACACAGAGAAAGGGATCACAAGTAGGCAGAGAGGCAGGCAGAGAGAGAGAGGAGAGAGGAGGAAGGAGGAGAGGAGAGAGGAGAGAGGAGGAGGAGGACCCTGGGATCATGACCTGAGCCGAAGGCAGCGGCTTTAACCCACTGAGCCACCCAGGCGCCCTCTCAATGTGGTTTTGATTTGAATTTCCCTGATGGCTAATGATGATGAATATTTTTTCATGTGTCTGCTAGCCATTTGTATGTCTTCACTGGAGAAGTGTCTGTTCATGTCTTCTGCCCATTTTTTGACGTGATTATCTGTTTTTTGGGTGTTGAGTTTGAGGAGTCTTTATAGATCTTGGATATCAGCCCTTTGTCTGTAGTGTCATTTGCGAATATCTTCTCCCATTCCGTGGGTTGCCTCTCTGTTTTGTTGACCATTTCCTTTGCTATGCAGAAGATTTTTATCTTGATGAAGTCCCAATAGTTCATTTTTGCCTTTGTTTCCTTTGCCTTTGGAGTCGTGTCTTGAAAGAAATTGCTGTGGCCCATGTGGAAGAGGTTACTGCCTATGTTCTCCTCTTCAATTTTGAGGAATCAATTATCTTTTGAAAGAATAAACTTTGTTGAGACTGCCTTGCTGAGAGTACTTGCTTATAGGACTCACTCAGTATTTATGAATCTTATTGGCACTTCCTATAGAGTTAAGGAAACATTCCTTGTCATTCAAAGAATCGATAATCCTATTTACTGTGTGTGCGCATGCACGTGTTCCGTTTATATAATTGTAGACATCTCACACTGAAGCTCAGGAAATCAGATTCTCCCACAGCAGAATATTAAAAAAGACAACAAACAAACAACAACAACAACAATCTTAACGTTGGTAACAATCCTGGGTGTGAATTTAGGAAGACATAAGGAAGCCTTTGTGAGGCTGTGAGGCTGTCGGGCTCGCACCTCCAGGTCTGGGAGAGAATCACGGGGGAGGCTGGAAGGGTGAGCTCCTTTGGCCGCATTCTTCTCCTGCGCACCGGCCTTCTTCTTCCTCTTCCCAGTGGCCGCCGCTGCAGCTCCTGGATCCTCAAGAGAAGAAACAGAATCGGTGTTTAGGAGGGTGCCTCGAAAGTTCCTCGATTGTATTTAATCTTTTCTTTCTGAGCATTTTATAAATAGCGCTCTTTCGGGCACACACAACGAAGGGCAAGTCAAAGTGAAAATAGCCCTTCCTGGCTAAGAATGTCGACTTTGCACACCTGTCAGACTGGACAGGATGTGTCCCTGGGGGAGTTTGCCTGATTCTGTTTGGGCACAGCTGTAGAAGCAGATGCTTTTTTGCCTGCTTTACATTCTTAAAGAAAGGTCATCCTGGAAAACAACCCACTTCAGTATTTACGTTCCTCAGCATGGTGGATGGTTTCAATAGCTCATCGCCTTACTATATTTATTTTGGAGACGGTTCATTGCTCTGATTTCGAAACAGCCCTGCTGTTGCACCTGCTGTGGGTACCAGTGCGTTGTTCCGGCTCGGGTCCTTCCTTAAAAGTATGAGCTGCTGTCACCTCACAAGGAGCAAGAAATACTGTGCCATTGCCTTGAAATCAAAATAGTTCCATTATTTTAATTTTTGATGCTTAGGAAGGCACAGACAGATGCAAGAAATGTGCATGTGACCAATCCAGTGTCAAAGCATTTTAGAAAAATGAATAATCAAAACCTGCAGACCAAACAAAGCAACAAAAGTGAAAATAAAAACATCCCCTGGCGGGTCCCACCAGCTGGTTACACAGTTGTCTGGAATCACATGGAATATTTAGTTCAACTGCTGAAAGAGCAGGAAATTGAGACCCAGAGAGGTGAAATGACTTGCCTCAGCCCTATTCTGGTCAATATCACCATTGGTCTCTGCACTTGACTCTTTAGCATTCTTTCTGTCACTCCATACAGCTCCCCGTGTATCAGTTCTGAGTGACAAAGACAGGGAGTTTGGGCACCTGTAGCTCTTACCTTGAATTCAGCGGGCCTAACTCTTATGTGGCTTATGAAGTCTGGAACAACCTGAGTTGGAGCAGGTTAGGGAATCAGGTGGCAAGCAAAGTACCCTTGACAGCACAGGCTATGGGTTATGCTAGGTATTTGGGACACAGGCAACTGAGCTCAAACTCAGTGAGTACCTCTACTCACCAGCTGTGTGATGCTGGGGTCCCTGGCTTGCCTTAACAACTGACTACAAACTGGCTGGCTTGAAGCAACAGGAATTTATTCTCTCACAATTCTGGAAGCAGAAGTCCAAAATCAAGGTGTCAGCGGCATCATGCTACCTCTGGTGGCTTCAGGGAGGAATCCCTCCTTGCCTCTTCCTTGCTTCTGGGCCTTCCAGCAATCTGCCGGCCTTGGCTTATAGATACTTCATTTCAGTCTCTGCCTAGGTCATTCACATGGCTCTCTTCTCCATGTCTCTGTAGCCAAATCGCCTCTTTTCTCTCATAAAGATACCAGTTATAGGATTTACAGCCCACTCTAGTTTAGTATGATCTCATCTTAACTTGATTATTTGTGCAAAGACCCAATTTCCAAATGAGGGCCCATTCACAGTACTACGAACAAACCAGTAAACTGGCCTAGGGTCAGAATACTAAAGAATTGATAAAAATTGCATAAATGATCTGAATAAATATAAATTTGTGTAGAGTGTTTAAAACAGGCAAATTTTATTACAAAACTGTACTGGAGAAGAACTGTTCTATTTCATAGAAGACATATCTCATTTATTTTTTTTAATTTATTTTTTTTTAAGATTTTATTTATTTATTTTGACAGAGAGAGAGAGACCACAAGCAGGCAGACAGGTGGGCAGAGAGAGAGGGGGAAGCAGGCTCCCTGCTGAGCAGAGAGCCCGATGTGGGCCTCGATCCCAGGACCCTGAGATCATGACCTGAGCTGAAGGCAGAGGCTTAACCCACTGAGCCACCCAGGCACCCAACATATCTCATTTAAAAAAAAAGATCTAGATCTTCCGAGCAGAGACATTAGTAATCTGAGAATATACTTTGGCAGAATCTAATTGGGTAAGGGATCTCCAGAAGTTTCTTTAAAGGTAAATTTTGAGCAACGGCTAAAAAAACAAGAAAAAGTAGAGGAGCAATAGAGCAGAGTTGTTGAATTTGCTTAACATTTATAACAGCTGAATTTCTTTTAGGGAATAACTTGAAAAAATATTTGGGAAGAAATCACTAACCAGTGACTTTTAAATCATTTAAATTTTAAATAGTTTAAAATTATTCATTCATATTTTTCATTAAAGAAAATTAAAGATGATGGCACTGATTTCTTCACTTTGCTATGTTCCTCTGTGTTTAGGTCCCTATTTTCCTTATTTGGTTCTTTTTTTTTTTTTAAAGATTTTATTTTTAAATAATCTCTACACCCAACATGGGGCTTGAACCCACAACCTCAAGCTCAAGAGTTGCATCCTCTATTGACTGAGCCAGCCAGGTGCCCCTCCTGATTTGGTTCTATGTCCCAGTCTGATATACTTAGATATACTTAGATATACTTCTAAGTGACTTTCCAAATTCAGCATTGTCATATTAAGGAATATAAAGTCAATGATATCCTAGGCACCACCATGAAAGAACAGAACTACTAATGCTTGCAGTCTAGGCCTAACAACCTAGCAGAAGCCACTGAAGGACAAGGATGTCCACTTAAGGTGTTATCAAAAAGTAGATCTTTTAGGGCACCTGGGTGACTCAGTGGGTTAAAGCCTTTGCCTTCGGCTCAGGTGTTGATCTCAGGGTCCTGGGATCAAGGCCCGCATGGGGCTCCCTGCTCAGCAGGGAGCCTGCTTCCTCCTCTCTCTCTGACTGCCTCTCTGCCTACTCATGATCTCTCTCTGTCAAATAAATAAAAAAAAATCTTAAAAAAAATATTTTAAAAAAGTAGATCTTTTAACAAACAGAGAGATACCAGAATCTATAAACTTGTGTTGTTTCCTCAATCATAATTAAATGTTTGAAACTGAAAGTAAGAAGCTGATTGCTTTTGAACAACACGTATTTACTAAAGATAGAGTGATGTGAAAAGACCATAGTTCTGAATGAGATGAAGTGGCATTGTCATGTTGACCCTGGTCTGTCGGTTTCTGTGATGGTCCAGAGTCACATCTCCTACATAGCAATCCTGAGCTCCAGCGTTCTGAGGTATGACCGTGTTGGATTATTGGGGTTTCTCAAAGTAGGCATAACTCAGCCCTGTGGTCTCTGGTTAAGTGGCTTTACGGAGCTGTGGGCAGATGGAGTTCTTGCTTCAGCAGACACCATGACAGTATTTGTCTGTTCAGTCATTATGCCTACCCCGTTGGCTGATGCAGCTCATGCTGTGCTCACGGGCAGTCTCCCCAGCGGTGTGATGGCCAACCAGCCAAGTAAACCCTAGCTTGGGCCCCAGCCAAAGAGGAAATGCTCGGATTGGATTTTCATATTGGTTTCCTTGATTATCATAGGCCTAGCAACATAGGATGTATGTTAAGTAGGGAACACTCCAGAAGTTTGACTAAGCACTACAACACCTTAATGGACTGTCCTCCACTGTATTCTCCTTGGGAGAAAAAATGGAAAAAAAAAAGAATGCCTGTAGCAGCTTGTTTGGTTCAAATAGCAAGACCACATTTATGCTCGAATTCTTCTTCTCCTCCTCCTCCTCCTCCTCCTCCTCCTCCTTTTTTCCCTGAGTTTCCACTAGGGCTAGTTAGTGATCCATATAAGGGTATCATTTTATGAATGTTTTTAATGACTCATATAATCATGGATCTGAGACTTCTTTTGCTCTTTACAAATAGAAATTGACCTCAAAAGCTAAATATTTCCCGTTACCAGGGACATATAAAAGACCATGCTTTAAGCTCTGACAGCTATTCTCAAAATAGAGTTCTGGAAGTTAACTCTGACCAGTGTCAGAGTCTTTGTGATAATCGCACAGCTTCTATGAAGATGACTTCTGAAGGAGAAAATATTCATTTGGATGTAAGTTATGGCATATTTACTAGAAACTAATCACACTGTTTTATAGAGCATTCAGTAAGTCAGGTATAGATAGTAAGAGGAGTTATGTTATTCATCTAGTAAAAATGCTATGTATATTTTTGCTATTATAAAATGCATTCTTCTATAAAAGGTGACATAGCATTTCTAATGAAGGTTTGATCTAAGAATAGCTCTACTCCCAAGTTCAGAAAAGTCACCCTAGGGGAAAAATGCTTAGCAGTTTGTATTTAAATAGCCTCCTTAAAAACATTCCTGTTACTCATTGCATATGACCTTACATATAATTCATATTTATTTATAATTACTTGAGTGAGAAGAAGTATTACACTTTGGGAACTATAAATTATTAACTTTTTAATGTTCTACTACGAAAGTTAATTTCAGCAGATGAATGGAAAAAAAAAAAAGAATGCCTGTAGCAGCTTGTTTGGTAGAAGAAAATTCTGGTGAGGAGGTCATAGACCTGCATATTCAGGAGCAAACACAACCCTCCCTGTCTCCCCACATTCCTATCAGTTTGTCCACTTCAGTCTCCAGCTATCCCCAGAGGAATTTTGTTCTTTGCTTTTGATTGCTGTCGGCTTTTTGATGTGATGTTATTTCTCACTGAAGCTAGGCCCACTGAGGGAATATTCTTACTGGTTCCTTCCCTCTGTCTCTCGACCTAACTTTCCAGAACTTTCTCCGTCTTCCTCAAAGCCTGTGAAACATGACTTCTTTCCTTTCTTAGCTTTTTCTCACTTCTCTATGTCTGAGGGATGTCGCTCATATCCTGTGAGGATAGCTGCTTCCAGTGTCTCCTCTTAAGGAGAGGGTGCACCACCCTGTTATGTGGCACCTTCTCCCTTCCCACCTCTCCAGTGTCACTGCACTGAAGGCTGCCCCAGACTCTCTTGCACTTCTTTCCTTACCTGCCTATATGATCCAGATGCCCCCTCCTAGGTGTTCCCCAGACCTCTAGATGTCCAAAGCCACCAACACTTTAATATTCAAATGGACTTGTTGGTTTTTGTTATCACTTCATTTGCTGCAGGATCTCCAGTAGCCTCGATAAGTTGTCCAAAAATCTCCTGGAGGGAATTAGGGTCTAATCACTCCGTGCTGTGGTCTGCTTCCCTATTTTAGGCTAGACGCTCTTGACCAGGGACTCCTGACCTCCCTTGGTGCCCACCCCATCCCTGGCACATGGCTCTGCTCCTCTTTCTTTATTTTTTGTCTCCTCTTCTTTGTATGTTACAGGTACAGGTCTTGTGCTACAAACTCAGGCACAGGAGAAATGTGACTTTCTTGATTTTTCTATGATTGCATGTGACAGTCACCCCATTCATTCCATCTAGTGGCAGAAACTTCATCTTAGCCAATTTCAGGTTAAACTCATGATTTCTCCCCTTCCTTCTCTCTCCCCTTCTAAATTCTTGGCAGGGGTGGGGTGGGCTTATATGCTGTCAGATCATCAAGGGTGGTGGTGGTGGTGGGGTCTAGCTTATTTCCCCCCATCTGCCCATGCGGGTCTTCCATTAAGAGTTGGTCATGTCTGTTTCTTGTCTTTCTTGCTTCTTCACACTGGTAGCTGTTGAGATGTCCTTTGTTCTGCCCAATCTATCCAGATCATTGCTGGTGAGATCTTCTTGCCCTGACTACAAGCCCAGATCTGCTGGTTGCCAGCACCCCTTCTGGACTACTCTTGGCAAGGAGTCCTGCCGCACCTTGGAGGATTCTGGAAGTGAGTGAGGGTGCTTTAGGCCTGCCATCCTTGGCACAGAGACATCTCTACATACACCCTGTGGGGGTACAGAGGACCTCTGGGAGCTTGCCCACCTGGCTAGCAAGTCACTGGTTTGCTTTGGTCTCAGATCCTCAAACTCTCTGGGGGGTCGTACCCCAGGGTAGGTCTGGGGACGGGGCACCGGGGTACTTTTCAAAGACACTGAGGAGAACTTTTATTTAATTCCTCTTTAACGCTCCCTTTCCCTAGTCTGGAGAACATCTCCAGGGGGTGGGGGTAGGGACAGAAAGAACAGGATTTGACTCATGACATATTGTTTTAAGTCTATAATTTATGCCTGGATTCCTAAGATTTTAAAAGTCACAAGAATCTGAGCCCTGTGCTCTGCTCTAATATCCTTCTCCTGGTGGAATGCTGTAGCTGGGAAAGTGGGAAGGCGCGGAGAGGAAAGGGGTCAGAAAGTGGGAAGTGCTGGGAATAGCAACTATATGGGGTAATATTTCAAAATAATATCCTGCTGCCTGAACAAACCTTTCTTTTAAATTTTGGAAGAACTGAGTTCTGGAGATGTTCGCAGTGCAGTGCATGGCAGGGAACCACTGAAGAGTCCTCCCCGGCCATCCAAGGCTCTAGGGATTTCTCCCTGTCTCTTCCCCAAGCTCTGGTCTTCCAGGGTAACCAAACTGTTTCCTCCACTCTTTCTATTCTCTTCTATCTCAGCTCCCTAAACCACTTTCTTTTCTGGTCTACCTACAGACAGTCCAAATTCAACTCATTTTGAATCAGCCACTTCTTCCAGAGCAAGACTTGGAGTAGGGGATAGGGTCCATTCACATCCAAAGGTTCCCTCTAGGATCTTTCCTACAAAGGGAGCAATTCCCAGGGTGCCTGGCTGTCTCACTTGGACGAGCTTGTGACTCTTGATCTTGGGGTTTATGAGTTTGAGCCCCATGTTGGATATAGAGATTACTTAAAATAAATAAATATCTTCATAAAAAGAAGCAATTCCCACCCTAGCCTGTACAAAGGTACATGAATCCACCTCCCTCCTATTATTGGAAAGCAACTGCAGTCTTATTTTGCTGTAAATAAATAAAAAAAACCCCCTTCCTTCTGCTTTCGCTTAAATGTAAACATTTATTTTTGTTAACTTTTTGAAATCCATATACATTTTAAATGGTGGAAATCACTTATTTTCAAGGATCTGCTAACAGTTTCCCCAAGTATCAAAACCCAAGGAAACAGCCAACTGCATTTGCATGCAAAGCCTCACATTTCGCTGCTTCTAAAAATTCATACCTCCTTACCAGTTCTCCTGCTCCCAAGGCTCGGAGAATCGAAACCCAAACTCACTGCAGGCACATTGCCGAGTTCCCTCGGCGACACCGAAACGGAGTGAAGACTTTTGTTAAAGGGGGAGGGGATGGAGACACAAAGGACGTTGTATTTATTTATTGGTGCTTGGTTTACCTAGAACATTAATCAAGATTTTGAAGGAGACCAAACTATGTTATCCCAAAGTATGCCTCAAAATTGACATCAAAATTATTTTAAGCTAAAAGCATTTCAAACAAACAAACCAACCAACCAACCAACCAACCAACCCGCCGGTACAAGAAGGATGCTCTGCCTATTTCCCTTTTCTTCCTAAGTGCGGAAGATAAACCCCCCATATGGCAGCTGTCTTTCCCAAACCAGAAGAAAAGCAACGTTCTTATCATCAAGACAGGGAGTTGAGACTGAGAGAATTCTGTACAAACAGGCCTTGTTCAAATAATTCTTATCTTTCTTTAGCCTCCCCATGTGACTGAGTTACTTTTCTTCATTTACCTCTACTTCAACCTAATAGAAAGGCTTGTAGGTTTTGCAGCTACTTTGAGCCTTCACTTCCTTATGAGAGCTGCCATGCCACACAAAACTTACATTGAATACATTTGTATGCTTTTCTCTTTATCTGTCTTATGTCAATTTAATTCTCAGAGTCGGTGAAGACCCTAAGAGGGTGGAGGTGAACTCTTGCCTCTCCTACAATTTTGTTAGGTAGGTGCATGTGAAAGAGAGGGAAACGAGTGAGCGGGGCCCTCCACGCCCCCCCGCCCCCCCCAGCCATCAGTAGGCTGTCTCAGTGTTTATTTGCATGGATACTTTTATTTCATTATGATTTAGAGTTTCTCTCTCTCTCACACAGATACTATATATACACACACACACTATATATATACATTTATATACATATTTATTTTTCTTTTGTTTTATTTGGAGAGAGCACGTGCACATGCATTTATGAGTGGTGGGGGAGGGGCAGAGGGCGAGAGAGAAACTTAAGCAGGCCCCACGCCCAGCATGGAGCCCCATGCGGGGTTTGATCGCACGACCCTGAGATCATGACCTGAGCTGAAATCAAGAATCTGAGGCTTAAGCAACTGAGCCACCCGGCGCCCCACAATATATATATATTTTAAGGAATTAGCTTGTGTTTTTGTCTGCATTTAATCTTTTAAAAGTCATATAGTCCTAGAAGGGGAAGGGTCTGGGGAGTGATGTTTTGCATGAGTGTTCAGACTTAGACACAGCTTCTAAATTCAGCTTGTTCCTCAAGTGCTGCACACATGCTACACTCCTTCCAGTTTCCCCAGAGAAGATAGAACTCCCTTCTGTGAGATGGGGTGGATGGGAACCACTGATCTCATTGCTCCATATGTAGTCCTCACCATTCCCCACTTTTCTCATTCCCAACCCCTGCACCCCCTACCCTTCCATGGCATCTCCGGCCTGCAATTCTGAGCTTCCATAGGATTCCGCACCCACTTTGCCAACTCCCTTACCATTCTTCTGCCTGCTGTTCTTCTTCCTGTTTTGGGACTCTGCACTGTCTCTGTTCTCTGCTATGGTGGCCATGAGAATGCAGGTCTCCCTTCTACTTACAGGGAGTGAGATCGACCCAGGGCCTCGTGGTCTCTGCTGAGTACTGTTTTTTTACCAAGCATTGCTCTGGTGGGGTCGGGGCTTCCTCTCTCTCCTGGGTACTACGTCCTCTCTTATTGTACACTGAGGCCTAGGAGTTTATTTTGGGCTCACTTTGAGCCCACACACTCCCACAGTGGTGCCACAATAGTGGCAAAGAGGGAAGGTCGACTCTGTTTCCTCTGCTTATAATACAGGCAAATGGGTTTTATAGCAAAGTTGCTTGGATCCAGTTAAGTTTAGAACAGATCTTTCTTCTCCTTATTACTCCTTGTGGTCTCCCTGTTGGACCCAGACCCATGCACAGAGAGCTCAGCTGGGGCCGAGTCCATGTGACAGTCTCTTTGACATTCTAGAACGGTATCATTTCTTATTTTCACAACCAGAGCAACCTCCTCTACAGTGTTTCCAGCCTCTGTCTCTTCTTTCTTCCTTCTTCAGCCCCATGTTCATATCACCACAGACATTCCCATTTTAACTGCCCCGGCTCAAAAATCTTCCATACTTCACTGTTTTCTTATTCATATGGGACAATCCAAGCTCCTTGGACTTCATTTAGGGCCCTTTATCATCTGGCTTCATCTTATTTTTCCAAAGAATTGCTTACTCTTCCTCTGTGCCAATTCTACTCCAATAGGATTGACATTCACAGCTTCTCAGTGTGCATTACTCATTTTGTGGTCACACCTTGCAGAGTGTTCTTCTTTTCCCAGTCCATGTGTTCTCTCTCGTCCCCCCTAAGGCTGTCTTTCTCTTCAAAGCGTTCCCAGTTTATTCCAATCCAGAGGCCCAGCTATCTGTGGAATTTTATAGTATTTGTGGTTGTAGCTGGCATTTGATGATTGTACAGAGACTTGCACTATTGCATGTAGACTGACCCCTCAAAAAACAAACCCCTGGATAACGCAGATCCGTTTCTCTGGGCACAGACACCGCTGGAGAGAAGCTGTGGGATTCCTTGGTATTGATTAGCAGGGATGAGGAAGGAGGAGAAGGCAGAGGTGCTGTCCTGGATCTTGGAAAAAGGCCAGAAGCCAGCAGCTCTGCAGAGCCAACCCATCCTAGGACTGGAACTGCCCTGGCACCCAGCCTAGGGAGCTGTTGGGTGGGCCACACCTGTTGTAGCCCCTTGTCTCTGATGGGCTTCTACATCTAGAGAACGTTTTGATCTTCAGACTCATCTGAACCTTAAGGCCTCTGGTCTGCTTGAAACCCCCAGCACTGGGGGTGCCTGGCTGGCTCAGTTGGTTAAGTGGCCGGACTCTTGGTTTTGGCTCAAGTCATGATCTCAAGGTTGTGAGATTGAACCCTACCTCTGGCTCCGTGCTCAACGTGGAGACTGCTTGATATTCTCTCTCCCTCTCCCTCTGCCCTTCCGGCTCCTGGGCTCATGCATACAAGCTCTCTCTCTCTCAAATAAACAAATATATCTTAAAAAAGAAAAAGAAAAGAAAAGAAACCTCCAGCACCAAAATTTTTAGCCCACTGTCCCTTTTCATTCAGGTTCCTGTCCAAATACCTCCATTTCATCCCTAGTCACATCTAAATTAACCTCACCCAACACTCTGTATGGCATCATTCTGTTTTTCTTATCAGAAATTATCATCTCTAACTCTGCGTATTTATGGTCTACTGCATGTGTTTACAGCAGCCCTATCGATCTTGTTTATTCCTGAATTTCCAGTGCTTAGAGTTGTGCCAGCATATAGTTGGTGCTGAACACATGTTTATTGAATGAATGAATAAACTAAGAAAGGAACTTTGGGCAGTTTCTGGCATTTGAGCAGAGTTGTAATTCTTTCTATTGTGGAGATAAAGTAGGGGAGGTTTGGAATCAGATGGTTACAACCAGTGTTCTGAACACTGTCCCTTCTCAACCGGCACCAGATTTCTAGGGAGAGCCACATTCATGGCTCTTGGGGCTAGGAAGGCCAGTGATCCTCTAGTTACCCCAGTATATGAGTTCAGTACAACCAAATACCCCCCACAATGCCCTAGGGCAGGCACCAAGGGCCTCAGGGGAACTTTGGTCAATTAGCCATAGTGTTGGTGGGGGAGTTCCCCAAACTTCCTCTAGGTGTGCAAGCTCTAGGCTAGCAAGTAACCATGGTGGAACAGTAGTGATTAAGTACCTTCCTTTTTTTTTTTTTTTAAATAATTTAAATACTTTTTACACTTTCAACTTTCCCATTGAAGTGTATCTTATGTACTGTGAAATGCACAAATACGAAGTGAAATCTTGTATCTGTGTACACCTGTGTAACTACCATCAGACTGAGACATATTCAGCATCCTAGCAGATTCCTTCAAACTTGCTCCCAAGTGATTATTCTCCAAGTGTAACCGGACCTAGATTCCCATAGACTTTTTTTTTTTTTTTGCCTGCTTTGGAACATCACATAAAAGGAATTATATAGTAAGTGTTTCATTTTTGAAAAGTGGTCATCTAGCCTGATGATGCATGGAGCGGGTAAAAACAGGAGGGGGTAAGAACTTTTGCTTTCCCCCTCAGTCTGCAGCAGTGTGAGTCAGGCAGGCAGTGCAGAGTTTGAATCATGACTCACTCCCATAACCTCCAGAAGCTTATTCAACCTTGTTGACCCTTGGTTTCTTCATTATAAAATAGAATAATTATTCCTACTTTGGAAAGTGCTTGTTAGGATGAGTAATATATGCAAAGTGCCTTGTGCAGTGCGTGGCATATAGTGGGTGCTTGATAAATGTATGTTGGATAAATAAAAGTTGGTATATTGTTTTGGCTATAGTAGGCATTCATTAAATACACACTCAAATAATCTATTGGTCATGTTCCTGCTTGTACTGTAGATTTCTCTTCTGTGAACTACCCCCAGGACTTCAGTTTAAAGATTAGGTTGTGTGGGGCGCCTGGTTGGCTCAGTGGGTTGGGCCTCTGCATTTGGCTCAGGTCATGATCTCAGGGTCCTGGGATCGAGGCCCACATGGGTCTCCCTGCTCATCGGGGAGCCTGCTTCCTCCTCTCTGCCTGCCTCTCTGCCTACTTGTGATCTCTCTCTGTCAAATAAATAAATAAAATCTAAAAAAAAAAAAAGTTAAGGTTGTGTGTGGCTAACGACTTCTGTAAAGATTTCTGGCATTTTGTGGAATTAAACATGTGACTTTGGCTTCCTTCCTTTGGCTTTTGCCAGCCAGAGTCAAATACTGGGAATGGGGGTTAAGAACCATTTCTGGGAAAACAGGTTTTTTCCGTATGAACACTTCAGGACAAGAAACATTTATGGAACAAGTGCAAAGCTCGAGGTTTCCCGTTCCTGTTTTATTCGTGCCCTCATTCACTCACAGATCATACTAAAACTTTTCTGCATTTCACTTTCAGGGGACCGGCTGAGGATGACGGCGGGTCCCTTTAAGGCCCTGGAAAGGGTCTCGGTGCTGGTTAAGGCGGGGAGGACACGCCCCGTCACGTGGGCCCAGTCCCAGAGGGGCGGGGCCGGCGTCTCTGGGCTTCCGTCACTTCCGGTTCTCTGTCAGTTGCAAGCGAGCGAGCAGAAGGCAGTTCGGCTGCGAGAGTGGAGCGTGAGTTCTGGGGACCCCGCCCCCACCCCTGGAACCCCTGCCTGTCCGGCCCCCACCCTCCCAGTCGGGCCGCGAGCCGCCGGCGGCTTTACCCCGCTCGCAGGCGGCGGCCGGGGGGGGAAATGGCGGCGTTGCCATGCCTCCACGCCTCGGCCTCCCTGGACCTCCTCCTGTGCCGCGGACCCGCGCCCCGTGCGCTGCAGGCCTCCCCGCGCCAGAAGCTGCCTCCCGGGAACGGCC
>LNAC01000007.1:2761038-2779037 GCA_002007465.1 Ailurus styani
GTACAGCAGGGCGCCCCCGGGACAATGCAGCGGCGGCCCGGGCACGGCGCGTGCGGTGCCTGCTTCTCCCTAGTGCCTGGCTGGGGCTCTCACCCCGGCATCCAGGGTTGGGGGGCTCTCTAGCGGGGGGAGGGAGAGGACCCCGTCGCAGGAGGGCTGGGGGTGGGGGAGGGCGGCTGGTGTGCTGGGGGTAGGTAACGCTTCGAGAGAAGAAAATGGCGCTTGGTGCAAGTCCCTCCTCTTCCCATACGGTCTCCTCCGCACTTCGCCGCCTCCCATGCCCCCTCCGACCAACCTGTCTCCCCCCCGCCTCAGCCGTTGCCAGCCCCAGGGTTCCAGCAGCTTCCTGGCACCGCGCGACCCCCTTCCCCGTCTTGGTGCTCATCACCCTCGTGTTGTACCGAATTCCTGTGCCCTTTAGTCCCGGTTTAGTTTCACCTCGTCTTTTCTAATCCTCCTCCACGCCATCATCAAAGACCGAAATTCATTTTTTCGGTTGCGTTTTGTATATATTCTACACTAGCGTTTTAGTATCACCTGCCTGTATTACTGGCATGCCCCCCTCCTTCGAACAGTAAAGATTTAAGTGAAAGTAAAAATCTCTCTTGTCAAAAGTTCAAAGTGGCTTTAGTTACCATTACCTTTTTGTTGTTGTTGTTCAGTGGTCTTCTAATTTGGATTATTTACGAGGTGGTTCTGTGAAATGATCTTAGGCAGCACCCTCCCCCGCAGCTTTTATTAATAGACCGTATAGTTATGCTTGACTGTTTCAAAGTGAAAAAAATAGGTTATGTCCAATTTAATTACCTTTTAAAAAATGTTTCTTGGCATTACTAGCTGCTAGCATTAAAAAACCTGAATTGCTTTTGGAGTTCGGGTTGTAAAATGGAGCAGAAACAGGAATAGTACATAAAATGTGGTTTTGAACGTTGCTGATCCCCTCTGAATTTACTGTTCTCATCAAGAAATTACCAGTTAAAATCAACATGGCTCTTTGCGGATGTTTGAGCTTTTTGAAATTAGTGGCTAGAATTGGGATGGATGGCCCATTTCTTTTACCTTGACCTCCTATTGTGGAACACATTTAGTGTTAGTTGCCAAGGCAAGTTTAGTCTAGAGAGCTAGATTACTTAGGATTTCTTGAGGAGGAAATGAAGTCTTTTTTCCTTTATTCGACAGACTGTGTTGTATATATTGGGCCCTTTAGGGCATACAGAAATTAATAGGACTCAGTCTTTTTGGAGCTGGAGAGACCTAAAGATACTTTAATAATACACCTGGTTTTATAAGTGTCTTGAAGAGTGCCTTGGAATTCATTGAAATTTGGGCTTTAGCTTGCCTTTTTTTTTTTCTTTCTTTCTTTCTTTTTTAATTTCTGCAAAAGTAGATGCACAAGGCTCTCTTGCTGTGATTAGGCACTCTGTAAAGATCCACCTGAAAGCAAGATATTGGGTTATGTACATCTGTTTGGGGGGAGCTGGGGTCATAGTGGAATTTGAGAAAAGGTTTTGCCCCTCCCATAACCACATTCTTCAAAATGTAGTTAATGTACTATTTAACAGTAGAAAATCAGTGTAAAATGTAATAAACTATAAAAATTATGTTTAACTTTGTGAACTCTGAATTTGTGCTTGTCATTTTGATGGCATGATCAAAAAGCCAAGGAAAATTAAGAACATATAAAAATATGAAAAAATAGGATTATACCGGCAAATGAATTACATCTGTATAGTGCAGCTGTTCCCCATGTCGTGTGAATGTTGGGTTCGGTTCCTGCAATTAATAATTCTGTTAGGTCTCATCAGTGAGAAATATAAAGCAGTACTGAGAATGTGCCTGTTCCTGGTTTTAACGGAGATTGCTGTCAGCTGCCTTCTTACAATTTCTTCTACCCATAAACATCTAACTCCTCTAAAATGAAGTATAAAAACACACAGTCGGTTTGAGAAAGAGGTGTAGGAGTGTGAGATGTGTGTGACATTTCTTTCTCCTTGCTGGATTCTCCTTGCTGGGTTCTGGGTGTTATTTTCATTTTGGAAGAGTGTAAATTAAGAGTATAACTTCTAGCATTGTGCTCAGTGTAACAATTCCAGTACCACAAAATGGTAGAACCATGGGACTTCTTGAATTTTTGCTTGGGAAGGAGTTAAGTCAAAAGTAATAGGACAATTCGTAAATTATTGTAATGTATTTTTCTTTCAGAATGCCTAAATCAAAGGAACTTGTTTCTTCAAGCTCTTCTGGCAGCGATTCTGACAGTGAGGTTGACAAAAAGGTGACTATTAATGCAAGTCATTTCTTTGATACTTAATTCAGCAGTATTGCCCACATCCAGTTCTGAAGGACAGCAAGGCATATCAGAATGGTAAAATGAGCACCTGGGTGGGTGTTTCTGAAGGTGCAGATGGCTCCTGGACCACTTGACCGAAGTGCCTAGGGTACTTGTTCTACATGCACACTCCTGGCCCCTGAATCAGACTTGAGCAAGTCTTGAGACTTTAACAAGTCTTCCGTGGAAGACTTCTAGGAACCCCAAAGCTGCAGGGCCACCACCTTATTCCCTAGGGGAATAGCATTAGGATGAGGCCAAAGCTGCTCTTTGCCATTATTTAGAAACCTGCCTAGTCTCTAGGTATCATGTGTTGTAGTTGAGTTAAATTACCTGAACTCTTTGAATGCAGATGTCAGTTTTGACCGCCTTCTCAGCCATTGATGTTTATCCAGCCCACTAGGATTACTTAAAATGTAGGCTTGGTACATTTTAAGTTAGCATGTTATTTACTCTCTTCCCCTCCTTTTAGTTAAATCAGCACCCAGCAAAGCTAACATGAAGTTACCCATTTGGATGACAGGCTTTTTCTACATTAGATGACAACAGTGCTGGGAGCAGTGTGTTCTGCTTAACTGAGCAACTCACACTGTAGTCGGAGCTTCCTTCTATGCCGAACCATTTTTTTATTTCGTAGGAGCTTACATAATCATGTCTCTGAGTTTAGTTGGCAGTGTTAGTTAAAAGAGCTTATGGGAGAGTCTTGGAGAAGATGGATCTTTATAGGGAAATACAGAATATATAACTTGAAGGTTGAAATAAGGCCTCAAAAAGTATACATTAGCTATATCCTAAAAGGAAATATCTCTTAATTTTTTTATTCACACCCAGTATGGTACTTGACTATTCATTTAACAAATTTCTACTGAGCATTTATATGCCAGTCTATAGATATCCAGCTCCTATATAAAGAATAAGCCACTTTCTGCTTTATTGAGCTGAGTTGATTTTTTGCTGTTTTTGCTCTTTGCTATTAAAATACTGTTACTCCTATAAACACAGTAATATTCACTTTTTCAGTTTATATACATGTGTACATTTCTATTACATGTGTACATTCTAACTTCATCTAATTTAGTAGGACATTAATGTATTAGTTTTTGCTTTCCACTAAGGAACATGACTGCCCTCTGCTGTTTAGGTTGGGAACTCTACTGGTTTTCATAGGCTGTTAGGTTATTTTAAGAATGAGGCTATATAAAAAGTTTCTACAATAATGTTGATTTATTTAAAACATTGTCTTGGGCGCCTGGGTGGCTCAGTGGGTTAAAGCCTCTGCTTTCAGCTCAGGTCACGATCTCAGGGTCCTGGGATCGAGGCCCGCATCGGGCTCCCTGCTCAGCGGGGAGCCTGCTTCCCCCTCTCTCTCTCTGCCTGCCTCTCTGCCTCCTTGTGATCTCTCCCCCTCCGTGAAATAAATAAATAAAATCTTAAAAAAAAAATAAAACATTGTCTTGATTTGGGATGCTAATCTAACACATTGCTGTCCACCTTCAGTAATTTTTGTGATGAAGTTCTTGAATTGTTGGCTTCTAATGCCCAGTACAAAATCGCTTTCTTAGCTTTGCATATTCATAATTTTTCAAAGTCCTTTTAAGTCCCTTTGGAATAAACAGGGCATAAATAACATATCCCAGATTGGAATAAGTTGGTTGTATTCTTCCTAATTAATATATATCCTTTGTGAAAATATAAGTTGCTGACTAACTTTAGTAGACTCGGGGTTTTCAGAAGTTTATTCAAAAGCAACAGGCCCCCCTTCTCTCTCTTTTTTTTTTGTCTCCCCTTCCAAAGAGTCGTATGTGGGATCCTGGTTTAGAAAAGAATTGTTTCTCTGGTTATTACCACTATGATGCTTGAAGCGTTTTTTGGGCTTCTGAGAACACATTTGAAAAAACCATGTTAGATCTTAAGTTAGCTCCATAGTTGCATTGTTAAGTGAAACTTGTCTGTGTATATAGTTACGATTTTTTTTCTTAATAAGTGTAGTCCTTTGAGACTTTAAGTCTTAAAAAGTAATGAAGTGTTTGAACCTGAGATGTGTTTTATTCTTAAGGGTGCAAATTTTAACCATTATGCTTGTTTTTCTTTTAAGTTAAAGAGGAAAAAGCAAGTTACTCCAGAAAAACCTGTGAAGAAGCAAAAGACTGGTGAAACTTCAAGAGCCCTGTCATCCTCTAAGCAGAGCAGCAGCAGCAGAGATGATAACATGTTCCAGGTAATTTTTTTAGATCCAGAGGAATTACAGTCTGGCTTGATCTGACAAATGTTACGAGTACCTTAATCTAATACTGTGTAATATTGACTAAGGATATTCCTTGAAATATAAGAGTAGGCTTGTAGAAATGAAAGTCATTTATAAGATGCTAGATTATTTTTAAAGTCTAGAAGTCTGTATTTTGGCTAAGTGTAAAACAATCTAAAAATTACAGATATCCGGGTGCCTGGGTGGCTCAGTGGGTTAATGCCTCTGCCTTCGGCTCAGGTCATGATCTCAGGGTCCTGGGATCGAGGCCCGCATCGGGCTCTCTGCTCAGTGGAGAGCCTGCTTCCCCCTCTCTCTCTGCCTGCCTCTCAGCCTACTTGTAATCTCTCTCTCTGTCAAATAAATAAATAAAATCTAAAAAAAAAAAAAAATTACATATATCCAAAAAGACATTGAGAACTGCACATTTAGGAAGCAGTTTGGAGGAGATAGGTCTAGTATTGGGCTGTGAAATATGGATGGGGTATTATTGGAGAAAAAACAGCAATATGACCTGCATAGTTTGGGGTTGATAAGAATAGGAGAGGTGAGGGGCTCTTATGTGGCTCAGTTGGTTAAGTGTGGGACTCTTCTGCTCAGGGTTTTGGGATTGAGCCTGTGTTGGGCTCCACCCTTAACAGGGTGTCTGTTTGAAATTCTTTTCCTTTCTCTCTCTGCGTCCTCCCCCACCCCCATGATGCTCGCTTGCTTTCTCTCGAAAATAAATAAGTCTTTAAAAAAGAATAGGAGAGGCGGGTGGATTTACTGCAGTTGGCCCTCTGTATATAATGGGGAATAAGACTGAATATTGAGGTCAAGCAAGGGAAGTGTTCCAAGAAGGGGGCCTAATTATTAGTTGAAACCAAAATGTTAGAATGAGGCTGCAAACATTTGACTGGAAAAGGCTAGGTGTATATATGTATACACGCGTGTATATATAAAATGTGTAGTTATGTATAAAATAGATATATATTTTTAACTTTCTGATGGCCTTGAAAAGTGCTAAGATTAAGGTTAGAATGAGAAAATAGGGATGCGTGCGCTCTCTTTCTTTTTCTCTTTCTCAAATAAAATCTTTAAAAAAAAAGATTGAGAAAATAGAAGTTGGATATTTTTTCTCACTTTTGCCTAGTTATGTTTGTGGATAAAGAAAATAGACACATGATGCCTATACTTAATACTGTGTCAAACACAGAATATGCTAAGAGAGTAAATTTCAGGTACACTGATGACACGAGAAATGGTAACTGAACTGACATGTTACTTATCCAGACTAGTAATCATATCACTATGATTATATCAAGTTGTCAAGTGGTACACCTTAAATGTATACACTTTTTGCTAAAAAATATTTAAAATATAGATAATGCAGATGGATTATTTAGTTATGGATTTTAGTCCTCTGACTTCTGTAGCGTTGAGGAGCAGACTAAATTGCTAGAGAACCTAAGTCACTGTATATAAGGAAGAATTATGAAAAGGCCTTCATTTTTTGAGTTAATAATAAGTCGAATGCTTACTGTATTTCATCAGACCTTGCTGAGTTCTGGGTGTGCAGGGATGAGCCAAGTAGACATGATCTCTGGTTTCATGGGATTTGTGGGGATAAATATGATTCTGATAAACATATTTATAATTAAAGTTATGATGTAGGCTGAGAAGTAAAAGGGCAGATTATGAGAGAGGAGGTGCTCTGGGAATCTCTATTTTTTTTTTTATTTTTTATTTATGTATTTATTTATTTATTTATATATATTTTTTTATTTGACAGAGAGAGATCACAAGTAGGCAGAGAGGCAGGCAGAGAGAGAGGAAGAGGCAGGCTCCCTGCTGAGCATGGAGCCCGATGTGGGCCTGGATCCCAGGACCCTGAAATCATGACCTGAGCCGAAGGCAGAGGCTTTAACCCACTGAGCCACCCAGGCGCACTGGGAATCTCTTTCTAAAGATGCGACATTTGAAGCTTGAGACCTAAAGGAACCAGTCATATGAAGTGTATGGGAGAGGGAATCCTTTCAGAGTTAAGTAGAGAGATTTGTGCAATTATTTTGTGACTAGAGCTTATTAGGAAGCTTGGTTGAGAGTGTACATAGGAGAACTAGTTAGTAAGGAGGTCAGGTGCCAGATCTTGCACCATCTTCCTGTCGGAAGGTCATTTTTAGGAGTTTAAGTTTTATTCTAAGTGCTGTGGGAAGCTTCCTTACGGATTAGAATGAAATGGGAAATCTGTAGGAGGCTATCTATCCCTTCTTTCAAAGACTTTCCCTTGTCTTTGAATGAATGAAGTGCTGCATTGGAATATTTTAACTTAATGTTTGCAATAGAGGTAAAAACTTTCGAGTATTTGGGTAACTATCTTGGACTTTTCTCTGATCGGTTCTTGTTCACCATATGCCTCCCTTTGCCTGTGTAGTAAGAGCATCCGTGTTGTTTTAATGGGTTTTATCTTGTCCGTTGAAGAAACCAGGACCCATGTTTAGAGATTTTATTCTGTTAGAACAGTTTGGGGAAAACCAGATCTATTTTTAGGGGATGGTTATTTCACCAAAAAAAGTGGGTTCAATTTTTAAAATCTTATCTGGAAAGCTTCCTGAGCCTCATCAAGCTATGAGACTCCTCACCCTTTTGAAAGCACCTATAGGAGGAACCAGGTATTTTATTTTCAGAGTGACTTTTCAGAGACCTTAGTGCAGTGATAGGCATTCTAAGAGATAATCTTTAATTTTGTTGCCATTGTATTTCCCTATGATGGTATTTTGGCCATAGAAAAATACCTTGGTGGTAGTTCTGAATTTTAATTGGTTTAAGAGCATGTTAGGGGCGCCTGGGTGGCTCAGTCAGTTAAATGGCTGCCTTTGGCTCAGGTCATGATCCCAGGGTCCTGGGATCGAGCTCCGCATTGGGCTCCCTTCTCAACGGAGAGCCTGCTTTGCCCTCTCCCTCTGCCTGCTGCTCTGCCTACTTGTACTCTATTTCTGTGTCAAATAAATAAAACCTTTAAAAAAAAAAAGAGCATGTTAGAGTACATTGGTTGTATAATATAGAATGAGGGTTTCATTTTTATTTGTAGTAATGGTTTAGTAATTTTATTAGATGGGTGAAGGATGAGGTTTTTGGAAGGAAAAAAATCAGACTCATTGTGTTTTGTAAAGGGGTTTGTTTTTTGTTTTTTTTTTTAAATAGAGCTGTATGTTTTCTATATTTTTTATTTACCAAGAAAGTGCCTTGGAGACAGCTTACAGAATGGAACTTGTTAAGACATTGCTAGAATCTGTCAGGACCCAAGGTATCCGGTATACTTTGTCAAAAACAAATAGATCTGAAATCTAAATTAGAACTATGTGGGTATTAGTAGCCGTAAGACAGGATTTTTTTTTTTAAACTTCCATATCCATCACTTGAGAATTAGAAGAAATAATCTTACTCTGGTAAAGCAGTGTGCATAAACATAAGCAGCTCTTTAAATGTAATACTTGAAGAGAATTGTACCCAAGGAAAGTCACTGCACTGGTTTTTTTAGACTCCAGAATGATTTGGGCAGAATCCTGACTAGAGTGGAAATACTACTACATGCTTGCCTTGTGACTGGTTCCTTCAGCTTTGAGTTTAAGAACTTGGTTCCGTAGAGACATAACCTCCTTGAGGTAGGACTTATGTGTTATTAAAGACAACCTGGAGAACTAGCTTGTAAATACTTAGCGCTGTGTCCTAAAGGTCAGAATGGTTGAGACAGGGGGCTTTGATCTGTATTTTTCTTCAAAGTTAGGCACAGGGTTCAGTAGGACTACCTTATTTGACTTAATGATTTGAGGAAAAACCTGATCCTTTAAAATTCTGTCATTACAGAAACAATTCTTCTTAATCTGGTGTGAAGCTGAGGGTTCATGGATGTGTTCTAGGAACCCATGAAGTTATTATTTCTCTATTTGAATTTTTTTGGTGTTTGAAGGAATTATTCATAACCATCATATCTCTAAAGGAGAGAAGGGAATCAAAAAAATTTAAGAATCAACATTTTGTATGATGTACATGCTCTTTTTCTCCCTTATTAAATTCCACATTATATTCATGTAAAATTATATGCATTCTGTCATCTGATTATGTTATTTCCTCTTACAACATGTAACTGTAGAGATCTTTATTCTTTCTACTTTAATCATTCTATCTGTGTATTACCTCTTCCTGTTTCTTTTTTGGGGGAGGGGCGAGGGGGTAAGAGTTTGTCAGCTTTATTCATTTCTCCTCAAGGGAGAGATGACTGTTGGGCAAAGTCTTATTCCTTTCTTCTTTTAATGAATGTTATTGAGAGGTAATTTATATATATAACGAAATGCACACATTAAGCATAAAATTTGGTCAGTTGATAATTGTACACACTCTTGTAATGAGGCCATTTCCATTACCCCAGAAAGTTCTCTCTTGGCCTCCCTTTGCAATCATTCCCCCTGCCTGAGGTAACTGCTGATCTCATTTCTATCACTGTGTATTTATTTTGCCTGTTCTACAACCTCCTGTAGTGGAATTGTACAGTTTGTATTGTTTTATGTTTGGCTGCTTTTGCTCAGCATAACATCTTGGGGTCAGTTCTTACTGTTATCAGTCAGTAGTTTGTTCCTTTTTATTTCTGAGTTGTATTCCACTGTAGGATTATACAATAATTTGTTTATCCATACACTTTGGATAGACATTTGAGTTGTTTCTATCCAGTCTTGGACTGTTAGGAAGAGCGCTGGTGGGAACATTCTTGTACAGGATTTGTGAATTTTTTTTCCTTTTTGGATCAGTTATCACATGCATTTGTTGGGCCATAGACTAAATGTATGTTTAGCTTTATAAGAAACTGTCAAACTGTTTTCTGTAATAGCTGTACCATTTTATCGCACCCACCAGCAATGTGTGAGATTCCAGTTGGTTCATATCCTCACTGGGTTTTGTCAGTATTTAATACTATTCACATAAGTTAATGGATGTGTAGTAGGAGCTCATTGTAGTTTACTTTGCACTTGTCAGGTCTTTTTTTGCCCATTAAAATTGAGGTCATTTGATTTATTGAGCTGAAAGAATTCTTTATGTTCTTTAGGTATGAGTTTTTTGTCAGCTGTAAGTATAGTAGATATTTTCTTTAGGTCCGTGGTTTGCCTGTTAATTTTCTTCTTTTTTTTTTTAAAGAAAAATTTTATTTATTCCTTTGTCAGAGGGGGAGGGAAAGAGAGAGAGAGAGTGAGCACGCACACAAGTAGGGGGAGCAGCAGGCAGAGGGAGAAGCAGGCTCCCCGCTGATCATGACCTGAGCCGAAGGCAGATGCTTAACCGACTGAGCCACCCAGGTGTCCCTTTAGTATAATTTAAAAGTTTTAACCCTATTTTCAGATTTTAGACTCTCAGGAACACAAGATTTCCCGAAGAGAGTAGTAGAAGTATTTTTTCTGCTTCTGTGTTTTGTTTTGGTCCTTAGTCCAAGGACCTATAGAGGCTCCAGAATTCTCTTCCTGGTTTTTCAAGTCTTCTTCAGTATAGGTCCATCTATTCAGTCTGTCCTTGAGTATCAACAGTTGTTGTGTCTTTCTGCTTAGGCCCTTCTGTCCTTGTCATTTGTTTCTTTTTTTACTTAATTAATGGGCTGTTGTTTTTCAAGGTTAGATCCTAATACCTAAGGTCTCTTCTACATGCTCAAGCCCACACCGAACACTTGACTTAACCTAATCAATATTACTTCAGTAGGTTTTAAGTACATTTTAGGTTTTCAGTACATTTTAATATTATATATTCAGCTAGCTCGTAGGCTTGTTAGCTTATGGGCTTACTAGCTAGAGGGCTTACTAGCTAGTGGGTTTACTGTAAAAACCAAAATGAAACAATGTTCAGTTCTGTGGTTAGCTGCTTAAGATACTTATGCATTTCTTAGAGTCATTATATTATTATTAGTCATCAGCATTAAAAATCACAACAGTTGGGCGCCTGGGTGGCTCAGTGGGTTAAAGCCGCTGCCTTCGGCTCAGGTCATGATCCCAGGGTCCTGGGATCGAGGCCCACATCGGGCTCTCTGCTCAGCAGGGAGCCTGCTTCCTCCTCTCTCCTCTCTCTCTGCCTGCCTCTCTGCCTACTTGTAATCTCTCTCTCTCTGTGTCAAATGAATAAATAAAAAAAAAAAAAAAAAAAAAAAAAAAATCACAACAGTTTCACTGTGATAATTATTTTGATCTTAATTTATCCATTAAGACAGTTTACTGGGAACCTAGTATGGTAGGCACTAGGGGGTGCAAAGAAGACTGATTAAAAAATAAGCCATTAAAACTGATCATAAGATCACTGGTGACTTTAGGCAGTGGGAATTCAATTAGTAGAAACAGTATTTAGAGAAAGGGGAATGAGCATGTTAAGAAATGGTAGATAAGCAAAGGGAAAGAATGCGTAAGTAGGAAACGGGATAGAAAAAGTAAAAAGTTAAGACTCCATGGTGTTGTGAGTACAAAGAAGAGAGATTTGAAAGCACTTACCCATACCCAGTGGACTTCATTTTCTCCATAAAGCATGGGGTATGCCTGGAAGTGGGGACACACCAGCAGTATCAGAAACTTACTTAAGGATAGAAAACTGAAGGAAAATGAATCAAACCTGGCTGAGACAAGAAAAAGCAGTCTAAGAGGATGAATGCAAGGTAGAAGTCATTCATATGTACTGGGTCAGCACAGCTGTGATTCTGCTACAGTAATACTTAGTATCCCAATAAAAAGGATTATTTAATAATCAAGGGACCCAGGATGGAAAGGAAAGGAACATAACCAAACGTAGAATCTTTACCTGTTGATGTGTTCTAAGCACAAAAATCATGGCCAGTTTTTAGTCAATAGGATTGAAGAATAGTTTTAGAATGAGTAAGAGATAGGTAGAGGCGTTAAAAGTTTTGATCAGAAAGTATGACTTTTTAGTTGAAGTGCTAGACAGTATAGACAGTGTCTTACCGTGTAAGACATCCTGGAAAGTGCTTACAGATACTTTGTTGAGTAAAGCCTTTTCCTTCTCTGTGGAATTTGTAGTTTGTTAAGCACAGTATCAAGTTTGGTTGTAGTTTGTACTGCAAAAGTTTGCTTTCTAATGATTTTTGTGGTAAAAAAACAATGTAAAATTTACCATCTTAACCATTTTTTAAGCATGCAGCAGTTAAGTATGTTCATATTATTATAAAACCGATTTCCAGAACTCTTTCTTTGAGCAAAACTTAAATAATTCCCTTTTCCCTCTTCCCGCAGTCCCTGATAACTACCATTCTACTTTCTGTCTCTCTGAATCTGAGTAGCATAGGCACTTGTGTAAGGGAAATTATGAAGTATGCATCTTTTTTTTCAAGATTTATTTTAGAGTGAGAGCTTGAATGTGTGTGTGCGGCAGTGGGGGCAGAGGGAGAATCTCAAGCAGAGTCTCCACCTAGCTCAGAGCCCCATGCTCAATCTCATGATCCTTATGACCTAAGTGGAAATCAAAGAGTTGGGCGCTGAACTGACTAAGCCACCCAGGCACCCCAGCATGCATCTTTTTGTGAGTGGTTATTTCACTTAGCCCATGTCAGTAAGGTTCATCCATGTTGTAGCATGTGACAGAATTTCCTTTTTAAAGGCTGAATAATACTCCATGGTGTGTATATAGATCATGTTTTGTTTATCCATTCATCTTATGATGGACATTTGGGCTATTCCCATCTTTGGGCTGTTGTGAGTTATACTGTTGTGAACATGGGTGTATAAATAAGTACCTTCTCAAGACCTTGCTTCCATTTCTTTCAGTTTCATATGCAGAAGTGGGGCTGCTGGATGAAATACTCTCATTTTTTGAGGAACTGCCATACTGTTTTCCATAGTGTTTTACTAATGATTCCTTTAATGTGAAAATGATTGGAAGTGTGAGGTGTACTTTGTTTTAATTCCATCTTTTTAAGAAAGATTTCTTTTTAACAGTGACATTTCCTTTGGCTATAGTTTTGATATTGAGAATAGTAATTACTTTTATGATTGAAAGTATAGGAAGTGTGCAGCAAGTTGTGAATATAAATACGGACACCGTTTTGAAATGAGTACCTTTCTATGTTTTTGTTTCTTTTGCAGATTGGGAAAATGAGGTACGTCAGTGTTCGGGACTTTAAAGGGAAAGTCCTAATTGATATTAGAGAATATTGGATGGATCCAGAAGGTGAAATGAAACCTGGAAGAAAAGGTGAGATTTAATTTCCTGAATTTGGTCCTAATAATTAGGACTAAAACAAATGGTAACCTGCCTTATTTAAAATTGAAATAATGTTGGCAGTGCATTTGGAACATCCTCATTCAGTTGATTCTTTATTTTCTGTAGTCTTTCAGACACGATATTTAACTTATTTTAATGACATGTCTTAAATAGCTGTTGGAATAAAACCCAGAAAAAATAACACACGTCCTATCACTTCATTTGGCTGCTAATTTGCTTGGATGTAACTTTAGGAAAAAAAAAATGACATGAATTCTTAAGTAGAGCAGGCATTCTTGGGGAAGTTGTAAAATTAGGAATGAAAAATTCTGGTTTATGTAAGTGTTTCCTTTAAGTTCATCTAAAGGATGTCTTTTGTGGGGGGGTGTCCTTTTAGCGGGTCTTTGTCCTTCTTCCATTTGTGCTTTACCCAGTCCCAAGTATATTTGCATCATAGAAGCATATTTTATTTATTCATCAATATAGCTAGAGAACGTTTATGTACAAACATAAATTCTAATATTTGGGCAGTTAGCTGCTTTAGGTTGATCCTTAGATAAAAATATGCCTCTTTGTCGTCTTCTACTCTATTTGTCATCTTGAAGGTACCACTTGTTTGCTTCATGCATTTCTTAGGTTTAACCTCTCTGTTTCCGTACCCTTTAACATTTTCTTGTTCAAGGCCACTTCTGGACTGATCGTTGAAGTTGTTCCATTGTGGCCAATGCCAGATTTCTTCTTGTTTCTGCAAACATTTATTAAAACAATTGGATTAGCTTTAAAGCCCTTCCAAGGTGTTGACCCAGTATGTTCTTCTGCCTTTCTCTCAATTTCATGGCCTCCCAGCAGTTTTCTGGGAAATACACTAATTTTTCCAATTCTGATTTATTTTTCTATTTATATGGGTCAAATATTAGTACATTAGAAGTTCCAAGTGTAAAGTACTTTCTCTTCATATTTTTACTTCTTAAATAGAAAAGACATGTTCTTAGCTAACATTTTAAGTGTTTACTTTTGTGTCAAGCTGATAAGCTTTTCACTCACATTAGCTAATTTATTGAGTCACAGTGCTGATTGAGGTGTAAATACCATTTTACTGGTGAGGAGACTGAGGCTTAGAGATTTTTTTTAAGGTCATATAGTTAGTGATAGGGAGGTTGGAATTTGAACCCTGACACCAGGACTCCAGAATGCATTTTTAATCACTGTCTACATTCTGAGAAGTCCTTTATGGGTCACGTCCCAGGAATTTTTCCAGAGTAAATGAATGCTTCATGAAAAACTCAGCACAAAGTTTTTCACCTTGAGTTCCTATAGAAATGGAGTGTCCTGTAAGAAATCTGGACCTGGCCACTTAGCCTGCTAGTTTGCAAGGTTTTGTGAGATACATCTTCACATTATCATTTGTTCTCACAGGCTATACTAAGTATTGTGCAGGATACAGTGTTGGCAGTAAAACTGGGCGTTAGACTGGTCTGCTCAGGTAATTGTGATAGTCTGTAATAACAAGGGATTTGACTCTCAATATGGTACCACTGTGCCCTTCAGAATGGCAGTTGTCGATAAAACAGTTTTTGGGTTGGAAGTATGAAGATCGTCAAAGCTTAAATGGATTTCCAACTTTTAATTTTTAAAACTTTGTTTTAGGTATTTCTTTAAATCCCGAGCAATGGAGCCAACTGAAGGAACAGATTTCGGACATTGATGATGCAGTAAGAAAACTGTAAAATCAGAGCCATATGAAACCTGTACTGTTCTAGTTGTTTTAATCTGTCTTTTTACATTGGCTTTTGTTTTCTAAACGTTGTTTTCCAAGCTATTGTATATTTGGATTGCAGAACAATTTGTAAGATGAATACTTTTTTTTTAATGTGCATTATTAAAAGTGTTCTGAGTGAAGCTAATTGTCAACTTTATTAAGGAGGATTGCTTTGTGCCCGCCACCTAGTGTAAAATAAAATCAAGTAATACAATCTTAACTGTTGTGGCCTTTTTTGATCAAAAGAGTTGGTACTGTTTAAGGCCAAAAGAAACAGTTTATAGACCTGTTAGTTTCACCTTGGCTTTTACATGCAAAAGGATTTGTATTGCATTGAATTTATAAACTCTGACTTGCGAAATCCATATAGTTGATCTGTTTTCTTCCAACCCAATGTCTAGACTTGTTGGATTTTTCTACCCCAGTGATATTTCACTTTCCCCTTTTTTTCTTTATTGCGTTTTTTCCTTTAATAACTTGTCATGTTCAGTTTTCATTTCACTTTTTGCTCTTTGTTGAATATATTATACTAATTTGGAAAGTCAGTGAAACTGTCAACATGTTATTTCAATAAGGTACTTATAATTAAAATATTATATGAGAGCTACAATCACTAATTCTACTGTATTAAATATTAGGAGATATAGTTTGATAAAAAAAACATGGCTTGTATGAAAACTCTGAGCAAGTAAGTGTATGTTGTTACCTGTAGTGTTCTGTGTAGTTACCTTATTGCTTAGTCTGCAGAGAATAATGACTTCGATGTCTGATTTGCTTTCACGTATTAAACATGTTCACCATGGGATGATGTCTATAAAATCAGATACTGTTATATTAGATTAGGATTTAATAAAAATTGTGAAAGCTTACTGGCCTAACATTTTATTTTACAACGTTGAGTATGGATTATATGTAGCCAGAGATACCACTGAGCTGTACTGTTGTAGTAGGTAATGTGGCTAGTTTTTGGAAGAAAGAATACATAGACCATATTTCTTTTTTTCGGCCTTTTCTTAGTAGACTTGGTTCTTTTTTTTTTTTTTTTCAGTTAATCTACTGGACAATAGTATTCTAGACTTAATGTTACTAAGCTTTAGCAGGCACGCGGAAGTGATTTTCATTAAAGCATAGTGATGAAGCAGACCCCTTATTAAGGCACAGATTTCAGGGGCTTTGCAGCAATAAGTAGGGCAAGGTGTGCCTTATGAAGAGAATTTAGGGGAACTCTGAAATGAAAGAAAGTGGCAGTGAAGAGGAAGGAATTCTCTTTAAACTAAGTGAAACATAGGATATTTTGATCACATTGATAGGACACAATTCTGGATGGATTAGTAAAAAGAAAGGTTTAAAGACGTGTAAAAATAATTCTTGTTAACAAATCATTTTTGGTAGTTAATCTTAAATGGTTTACTGCCATGTCGCAGAGTTGCACTATTATACCAAATTTGATTACTGCATCTAAAACATTTTATAGTAGAATTGTTAAGGACTTGATTTCAAAACTAGCTGCTAGGACACGTATAGTTAACTAAATTTTTTTTCTGTTTTAAGTATGTTTTTACACTTTTTAGGTGAGTTTTCTAATGTTTTTAGCAGTAACCTTAATAGGTGCATGATTGGGGAAATAAATCTCTGGTATTTTAGCCTCCATCAGATAATAGTTACCCAAGGTGTTCAAAATGATATTTTAGACAAATCATATCTTGACTGATAATTTGCCTCTTATTTGGGAACATACATGTGTTCTATTAACTTAATTGTGTGAACTTGTAAAGTAGTCCTTATTATATATACAGAAAGGGTAGTTAGAACACAGAACGTTGATTTTGGTGTAATTGAAGAGGGAATAACAGGGGAGTTTCCTAGGTCTATATGAATTCAGGGTGCGTGTGCATTTTGAAACAATCTGCTGATACAGAGCTGGTGCTGAAATCTGTTACCCAGGCATTTTCTAGCTGTACAACATTCTGTCATTAAAACCTTCATATAAGGAGTGTTTCCCTGGCAGATTTGTTAGGTTGACTGCTAAATTCATTTAAATCTGTTACTGGATATGCAATATACAGAAATTACTGTTCTTTTTTTGGGTGTAGGAAATGATAAGAACTGGGTTTAAAAGAAGAGACCAGTTAATTGTACTGAGAAGAGAAGACGGGGACTGAGGTTTTCCGTTTAAAATTACCTTCTTGGTAAGATTTCTTCCAGGAAGAAAGCTTGCCATTTTGAGGCAGCGGTTTCTTACTTGGTAATGCCAGAATGAATGTCAGCCCTGAGTGAGCTCATAGCAGGGTTTCTCCAATGGGGTTTTCCTCTTTGTCTTTTCAAGTATGGGTGGCATTTGACCAATTTCCAGTGCCCTTGGCATTTTACTTAAAGAACAACCACTAAAAAAAAAAAAAAACAAAAAAAAACCCAACCCCCCTCCACAAAAACAAAACCAAACCTCTTTATAATTTGATTATTCTCTTTGCTTTTACTTTGTGAATGCTTTTGAAGAATACTCCTACCTCATTAGCTAGTCAAGTTGCTGCGATGATGGATCTATTTCTACATAGGAAAAAAGACTTAGGAAAAAAAAAAGTATGTACTTCCTGGCTTGGCTATTGAGGGGAAAAGAGAAATGAGTGTTATTTAAGTTTCCTGATAGGGATGTCAAAAAGAGCACTATAAAAGCTTGAAATTTTTAAAAAGTGCTAATATTTAGGTATCTCCTGAAATTCCTTGCTATTTACTTTTTATCGAAATTAATCCAGTGAAACACTTAAAAGTTTTTGTTTTTTTTTCTTCAAGTGGTATTTTCCAGATAAAGTTTAGGGGTAAACATTCACATAGTCACAAATATGTAATTCTGTAATTGTGGAATAACCTGTATGCTTTGTTCGGTACATCTTCCATGGAGATGTCAATGAATATAATACTCCATCTGTGAATATTTTAAATGTTGAAATAAAAATAAGAAATGTGCCCTATGTGTCATCCCAGTTTCACAGACCTAAAAGCGAATGGCTTAGTTATCTGTTGAATGTGTCTTGTTAACAAACAGAATGCCTTCCTGGGTGAATGCTTTTGGAATATGAATTCACCTTAGCATGTTAAATCTTCTGAGGACCTCTGGAACCTGACCAGACTGGACTGGATAGGATTGGACTGGATGGGACAGGGTGGGGTGGGGCAGGCAAGTTGCGGGTGGTGTGGGCCCGTTTTTCCCATCTACCTGATCTGGATGGAAAAATGCAAATAATAAGGTGTACAGAATCTCTTCTTTTTCTCTCTCTCTTTTTTTAAACCTTATTAATATTTTGCAGACTGATTATTCCATGGTATACTTAACCGTATTGAGTGCTGGACTCTGTTGAGTATTTTATTTATTTTTATTTTTTTAAAGATTTTATTTATTTATTTGACAGAGAGAGATTACAAGTAGGCAGAGAGGCAGGCAGAGAGAGAGG
>LNAC01000007.1:2779107-2841545 GCA_002007465.1 Ailurus styani
ATCCCAGGACCCTGAGATCATGACCTGAGCCGAAGGCAGAGGCTTTAACCCACTGAGCCACCCAGGCGCCCTCTGTTGAGTATTTTAAACTTACATTTTTATTTAGGAATTGTCTGTTTTTTCCTTCTTGCTTAGTACTTTTGCTTTGTTATATTTTGAGATCTCATTGTTCAGATTTTTGTTCAGGGAAACTTACACAGGGATAGAAAGACCCATGGAAGACTACCCATGACTCTTTCTAGTCCACCTAATCAACTAAGTTTGTAGAGCATACAGACTCAATATAGTCAAGAAGAAAAATAAAGTACTTGGAATTTGCACAATCACAGACTTTTATTGTTTTGGAGCATGACTCAAAGGAATTACGGGATTACAAAATTTTTTTTTTGGTTTTAAAAGCATGAAACATTAAAAAATTATATGGAATTATTTACTGTGTAACAGTTTATCCAAGACTTTGTCCATCTCTACAAAATCTTGCTGCACAGGACTTTTTCCCAGCTCACTTTCCCTAAGTCCTTATGGAGTTTTGACCACCCTAGACCTGCTTTTATAGCCATTTCAGCCCGAGATTAACAATGACGTGTTTCTGAGAAAGGGAAACACTCCTCTCCTTTCACTCTTGTGCTCTTGATAGAGTTTAAATAGCTTATCTTCTTGGGTGATTTACTTTAGCTTGGAAATGATTTTAGGGCATTTTCTTACTCTAACCTACCAGGAAAAAACACTTGTTGTTCTGAATCTCAGCAGTTGGATCCTATATCCCAGGGTAGGAAGCACTGTGTTCGAAGTGCTTCTTCCACCAGCCATGCCAGACCCTCACTAAAATTGTGCACTTCGTGGCTCATGTACTTTGGAAAGTGATGTGAAGTTCCAGTGTGGCCCTCTTCTAAATAAGACTGAATCTTCTAATAGCTCCTACTCTGACCCCCCCACCCCCAAACATGTAGTTGTTGCAGGCCGGGTATATATGTATACGTATTCTCTACATGGGACCATTTATCCCTTCACCCAGAGGCTCCATTCAGATTCTGCCGATTGTTTCGATAGTCTCATAGCAAAAACTTCCAACCCATTTGAGAGTTGTGTCTCTTTAGTCTTCATTCTGATACGCTTCTTTAGGTTTTCCTTGACTTTTGCAACCTTGCCATTTCTGCAGATCTGGTCATTTGTAGGTTGCTGATAGTGTTGACAAGGGTGGGGAGGGAAGAGGCTGACTGAAAGAGGAGCAGAGACCCAGCAGCTTGGTTATGAGAGGTGAAGAGCAATGAGGGGTGCTGCGGGAGGATGTGGGATCAGGGGAAGGCCATGTGGGATCGAAACAGTGCCGTTATCTGGGTATGGCTGCATTCAGTGCTTGTTTAAATTGACCTTTGTGTGTCGTCTACAGTTTCAGTCACTTCCCAGTTCATTTGGTGATTTCTTCTTAAGTGCCATCTGAACTGTGAGTACTTTGAATAACTTTAAAGAAAAAATTGATACCTACTTTTCTCCACTTTAATGTGACTATGATCATTTGAATCTCCCTTTTCCCCCCTCCAGCTCAGCTGCTCAAGTTCTGAGAGTGGACTTGTCCGGCAGTGCATGTGGGTCACTGTGCAGTCATGCTTGGGGCATGAGCCGGTCATGAGCCTCTCTCGTTTATTGTTTTTGAGGCACAAGCTCTGTTTCCTCTATTCACTGTTGGCCTTGGAAGATGAGAAAGAATGTTTTCATGTATTCATGCTTGAGTGATACAAGAGGATGGAAGGGTAGTGAGAAGTTATATAGTAGAAATCTGAAGATTTTGAGAAATTTGAGGGTTTCAGCCTCAGTCCAGGGTCAAGAGTATCTCCTTGTGGTCAGGTTTGAAGACCAATCCTTTATATGAATTGGGAAGTAATTTCAGAAGCTTTATAGTTTTCCTTAAAATTCTTTATTTAGAAAAAAGGTTTTTTGGCATTCAAGCACTGAAATCTGTTTTTGATCTAGGACTCCCCCCCCCCCCCCAATATGGGGAAATGCTTCTTGCTCAGTATAGTCATTAACTGGTAGGCAGGGAAAGCTCTCAAACAATTGAGAACATTTTCAACTCATTAGAATCCTGTAACAGTGGTTCTTAAATTTTTAAACAGAAAGGAAGCTTTTAACTTGCTGTGAAGCAATGTTCAGAGTAGTATTGTTACAAGCCACTTCCATTAGAAAACTGCCTCCAGAAGGTCAACGGGTGTGAGAACTTCGGAAAGAAATTTAAAAATGCATTCAAGTCTTTTCAACTCCAGCAATCTCCAGGGGAAGAAGAAAAACTAGAGTATTTACAATTCTTTCCTGTAAGTATTGAAAAAAATTTGTGTTAGACTCCTATTTAGAAATTTTTTATCTTAGGAGAGGTAGAAACACTAAGTTTAACTCCGAAGTTCATGGGCACCATCCCTTCCTGTAAACTGCCCAGTGGAGTAGTAACAGTCCCCACTACTTGAGTACCAGGGGGAGATGTGTTATCATTGGTGGGTGTTTTACTTATTTTCCCATTTAATATTCATCATTCCACGAGAAGGTACTCTTGTTCCTTACTTTACAAGTGGAAATCGAGGTTTCTAGACAACAGTTAACTTGGTCAAAGCAACACAGAAAGTGGCAGAAGCAGAATTTGAATCTGCCTCTGGCTAACTCCAAAACCTGAGACTATTTAGGCCTTGGCCAATGGCAGAATTCTCTCTTGGTTCATTGAGAATAGAGTCCATTTGCAGTGGACTCTGTTGCAGTAAACTTCACCCTGATCTTCACTAACATCATAAGCTTGGATTGGTGTCTGACCCAGTGAATCTTGTTGATTTTCTTCAAACCACACTTTCAGCGGCGGCAGGAAGGGCAGTTCTTCACACTTGTCCGCCAGCACATAGTAGCATGCTAGGGTTAGGTTGGCTTTGCTGAACCCTTTAGTCAAGGCTGAAGTCCCAAAAATCTGTGTTGGTTGCACTGGGTTAGGTTTTATCACTGGCCAGAACTCCTAAATACAAGCAGGTTGAATTCTTCTTCTTCTTTTTTAAGGATTTTATTTTTGGGGAATCTCTGCAACCAACGTGGGCCTTGAACTCAGAACCCTGAGATCAAGAGTCCCATGCTCCACCAACCTCAGTCAAGCACCCTAGGTTGAATTATTCTTGCGTATAGGGACTAGGATCTTTTGGCCTGGTCACCACTAACTTCCAGGCACCATGGCCCTTGTGATAGTGTTGGAATAACTTAACCAGTAATGATAATGCTGGGGAAAAGAAGAGGATTATATGAGATTTGGACTTATTCTCTCTTCCCTCTGCCCCACTTTTTAATGGGTCTAATGAAGTTGGGCCTGGAGGCTCTCTAGGTATGTGGGCTATCTCTTCCAGTGCGCCTCTAAATCCGCTCTATGCTCCGGCCCTGCAGGCTGGCCTGGACAGACACAGCCGCAGGCTCCCCTGCTCTCTAGCTTCTGGCTGGGTTTGGTCAGTGCAGAGCCTTGCTAGGAGAGTGGAGAGAGGGAGGAACAGACGTCAGAGATCTGTTCCTCTGGCTTCCTCCCTCCCTCCCAGGTTCCTTTGGGCTGGCTGTGTCCCTTAACCTCTCAAAGGACCTTTACCCACTTCTCTCCTGATTTCCAGCAGTCGCCCCCTTACCTTGTGCCTTTGGGTCCAATGTGTTAATTTATTATCCCTGTGGTTTGCTATACTCGACTCATTTGTAAATGGACTATTAAACCCTCCTTGGGTTGATTTGAGTGTGTCAACTGCTTCCGTTGCCCTGACTGCTATGGGATCAGGTACCAGAAAACACCCTCTAACCTGTGTAGCAGGTACATCTATATGCAGAGGACAGGGCGAATGGGAGAGTGGGGGCAGCAAGATGTGAGTGAAGTGTAAGCGGCAGCGCCCCAACTTCTGACCCAGAGTGGTAGCATGGAAGCACAGGTGGGGGGCAAGACTGCCAGTGATCCAGCGGCTGGGGCACCTCATCCTTAAGGCCAGTGCAGCCAGCACGATGTTGAAGACACCTTACTTCTGACAGCCCTGAGAAGGGACATCGGGAAAGAAAAAGTGAAAGCAATGAACATAGAATAAGATAGTTAATGGGCTAGAGAGGGCCCCTGGCAACTTTGGAGGGGCCTCATCCATGGGGGCCGAGCTGTTCTGGGACGAGCCAGGACTGGCCGCGAGGGCTGCACTGTTCTGTTGTGGCCCCTGTTACATGCTCAGTCCTGATAGGATCTCTTAAGGGTACTAATTGGGAAAGGAGTTGGCATTTGAGGTGAGGACTTTGAACCTTCAAATTTCCCTGGACCTTCACTGCTTGCAAAGGTAGCCACACCACCCCCTACTGCCCAAGCTCCACAGCCAGAGTGAGATCCTAATGTTTCTCTGTTAGAGTTATAGGGCCTGCTCCAGGAGCAGAGCCTATAAATGAAGGAGGGGCTTAGAGAACTGTGGGAGGAGCTCCTAAGCATGTTAGACCAAAGGGGTCCTAGATAGGAGTGGTCCCTCTCACTCTCACATCCAGTAACCACTAGAAGAGTGTTTGTGGTTCATCCCAGTGACCTTGGACCTAACCGACCTCTCCTCTCCCCCCAACACACACACGTTTATTTTGGATATTTTTAGACCTACAGAAAAGTGGAAGGAATAGTAAAAGGAACATCCTTATATCCTTCACTTATTGTTTTGCAACATTTTTTTTTTTGGAACTGTTTGAGTAAATTGCAGATACATAACATATAAATATGTATGTATACAAACACATAGTCATATATACATCACGTACAAATCTTTTTGTATGGAGTATTTGAAGTGAACCATAGATACCCTATTATTTCAGTACCTTAGTATGCATTTCTTAGAAATAAAGACATGCCACACACAAATAACAGCACTGGGTATTACACGCAGCTGATGAATTACTGAACACTACATCTGAAACTAATGATATACTATGTGTTGGCTAATTGAATTTAAATAAAAAAATGATAACAGAAAAATAACCACATTTCCAAAAAAAAAATGAGAAGTGTCACATTGTTTTACCTATTACCATTTTCTTTAATAGAAGATCGTGGGATTTCTCCTACTTGCTTCTGCAGATAATCTTTTGTGATACTTGTTTGGGTTGAAGTATGTGAAGAAAGTTCAGCCTCACAGAAATATGTAGTTGGAAAAGAGGTATTTTAATAGCCTTTTCAGATAACTGTAGATAATGTTTGATAAGAGCCACAAAACTTGACAAGGTTTCTTAAGGGTTAGTTGCACTAGGTAATTTTTGCTTGAAAGCTTGAATAACACTACTGGCAACAAATACTGTCAGTTGTTTTCCTTGAAGTGAGAGGCTCAGTTTATTCATATTTGAGAAATGTCTGCCAAATCCACAAGTCTGAATAATCATAGTTTGGCAGTCATTCTTGCAAGTAAAAATGGTGCTCCATGGATGAAAACAGCAGTTTTGGTTCATAATCTAAACACCTGTGCTTATGCTTTTCCTTGAGATAGCCATTGAACTTCAATATGCATCTCCTAAGAATAAAAATACATTCTTCTGCCTAACTTCACTGTCTATTACCACAACTTGGGAAATTTCCCTAATTTTATACAATATTGTTTATATTCAAATTTCTCCAATTGTTCCCCAAAATATTGTTTCTTCCCCTGATGCAGTTAGTATCTGGTTGAGGTTCAAGCCCTTCAGTTGGTTGTGTCTTTTAATCTAGAATAAATTACCTACTATTTCTGTTTTTCATAACATTGTTTTTTAAACAGTCCAAGCCAAGTATCTTGTAGTATGTCCCACATTCTGGATTTGTCATTTCATTTCCTCATGGCTCATATGGGTGAAATGTCTTTGGCAAGAAAACTACACGAGTGAGGTTCTGTACGTAATCATAGCATGCCCTAAAGTCCATTGGGCTGGGCTGCTTCCCTCATCACTAGGTTAGTTAAGGTAATTGCCAGATCTTGCATTTTAAAGATACCTTCCCCCACCCTTTTAATTTTTTGAGAAGCACGTAAGTATGGGGGACTTCGTGTGGGAAGGAGGAATGGTTCCAGTGAATTGGTGGTGGAGATTGCCCTTGGCCATTTTGGACTTACCATGCCACTTAACCAATGGACTTTCTGTGTCTGCTGAGTTGACTGATCTTGATTGTCTAGAGGAAACTGGGCTGTGGAGAACTATGGAAACCAGGAGATTTATTGGTAGCCTTTTATACCCCCTTGACCAGTTGTCCTGGTAAATGAAAAACTGCAACAACCCATAAAGCAAGTGCTTCCAATGTCACAGACACTGTAGCAATGCAGAGTTTGAACCCTGGTCTGGCCAAGATGTTGGGAGAGGTTAAGGGGCACATGGAGTGGACAGTGGGACCCCACATAGGCCTCACAGAGGTTAGGGGTGTCCCATTGGTGTTCTGTGTGACTCTGTTTTCTTGTCACCTTTCTTTTTTTTTTGTTTCAAGTTTTTAAGTTTCAGTTAGTTAACATACAGTGTAATATTATTATTTTCAGGCCTTTTGTCTGAAAAAAATTATATGGATGATACCAGTGTTGGTTAAAGTTTTAGGTTTAGGTGGGAGTATGAGAAAAATCAGTATCGACTTGCAATGACATGGTAATTGGTAGAATTGCTTGCCAATCCCGTGATGGGGGCTTAGTCTTCCCACCTGATGACCAGAGAGGATGATAAAGTAAGAGTGTGTGTGTGTGTGTGTGTGTGTGTGTGTGTGTGTGTGTTGTATGTTCCATCTATCCCTCCAGATCCATCATACCTTGTTCTATGTCCTGGGAGGCTGATATGTATGGATCACATCAATAGGTCATCCTCTCTAGTTTCTGGTTGGGTTTGGTCCAACGAGAAAGGAGAATGGGGTGAAGGGGGTCACTTCAGGCTCTGTTTCTCATCACTGCCCCCCTCAAAGTGACTTCTATGTGATTTTCTTCTTTTGGGTTCCAGTAACTGTTCCTTCCCCTCACGTTTTGGCAGTGGACAGTAACAGTTCCTCCATTGTTACTAGCCCAGTGTTAAGAGCATGGTGATCTTTGGTTTTCCTGTGCCTTTGCCCATGGCTTTATAAATAAACTATTTGAATAAATATACGCCTTGAATTAGCTTAATTTGCATGTGGTCTTTTCAAACCGGGAATCTGACAACAGGGAAATAGGATTAGCAGAGAGAAGTAGTACTGGGATGAAAGCTCTGTTGCTCAGTCCTCTGGATTAAAGTCAAGGAAGATCAGGTGAGTGTGTCTTCAGACCTCTGCCTTTGGCTTTGCAAAGAACTTCGTTCAGTCATTTTTGCTATTTGTTCTCCTGGTGATGAGTGGCCTCTAGAAAGTCACATCATTGACCAAAAACAACTGCTAAAACCATCAACTAAAAGTCATCAATTTCCTAAGGAAGAAAAGTTCTTCAAGGTTGGGTCCACCCATTTAATTAGGCAAACTCCTCTCTCCCAAGGCCACAGATTTGCACCGTCTCAATTCCAGAGAATCAAGGCTGTGAGGAGGAACATGTAATTAGTTGCCATCTCAGGTTGCCGTGCATAAATGATTCGTTGCTTTCTGCTGCACTGCACACTTGCCTTCACAGAGAAGAGGTTCCCAGCCGGGTCAGCTTCCACAATTGTTTGCCTGTGGCTCAGGCAAACACAGAGAGAGGGAGAGGAGGATGTTTCTGAGGATTGGTATCTCCTGCTTTTTGAAAGGTCACATGAGGCCACTTCGTTTTTATAAAAGACCTACTTAGTATCTGTTTTTGTTAACTGAAGGAAATTCAAGGAGGATTTTCACTTTTATGAAAAAAGACAAAAAGCAAAAACAGTGCTCAGTGTTTGCTTTTACAGCAAGCTCTTGCGGAAGCCGTGAGCACCTTGGGTGGTGAGGGTGGCGCCACCCAGCGCCTTACCTGGGAACTACATGCAACATCTCAGCATCAAGCCGCCAGAGCTCTGTGTCTGTAAGCACCTGTGTGTGCATTTATTGTGTGCATCTGTTAGCAAGATGTGTACTGAAGTCTCAGGAAAGCCTAAGAGATTATTTTTTGGGTCTAGGAAGGCTCCAGATTTTTTCCATTATAAATTCATGGTTATTTGCTTCTTTGCTTTACACCATTTTGGCTTATGAAAGGTTTCATAGGAGTGTTCTCCTTAGTGGGAATTCTGTACTTGAAAGGTGGTCTGAGATGTTGGCTGCCTTGGAAAAATGGCCAGAGTAAATTGTCAAGGCAGCTGTACAAGTTGGACAATAGCCTAGACAATTCATCCTGGGAGGTATCAGCTTTTGCCATAGACAGGTTTTTATTCTCCTTGTGGTCTGCCCCACTGGTGCACGTCTTTTTAACAGGGAAGTAATGTATTGAAAGCTAAGGGACTTGGCAATTTATAAAAGTGTTGGTGACAAGCAGGTCTTTGTTATGACCCTGCCAGTGTGGCAGAAGGCACGTATGGCTTTGGTGAACTTTGATATAGGTCATGGGTTATGGCCGGGATCATCAGGGTTGGATTCCCAGGCCTGTGAATGGAAAGCTTTGCATATTTCACTTATGTTTTTAATAGAATCTGGCACATCTTTAAATATAGGAATATTCTGTTGTGAGTGGCTCTTGAGGGAACAGTAGCAAGTGTCATGGGCCATCTATTAATATGGGGAGATTGTCTTTCTGTTGGCTGTGGAGCTCATATTTGTGAGAGCTACACGCAAGGCATCTGGCCTCTCGAGTCTTCTATGGACTAATTTCAGCCAGTTATTTTCCAGAATTCTCTTCTACTGTTTCACTGCCCTGCCGATTGTGGGAGCTGTGAACACTGAAAAGGCTTTAGAGATGTCCTTTGTAATCTGACCTGGATATAGTTGGCTCCTGTTGTTATTATGTGACAAAGAGATCTCAAATAGAATCTTCCCGATGACAGTTGTTCTAACAGCTTTGGTGTATAGATATGCTTCAATTCAAGCAGGAAGCCTATTAGCAACAACTAGAACAATGTATTTATATGAAAATAGGTATCTTCATTTCTATCCACCTCAATATTTGCAAATGTACCATACAAGGGAGGCTGAATCGCCTTCTCTGTGGGCCTGACAATTCTGCCCGATGACCCTGGAAAAGTTTGTAGTACACAAAGTGCCTATTCCTTTTCAAATGGAGGTGCCATTCCAAAGGTCAAACAAGCAGTCTGCAAGATCCTTCCACACCACCTAGTGGCCATATAGGAACTGTCAAAGGTGACAGCCGTGCTGCCCAAATTAATCTGTGGTGAAAGACGTCATTTCCAGTTGGTTGTGGACCAGTCCTTTCATAAAATACAACAAAAAACTACTAGGAAAGTTACATAAAAATACAAATCACAATTTTTAATTATTAGGTTCAAAGAATAACATTTTAATAAAGATAATCAGAACAAAAAGTAGAGAGAGAAAATAACAAGTACCCGTCATTCATAGCAAATGTAAACAAAACCAAACAAAATATTAAAGTGGGATAGCTCTCTCCCCGTGTTAAATGCCTAAATGGAATTTTGAACAAATGCCATAGGAACCAGTGTTTTAGTTTTGTACCAAATATTTGGTATAAACATGTACCAATATTTACTGTGTATAAATATTAAATTTTAATGTGATGGACTTGTTTTCTCACTTGTTTATCTTATCTAATCTAGACTGAAAATTAATCTAGATTTATCTTTTCACTTGTTAAAATTTATCTAGTCTAGTTACTAGTTACTCACTGGGGATAATGTATATTAAGCTGTTCCTGTGCTTTTTTAATAACGTATGTAGTAGGAAAACCAGCTCACAGGGGCTAATTTTAGACGTTATTTCTCACTTTTATGCAGATGCAAACAAGTGAAACAAGTTATATTTTAAAAAGTCATACCAATCCATCACAAATAGTCAATTCTAACAATATTTCCTGTATAGCTATAGTTAAAATTAAACTATCTTTTTAGGAAAGAAATGAATTCAAGATCTATTTCCGTATTTTGATGAAAAATAAAATTCAAAACATTCTATCCAGTATCTAAAGTATTGGTAATTATTGTTAAATTATGGAAATGTTATTATAGTCTGTGTAAATTTTGTCTTTCCAAATTACAACTTTTGTTTTTGCCCTTAGATCTTACCTACAACTGGAGAACATGTTGCATAAAACTATTAAAATCACTAAAAGTACTGATGTTACCAGGCAAATAAGTAAATAAGGCTGTTCAAGTCACATCTTTAAAAAGTGGGAACCAACTTTTTTTTTTTTAAACTAAGAGCTTGTTCCTGAGTTTAAACATTGTCAGTTAAGTTACCCTCTTGAGTAAGCACTGTATCTCAGCAAGAGATAGAGATAATAATTGTTTATGATCAGCTTCTATATTATAATATAGAATATTAGAGTATCATGTCAAAGCATTTGCTTTTATGTCATCCACAATTTTTGTTATGTTATTAACATATTAGGATTTTTTTTTACACTATAGCAAGACCTTCTTAATTAAAGCAGCAGTGCACTGCATTGATTTACAAGGGGAACTACAAGAGGGTAAGGGATAAAGGGGATAAAGGGGGATTGATCTCCAGGGGTTTAGGGGAAAAACAAAAGATATATATATATATATATATATATATATATATATATATATACACACACACACACACACACACACATATAACACAGTACACAGACACACACACATATATATGCAACACACAAATGCACACACAGACGCAGAAAATTATAAACCAAATGGGCAAAATATTACAAACTGGTAAATCTGGGTAAAGGGTATGAGGGAATTCTTTGTACTATTCCTGCAACTCTTCTGAAAGGTTGAAATTATTTCAAACCAAAAAAAGAAAAAAAGAAAAAGGAAAAGATGATTATTTGACGGGCAAGTAACCAAACTGCCAAAATATTCTGTCTACCTCATGATTGCAAGTATTATTAAATTCTTCAGAAAGGTAGAAACAAGCAAATAAATTAATAAACAACATTAATTACTTCCTAGTTTAGCTGGTAGGATGAACCATAAATTTAAAAGAAAGTTAACTTGACTAAAAATTAAAATTATTGTAAAGATTACAAGTTGTGAAAAGAAATGCTTACATTTTCTAAGATCTGCACATGCTTTAGTTTACAGTTGACAAAGTGATATCAGGTAGTACACACTGTAATACGGTCCTGCTGCTCAGGACTCCTACTCAGCTCTGGCACACAGCTTACCAGGGACTGGGACCACCCTCAAATGCTCCATGCCCCTTGTCACAGACCCAGTGCTTGGATGTGGCACCCATGTCAAGTTACTTTACCAATGAACTGTGGGCCACACACTGGTGTGAGGGACACTGTAAGGAAAGTCTTCTGTTTTTCTTCTCTACACACAACACTCATATTTCTGGTCTCCCAAGTATGTGGGGCTTCCCCCCCCCCAATCCCAAGCAATTTTCCAGTTCTCTGGACAACAGCAAGGTGTCCTCCAGTGAAGTTCAGTTCTGACACTACCTGGAGTTAGCATCAGAACCCCCAGGTGGAGGGCTCAGTCCCGCAAGACGGAGCCCCTCCTTACTTCAGATGCTGGCAAGTTCAAGTTGCTGCCTGTGCTTCCGACAGGTTCTATAATTTGCCAGAATGGCTCACAGACCTCAGGAAAACAGTTTAGGTATTAGATTACCAGTTTATTATACAAGGATATATCAACTGGGGAACAGCCAGATGGAAGAGCTGTGCAGGGCAAGGTGTGGGGAACAGGAGCTCCATCCCTTCCCTAGACATACTGCCTTCCCCGTGTCTTCATGTATTCATGGACCTGGAAGCTCTCCAAACCCCTGTAGTTAGGGTAGTTGGAGTTTTTGTGGAGACTTTGTTACTGCAGGCATGATTGATTAAGTTGCTGGCTATTAGTGATGAGCTTAACTTCTCCCCTCCAAGGAGGTGGGTGGGAGTAAGGGGGTAGGGTAGAAAATTCTAAACTTCTAATTACATGCTTGGTACCCCTGGCAGCCAGCCCCTGTCCTAAGGCTCCTGAAGAGCCCCCAGCCACTAGTCATCCCATGAGCATTGAAAAAGACACTTAGTACTTCAGAGATTCCAGGTGCCAGGAAATGAGACAGACACCAAATATATATTTCTAATGTCACAGACATCCTGTTGTTTTTCAAGTCTTTTCTGAATTTGGGACTTGATCTTGGAGCACAGCAACATTAGGATTGCTAGGGAATATTGGTTGTTGCATGAGAATAAAAATAAGAGTTGACCTAAACTTTTGGAATTCATTTTACAAAGTTCTGGTGATTTTTTTGGTTCCATCTGCATCATGACCATACAATTATCGAGATGAAAAAGAAAAGATATCATGAAGACATCGTGTGCCCAACTTTCATTTTCTCCCAGCAGTTATTGGAATGCCAGCAATGAAGTCTCTCTGAAAGTACTCATCTACACACAGCCCAAAGTTGGCTTCTTCAACATTGGGAATGGCGCACTTACCAGGGACACAAAGAAGGCTTGTCTAGCAGTGTTAGTGACCACTTGACTATTAGTGGCCACCTGTGTGGGACCAATCGGTAATGTTTGTATACATTTTTCCCCCTAGCAACACTGAGCTGTTTGTGTGGGTCGCAAGTTTATGTGACATTGAGTTTTGCAAGTGAGTAGAACAAGAGTGAGATAGCCAAGGGAGTTAAATGTTTGCAAGAGAGAATTTAAGGTGTTGGATATGGGATAGAAGGTGGTAAAGCAGGCAGACACCATATAGTGCTGGGGATGAGGGTGGGTGATGGATGTTGGAAAAATGGTCATGCAGTAAGTTGGAGGTCTCAATGAACTCAAAGAATGTTTGGAGTGGGACCTAGGGTCAATAAGCTATCGTTTGGGTACTTTAGTTCAAGATTTACAAGGTGGCTGAGGAGAGGTGGAGGAAATCTGTTTGAGATGAGTGGGTTGGGGAAAGGAGGGAAGGGGATATTGAATGGATGAAGTCCTCTTTGATGCATGAAGAAAGGGTGACCAGAAGGTCAGTAAGTGACTGACACTAACACAGAGGCTTAGTGAGGGCTTAACAGATTTCAAAATAGTCTGTCGTTTTAAAAAGCTTTGGTTTCTGAAATAATTTCAGACTTTAAAAAGTTATAAAAATAGCACGAAGGATTGCTGTAAGAACCTATCTCAGAGTCTTACAATGTTAATATATTACAATTGTCAAATCACAATTGTCAAAATCAGGAACCACAATATAATTGTCAAAATCGGGAAACCAACATCAACACAATATAATACAAAGTCTTACAGACATGACTCGAATTTCGCCATTGTCTGACCAATGTCCTCATTTTTGGTCTGGGTTCCAGTCCAAGATCACACACTCCATTTTCTCCTCATGTCTTGTTTCCTCTAATTTGAAGCACTTACTCAATCCTTCTCCGCCATGACATCTGGGAAACATACCAGGCAGTTCTGTAGGGTATCTCTCAATTTGGGTTGTCTAATGTGTGCTGATGATTAAATTCAGACTGCATTTTTGGCAAGGATGCAGCCTTTTTAGTACATCTTATCAGGAGGTACATGATGTTCACTTGTCCCATTATTGGTGGTAACTCTGACAGTTTGGTTAAGGGGTGTCTGCTAGAGGCCTTCCCTGTCTTTCCCTAAGGGGAAGGAGGAATAACATGGGTGAGATAAGGAACACACTATGGAAGGAGCAACGAGGACTCTACCCCGTCTCATGCCTCCCAGCCCGCCGCAAGTGAGGGAAGCCCCAGTATCAGTGAAGAAGGCCGGCGGGTGGAGTCCTCAGAGGGTGTCTCATTTCTGTTCAGACAGGGGCGTGAAGGGAATGCTGGGAAGAGAAGCTGGATTTGCTGACAGAAGCTGATTCCGGAAGCCGCGGGAAGGATGGGAAATTGGGTGAGACGGGGTGAAGTGCAGAGCCACCTGGGGGGGTAAGAGACCGTGATGACAGGTGGCCTGGGGGCTCGGCCCGCAGGTGGTGGCTCAGGGGACAGGGCTTGTGGGGCTTGACGGGCTCAGGCTCATGGCCACGTGACCTGAGAGCTCACCGGTAGTGTGGGTTTCGGGCCCAACTTCAGGCGTTGAGAAGCCGAATTGACAGCTTCCTACAAGCTGTCCGAATGGTTTGTAAATCTCTTCAAGTTCAAAGAGCACTGTCTCAGAGGACCGGGAGCAAAGGGCCATCTGCGCCTGTGTCGCTGGCATTGCTGAAGTTCCCAGCCCGCGCCTCACCCCCCGCCCGCCCTCCCCGCCGCCACAGCCTCCGGGGCTGCGCCTCCTGATGCTGAGGGAAGGCGCTCGGTGCTGGGGCTTCAGCTGGACCGTGTGGCTTGGCAGCCGTTCACGGAAGCTCAGCCGAGAATCTGTTGTTTTAGCCCTCTCAGTGATTCTGAGATACAGACCCACAAGCAAATCTCCTACCTCAACCGAGCGGGCCAGATTCTGTTGTCCGGCGGTAGGAAGCCCGAGCCGCGTGCGTCCTCTCAAGCCGCGTGCGTCTTCTCCGGAAGTGGGTGAGTCCTCTCGGGAAGTGGGCCAGTCACGGCCGAGCCCCAGGATTAGGCGAAGGGCGGAGCCACCTGCGGGTGGGCCCTGCTTCACCAATTTCTTCCTCAGGGCACCACAGACAAAGGGAATTGAGATATGGGATCTAGCAGTTCCCAGACTGGAGACCCTGAGACCGTGCCCCGGAGCTGACCTCCCTAGGACTGTTACAGCTGAATGTGTCCTCCCAGTATGCAGATGTCCAAGCCCTATCCCCTAGGGGGGCTGTATTTGAAGATGGAACTTCTAAGGAAGTAAGTCAGGTTAAATGAGGTCATGGGTGCGGGGGTGGGGTGGGGGTGGGGGGCTGATCCAGTAGGGTGAGTGTCCTTACAAGAAGATGCACCAGAGCTCACTCGCGCTCGTGGTCTCTCTTTCACAGAGGAGAGGTCATGTGAGTGCACAAAGAGACATACAAGCTCGGAGAAGAGGTCTAGGAATGAAACCTACCTTCCTAACACCTTGATCTTGGACTTAACAGCCTCCAAGACTGTGAGAAATACCTCTATGGTTTAAATCATCTAGACTGTGGTGTTTTGTTATAACACCCAAGCTAAATCATTTACTCTAGCTGTACCCCACATGACTTTCTGCAGAATCGATACTGTTTATGCTGCACGATGAGGTCTTTGTTATAGTGAATAATGAATAATATGATTCCATATTGTACTATTTTCAGTAGGTACAGATTTTGTTGCAGAATTGATAAACATACACCAAGAATTTTTATATATATATTTATATGTAATATGTCATATATCATGTGTGATATAAAATATATTTATATATAATATGGTGTGTAAGGTTTTTCTGGTCACGCACAGGAATAAAGACCGCTAAGGCAAATTATAGTCCAAAAACAGAGCTTTATTGCAAGCACCCTCTGGCGAGGTTCCGCGACTGAGAGAAGGGAGTCGGGGAAGTCGCACGCAAGGCAGAGTGACGGGGGCTTTTATTGGGTAAAGCAGGGGAGGGGCTAGGCATCAGCCATCTTGATGAGTTTTGGCGGGAAGGTCCGCCATCTTGGACGGACTTTGGCGGGAAGGTCCGCCATCTTGGACGGGCTTTGGCGGGAAGGTCCGCCATCTTGGACGGGCTTTCATTTTGTACAGCTTCCATCTCCTGCCAGCCCAACATGGTGTATGTAAATATATATTTTGTATATATTTATCTTAATAAGAAGGGCACAAAACCTTGGGTGAAAATGTCAGGAGTTGGGGGGTGGGAGGAGCTGCTCCTGAGACAGACATGCCTACTCCCTACAGGGTAGTCAGTGCTTTGACTTCTCACAGCAGTTTGGTTTTGCCCCACGGGGGGCTTTAATGACCTGTAAATAGCATGATACATTATGCATCCTTTTGCATCAGAGGTCTTTCCCTCAGCATTTGGCTTGTGAGATTCACCCGTGTTATGATGTATGGTTATAGATGGCTCACTTTCATTGTATTGGTCTTCTCTGTGCCATCTCTCTGCATATTGTTGATGTTTAAAGTGGGCAATTCTGTCTAAACCTATTTCCTCTTATATGTACAGCTTGGGTAAATCTTCCTTGATGTTTGCCTATCTTGTTTAGGATCTATGTATCTTGCTTCCTTTGAATGACAGTTGAATGGCTGGGTATTTGCTTTCTTTTTGCTGTGTACCAGCAGTGGGTTTTCCTTGTGCAGGGCAAGGTCAGGTCTTTTGGGACCATGTGCAGCCATTGGTGGGGATCCTAGTCTTTCGTTCTCTTTTGAGCCATTGAAATGTTCTTTCCAGGACTCATTTCACACAGCCGTTGGTGTGTCCCACCCCAGTGGGCATAACTCGGGTCCCTGACTCAACCTATTGCTCTGGATGAGTACACCAACACTTCTTGCTTTGGCTTTTAACCTCAGCAGATGCAGGTGAAGTAAATAAGAATACAACATGAAGTAAACAAAATTGTGGAAACTCATTCTAGTCAAAGCCCATAAGATGTTCATTATTTTGCCAGAAGGTGGTAGCAAAGTTACAATCAGACCTTGGGTTAAAAAATGTCCACACTCAGTGAAAAGTGAACCAAGCCAAATAAAAACAGAAAATGGGAACAAACTAGGAAAATGATAAAATGGCAACTGCTTATTGAATATGCAATTTTTACCTTATAATCCTGTTGTTGGAACTCAGTATTATTAGAAGAAAAAAATCTACAAAGTAAAGACAATTCTTAAGTTTGATGAAATAAATGATTCTGAAAAAATTCTTGTAGAGTCCAAATTTTTTATCAAACTAAATTTATACTCTCTCAATAGTATTTGCTACTGAACTGAGAGATTGGAAATGAAAATGGTAAAGTAATAAAGTTCACGGCACGCTATAAATTTTCACAGTGGTATCCCATTTTGGTATCAAGTTACATTATTCAACACCTTCTCCAACAGAAAAAGGTGGGGAAAGAAACTAAGCTCTAATAACTGAAATGTTCTCTATTGAGATGATCATGATTAATTTATGAAAATTAAAGTTAGTAAATAGGATGAGGAGATAATTTTCTTGCTCCTTTCTTGCTCTCCTGTTCTGGATATTTTCAACATTCCTTCATTTCCTTGCCCACTCTTGTCTACCTAATGAACCCCCTAGTTCATTCGTTCTTTTGTTCGTTCACTCATTCATTCCTTCATTCCTTATTCTTCATTGAGCTTACCATATTAGAGGCACTCTTTCAGATGCTACAGAAATCACAGTGACCAAGGCAAAGAAGGACTCTGCTTTGGTTGTGGTCATGCTAGTGTACTAGTTTTCAACAGACTGAAACAAAATTTTGTCTTTACGATTTTCAGAGGGTAGGCTAAGCCTGTTACCTAAAACCTTATATGACATAAACTTTGAAAAATTTTATGAAGCCTAGTCTCTTTTTGCTGTCAATCAACAAGCAAGTTCCTACTGAAGATACGGTTAGCTCCCTCTGTGCTCTAGACATGAGTGCAAGAACCAGCTCCCTACAGGGTCTGTCTTTCCTTTTACTTGTTAAGGTTTTTCTTCAGGGCTGGCTGATTCATCATGGGATTTGGCAAGCTGAGTAGGGATGAAAAATGCCTTTGAGCTAGGTAAAGAGAAACACGGAAGTGGAGTTAAGAAAAAGCGCACCAAAGTTTTAGAATAACTTATCTCAAAGGATGACTTCCTAAAATGCACTTTTCCTGCTCCGTTTCTCTAACTTTTGTAAGAATCCTGGTGGGCCAACCCGTGAAAGCAACACGGGATCCATGAACCCCTTCTCTTACCTGCCTGTGGGATCTGCTTTGTGTTTGGCTGTGGAAGCTGGGGGAGGTCACCATGACTTCCTGAGACCAACAATCCCGTTTTTATAAGTCAGGAAGTTTTCAAGTGACTCTCCATATATTGAGCTGTAGTTTGTTGTTCTGTAAGGTCACCCTCATTTGATACTTTGAGAGTTAAAAGGAAAGATCTTCTTTTCTTTTTACATAAGGAAATTCATATGTTGGGAAACCCATGGACACTCTAGGTGAAATCCACTTGACGTTCTCTGGGGGGCTGGAGTCTCCCTGTGCTCGGACACTGTTTCCATTGCTGGTACATTTCTCCCTGAGACCCCCTTACTAATTGCAGCCATCAACACTTTGTTGGCCTTATGGGGGCCTTGTCCCCTAACCTATGAGGGGCCACATCCATACCAACAGTTCATGCTTCTGTCCTTGGTCCTTAATTGCCCATAAACAGCCAAGACCAAGAGCAGTTACCTCCCATCGCCCCACCTTTTTGGGTACACAATGATTTACAACAGTGTCTTTTGTTTGCTCTCTGGAAGCCACCTGCCCATTTGATCCTCCCAGGAAGCCAAGGAAAGAGGGCATGCTCAAAGATTTTATCCCAGACCTGCTTCTCTTTCAAATTCTGTCTTGCTCCCACACTCCTTGCATCTTCTGGCCGAGGCCCCTGCAGCGTGAGCAATCGATCCAAAGGCAAAGAGAATTGCTGTTGCTGCCTCAGAGCATGGTTGCCCCCTCAGGCTTAGAGGTCCTGTAGCTGCCTGGGGTTCTGAGGAGATGAGAGCCAGAGGTGTGGGCGACAGTGAGGCGGCTGGGCTGAATCCTCACTGGCCTCCCCCACGCCCTCATTCTCAGTCACATCACAGTGACTTCTTTTCTTGATTTGGCAAGGACACGGTGAAATCTACTTAGGAAACCGGTTATGGCATACTTACTGCTTCCAAAAGGAAAATAAATAATACAACGAAAAGATGAAGAAGAGAATTGGGCAAAGAAATCACTTGGGGTGTGAAAGACACAGGACAGGAAGGGGCGGCCCGTTCCCAGGAGTGTCTCCATCAGAGGAGGCTTAGCTATGGCCTCTGACAGGTGTGGACTTGGAAGCTTTCTTTTAGCCTTAAGATTCGGTAATTGTATTTCCACTGAACAAAAATCCACAGACTTCTCTGGCAATTTCCATTGTCTCACAAGTCTTAGAGTCAGGAAATTTCATGGAAATCCTCAGAAAAGAAATTATAATCCATGGCACGCTTGCCACACATATGGCAAGGTGTCCTTAGCATATGGGGATGTGGGCTGTGACGAGAACCGGGAATTAAAGGATGTTTTTCTGCCTCGAACTTCTTACATGTGAATTCTCAGCCTGGAAGTTGGAATGTTTTAAGGGACCGGAAGAACACCTCTGAAACTGAAACTCAAGTCACATGGACCTGACTTGCCTTTCAAAACACTAGCATGCTGGAGAGCACTTTATAATCCATCCCAATAGCTTCCGAGGTGTTTGCTTTCAGAAATGGCCCTGTGTTTTACAAGAGGATAGCCGGTTTGCTTGGACAGCATTGTCTTCTGTATACATGAACATAGCATTTGGAGTCAGGAGACTCGGATTTCAGTCCTAGATCTGGGAAGACTTGTTAGCAGTGGGGCCTTTATCAAGTTGTTTAACTTAGCAGAACCACGATTTTCTAATTTGTGAAAGGGGATGATATTAGCAATAGTGTTTGTTGTCAGAGTGCCATGAATATTTTTTTTTAAAGATTTTATTTATTTATTTGACAGAGAGATTACAAGTAGGCAGAGAGGCAGGCAGAGAGAGAGGAGGAAGCAGGCTCCCTGCTGAGCAGGAAGCCCGATTTGGGGCTCGATCCCAGGACCCTGAGATCATGGCCTGAGCCAAAGGCAGAGGCTTTAACCCACTGAGCCACCCAGGCGCCCCTGCCATGAATATTTTATCATCTATGAGCATGTATCATAGACACTGTATAGGGGTTATTCAATAAGAATTGACTACAGTAAGACAATCTGCCAGTCAAGGTAGCTCATTATGTGGTGCAACCAGCCATATTCCCAGGGTCCACAGGCTGGTCCTCCTAATTCACGTTGGTTGGAGTTTGTTATAGAACCGCCCAGAAGGGTTTGAGAGGAGAGTATGGGTCCTTTTTTGGAGCAGAAGAAGACGGTAGAAAGAAGCTCAGGTTCTAAGCATTTTGTCGGAAGCACAAGCACCACCCACTTTAGGAGACCACAGGTGCCTGCTCAGGTGACTTTGGTCAGTTCTCCTCTTTGTGCACTCTGCCTTAGCGGCTGTGAACTCTCCCTGAGGGTCCCCATCTTCCACAGCATCCTAATTAGGCCCTGAACTCTCTCAGGAAAAGCTCTGAGATCAACCCACAGAAATGTGTTTTGTTCCTTTCTTTCAAGAGTTTGCTTTGTTTTCGAACCTGGTCTGTGCGTGCGTCTGAGCACAGTTCAGCTCAGCAAGCCAGGGGGGCGGTGCTGCACTGTCTCCTTGCTCCCTTCCTTGTTGTCCGACAGGTGTCCTCCCTAGTCTGGACGATGGGAAGGCAAGAGGGCCAGCAGGTAGAGGAGGAAGGCTCTGAAGACGGGGCACTTTATTCTGCTTTTCTATTTAGCATGTGAAGGGGATGCTGGTGACTTTTCTGTGCGCTGCTCTGTGGGAGCAGGAGACACAGGATGAGACCTTGGGGACTCAGAGTCGTTGGGGCTGCTTGGCTTCTCTGTTCAGAAGAGGGAGCCCTTGTGGGAGAGGCACTAAAGCAGGAGACCCCGCAGTGAACATGCCTCCTCTGACCCCAAAAGAAAGTCACAGACTGACACATGCCTGTGGCGGGCAGAATCTTTCATTCTTATAATCTCTCTGGGTCTAGACCAACACTGTCCAGTAGAACTTTATGCTATTAAACAATTATGAAAAATTAAATAAAAACATTGTGAAGTCTGTTTTGTGGTCATGTTAACCACAGTTCAGGTGGTTGGTAGTCACATGTGGCTAGGGGCTGCTGTTTTGGAAGCGTGGGTTCAGACTAGCCACCGTAGGGGTGTGGGATGGACATTACTGTGTTCCTGGGATCTGCTAGTCAGTGTCCTGATACAGATGAGAGATCGTGAACTGATAGGCCCTCGGGAGCCAGGTGGGAAAAGAGAGTAAGTGTGGTGGGTGGGTGGGCACTGGACCAAACTCAGCAGTCTGTGCCTCATCCCAAGACCAGCCATTACTTGGCTTTAGCTCATGGTTGCCATTTAGAAATATAGGCAGTGGAGAGGAGAGGGGGGCAGATCTTTCTTTTTTTCTGTTTTGACATTGATAAATGAATTTCTAAAAATTCCACATTGTATAGGTTAAAAACAGCAAAAACTGAAAAGACAAGAACCTTACCATGTGGGAGCCTTGACATAGTCCGTGAGCCACCAATTCCAAATTCTGCAGATGAACCAAACTGCTGTACCCAAAACAGCTTCTGTGGAATCAGGCTCATGTGGCGAGAGGGCTGTGGGAATGTTGGCTGCAGGAGGCCAGAACTTGGGTATGAGCTTCTGGAAATGGGCAGACTGAATGAAGGCGATTGTGGTAGGAGTAAAAAGGAACCAAAGAACAAAACACATTTGTTTGTTTTTTTCTTTTAAAGGTCAAAAGTTGGAGAAGCTTCCAAAGGTACACAGGCTGATGGCGAAGAGGGCCAGGAATTGGCATCCAGCTAGGAGGAATCTCTCGTTAGAGGCAGTGATTTTCCCCCAGGATTCCAGTTTTCTTCAGGTCAGCATTTTGTAAGTGTGCGGTGGCTTATTCACAGGCAAGGAGGGGCAGAGTTTCCTTGCCCCAGTGCACACTGCTGTCTGGCTGCCCCCAAATTTTCATTGTACGGCTCCAAAGGAAAGCATCCCCAAATAACAATACTAACATTTCAGCGAAAGGAATGGATGGCGGGGTGGGGGGATCGGGAGAGATTTAGTTTAGTTATAGAGATGTCCATTATCTTAATGCATAATTGTTGTGCTGTTCCATGATGAACGTTATCCGCATTCGATTCAGTAGGTTCTTCTGACATAAAAGACTGTGGACAGCTTTCAAATTATTAAAAGTAAAGTGTATCATACAGAAGGGATCTGTTTTACAAGTTCAACACTGCAAAAAACCCCTGCTGTATCTTTTTAAAAAAGATTTATTTATTTATTTCAGAGAGAGAGGAGAGAGAGAGAGAGAACGTGCGCACCTGAGTGGGGGGAGGGGGAGAGGGTGAGAATCTCAAGCAGACTCCACACTGAGCGCGGAGCCCGAAGCGGGGCTCCATCTCACAACCCTGAGATCACGACTGGAGCCAAAAATCAAGATTCAGATGCTCCATGGACTGAGCCCTCCAGGGGCCCCTGAAATTACTATATATTAAAGTTCAATCTCTTTAACCATCTGTATTACTGGATTATATTTACTGTGTGTTTTGGTTCAGATACATCAAGAAAAATGATTTATTTGCATTTCAAATTCCTGGATTATGTCTTAGTTATGACTCAGATGTTCTGCTGATTGTATTAACACCTGCTGCTTTACATGCTAAGCATTTGAAAGTTACTGCAGGAGACAAACAGGAATACAGAACTTACTGAGTAATATTGTAAAATACCAACAAGGTGTTTGCAGATATAACAATTAAATTCTCTCTCAGAACATGGCTGTTTCCTGGAAAAGAAAATGCTTCTAAGGAACAAAGAAGTTATTGCCTTTGGCTCCTGGAGTCCCTTTCTCCTTGGAGCCTTGGAGCTTGCACTTTATTCAAACCATCCTCAAGTTAGTTGAGATGCCTCTTTCCCCAGAGTAAAAGTCTGCAGAGAACTTGCATCTGTGAATACACTGTTTTAATCAGCACTGCAGCGAAGGGCAAGACTATTCTAGGAACTAGGGGCCTCGCCTCCTGTGTTAGTGCACTTGGGCTACCAGGGCAGAATACCACAGCCTCAGTGGCTTAAGCAACAGAGATTTATTTTTTCCCCAGTTTTGGAGGCTAAAAGTCCAAGGTCAAGGTGCTGTCAAGGTTGGTTTCTGGTGAGTTCTCTCTCTTTGGCTTGTAGACCACCACCTCTGTGGCTCACCAGAGAGAGATCTTTGGTGTTTCTTTCTTCTTTCTTCTTCTTTTCCTCCTCCTCTTCCCCCTCCCTCTCCTCCTCCTCCTCTTCCTCTTCTTTTTAAAAAAGATTTTATTTATTCATTTGAGAGAGAGAGAGCATGGGGAAAGGGGCAGAGGGAGAAAGAAGGAGAGAGCCCGACATGGGGCTAGATCCCAGGACCCTGGGATCATGACCTGAGCTGAAAACAAGAGCCAGACACTTAACAGATTAAGCCACCCAGGCACCTCTCTTCCTCTTCTTATAAGGGCACCAGTCCTGTAGGATTAGGGACCCATCCTTACGACCTCAGTTAACTATAATTACTTTTTAAAAAAAGGCCTCTCTCCAAATACAGTCGAAATGGGGGTTAGAGTTTTAACATAGGAATTTGGGGGGAGTACACAAATTCAGTCTATAACAACTTCTTTCATTTTAGACATCAGATCATTTCATCTAAGAAATGGTAGTGCCTGAGAGTAATTGTCCCCACCCCTAATTTAATAAAAACAAACGTTAAACCAAACCAACCTGGTCCTTCGAGGTTAGCCCTGGAAAGAGAATCTCCTGGAGAGGAGGAAAGGCTAGATCCTATAGCCCTGTTGTTTGTCCCCCAAGTTCCACTGTCCTGTCGGGGGGATCTCTTATATGCATTCCTGCCACCAACTCCGCGCTGGCTGGGGGGACTGGTGAGAGTGGCGAGTATCATTTCCCTTTTATCAAAACTGGCCCCTAACAGCGCAGTGCGACCTTTCCATGCATGTCTACAGCACAGCCGAGCCAAGGTTATGTCACTTAGAGAGGCTTTCCCGAGAGCGAGGAAGTGACAAAAGGCAGAGAATTACTGACTGCTATAGGAAGCACAATCATCCTTTGGCTAAATCTTCTCTGTTTAGGGTCCACTAGCGTGACCTGCCTTGTGTCCTAGTTCCTGGGGTATTAAAGACGCCTAACCTTCCAAATGCTATCCCAAGAGAGAATGCCTAAGCAACTTTTTTCTCTTTCCCATTTCCCCCCTTGCTGATTTTGCCGGCAGTGACTGGCCCTCTGCAGAAGTCGTGGACACAGAACCCCAGCTTAACAATGTGCCAGTGCGCCTCTCAGCATTTTCTAGCAGGTCAGCCCTTTGCTGACAGTTATCACCCCTTTGTCTCCATCGATGTGGCTGAATGGTGAGTCATCTTTATCTTCCTAGTGTTCCAGATTAAGCACTGAGGTGTGCCAGGCACCCTTGGTGGAATGAATTGTTCACACGCCATCTTTTTGTCGGGATGCTAGATGATCTCTGCTTCATTCCATCTATTCACGCTTGCATCTTTCTTTGCAAATGACAGACATCCAGGGCCCCCCAAAAGAAGTCAAAATGGATAAGATCAAATAATTCTACCAGATCTTGCTTGCAGAGTTTAATTTTCGTAATTACTCAACAACCTCAGACAACCTAAAAACTCTCCCTAAAATCCCGATAGGCTCAGCAGTTTACATGTAGATATTTGGAACATCTAATCTTTGTGACAACATTTAAAAAATACTGTTTCCCATACATGCATTTTATCTCCCAAATAAAAATTGATGGAAATGCTTTCCTGTAGGAAAGGAGAATTTTTTTTTTAGCAGTAAAAGCCAAGGTTATTTTCCTAACTCAATTGCAGCTATAATTCTCAGCCTTCTGCTGTCACTCTTCAAAGCAGGCCCCCAGTCTAAGATCTGGGAGGAGATGCCAATTCCTGATTCAGCTCCTGACTCTCAGTGTGCAGGATTCCTCTTTGAGCATTCCCTTGAAGAACCAAAAATCACTTCCTTAAAGAGAAAATCATAGAAACTTATGGTGCTGTGTTGTGATCTTAGTTGAGAAAAATGTTCAAAAGGAGTTCCTTTTTTATTTTTTTAAAGATTTTATTTATTTATTTGATAGAGAGAGTGTGTAAGTGTTGGGAGGAGGAGCAGCAGAGGGAGAGAGAGAAACAGCTCCTTCCACTGAGCAGGGAGCCCGATGCGGGACTTGATCCCAGGACCCTGGGATCATGACCTGAGCCGAAGGCAGATGCTTAACCCATTAAGCCACCCAGGTGCACTAAGGAGTTTTTTAAAAATCTATTTTAATTTTTTAAAAATAGACAATTATAGAAAAGACCAGGAAGCCAGACTCAATTTTTCTTTGAAAATGTTTAATTTCCATGTTTCTAATTTTGAGTGTTTGGGCATGATGGTAGCGCTGAGGAGAACCTTTTCAATGCACTGATGTCCTTGAATTAAAACAGGCTTCTCAATCATTCATGCATACAGTAAGCATTTACTAGAGGCCGCCAGCTGGGTCTGAGGGGTGCAGAAGTGGGAAGGGACACTCTCCTTGCTTTCCAGGGTGTACAGCCAGTACCTACAGTGGGGTGAGCAGTCCCTTCAAAGAGCCCACTCCGTAGCACAGGCAGCTGGGTGGACTTTGTTGGGAACAGGGGTGGCTGGGAGGTTTGGGGCAGTTTGGAAGGAAGTGGGGTCCTGTGTCTTTCCATATATAAAATAGGATGCGAGGGGAGACTGTGTCTGCATGGCTCCCTGGGTTCAGAAGATGTCAGAAAAAAAGTTATTTTGATGACTCAGTAAAAAGAAGAGAAAGGAATTCAGGCTTTTGATCAAATATAGCTTATTCGCAGGAAGCTGGGGCAGGGAGAGGAGAAAGTGGGGAGAAAAGTATACCTAGGTACAGCAGTGCAAATGACAATGACTCTACCAGGCAAATGCAGTTGACTGCAGGGAAAATCTCCAGGTAAGTGCCATGGAGATGAGCTGATGGACACAGAAAGACACTAAAACAGGGCCTGGCGCATTTGCAGCAGCTCTCCTGGAAAAGACTCCAAAGACTTAGTGATGGTATGAAATTAATTTTTATTTTCTGTAACACTCTACAATGCTTTTGAATGTCTGTGCTCCCCCTTCTCTATTGACCTTTCTCTAGACCACCCATGGGAATTCCCACCCCCCACCCCTCATTTTGCCTTCCTTTGAGTCTTCAAAGCTTTACTAGTTCTCACTTGATCTGTAAGGTGGCAGTGTCTAACACAGTCAGTAGATGTCACTGTCAAATAGTGAAGGTGTCTACCCAACCAAGCCCCGAGGTCAGAAGCTTCAGGTTCCCTTTGGTGGATTTACTCCCTCCTTGGTTGGCTCTGTGAGGTCTAAAATCTGTGCATCGTATTTTCTTAAGACAGTGGTGTGGCCACTTCTCCATTTCAGAGATGACGTTGGAGGCTTGGTTTGCTCCGGGTCTGTGATCCCAGGCTGTCACCGACGTCTCGCTGCAGCGCATTGCCTCATGCCCTAAGAAGCCACAGTTGCCCTTCAAGGCTGATTCAATGGCATTTAATGGTATCTAACCCTGGCCCAGCGCCCTCTGGACTTAGATCTTTAAGTTGTGGCCAAAATCTTAGCTCTGAAGATGGAGACAGGATCAGGTACCACATGGTCTTGAGTGTAGGAGCCAGTCTGAATGTGTCCTGTCACTTGATAGCAGACAGACACTCTTCATCAGCTACTCAGGACTCCAGGCGCCAGGAAGTAAGTTGAGGTCAGGGAGTTTGTTTTATCTACTGATTTGGAAAAATATTTAGCCTCCCTGGAACAGGGATGTGCATTCCGTGTGCCTGAAGCCATGAAATTTGGCAAGTCCCATATCAGATGCCTAAAACTGTTATACAACTGAGTCTAATTTAGACTGTAAGGCTGCCAGAGGGAACTGGGTCTCTCCTTGGGCCCAAAAGTCCCCTCTGACAATTCTTAGGGTCCAACAATCAATACCAACCCAAAACAGTAATAATGATAACAAGAATAATATCCATTGCTCAGATTCAATAACACAGCTTTGTGTAATGAGAAGCTAGAGTTTGGTCCAGAGGGACATGTGAGAACTTGTGCAATAATTCGGCCCTCCTGCGAATGAAGACAAAGGTATCTGATGGCGTGGACTAGATGAAAACATCGTCTAAGCTAGTGTTTCTTCTACAAAGGGCTCTGGCGACCCAACAAGAAAAGCCATCTTTCTTATAATTTTTCAAAGGAGAGGCTATTGCATGTCCAGATCATTTTTATTCAAAATTGTCTTAGAAAGATTCAATTCTGCTTCATTTTGCATGGTATATATGAATCTGTAAGAGCAAGCACTCAAAACTTTGTTCTCGGGCAAAGCAACACTTAAAACAGAAAAGAAAACTCAAAACCAGTATGTCTAACACTTACCTTCCAAATGGTGAGTGATACCTGCGTTGTGCTTGTGTGTATGTGTTCGAAAGTGTATATATTCTAGATTCAAATAGATGTGGGTTCACCTTGTGTCTCAGCATATCCTTCAGCTTTCTCATCTTTATGTTCTTTTTTTTTTTTAAAGATTTTATTTATTTATTTGACAGAGAGAGAGAGATCACAAGTAGGCAGAGAGGCAGGCAGAGAGAGAGGAGGAAGCAGGCTCTCTGCGGAGCAGAGAGCCCGATGCGGGCCTCGATCCCAGGACCCTGAGATCATGACCTGAGCCGAAGGCAGAGGCTTAAACCCACTGAGCCACCCAGGCACCCTGTTCTTTTTTTAAAAAAGATTTTATTTATTTGTTTGTCAGAGAGAGAGAGAGAGAGAGAGCACATAAGCAGGGGGAGCGGCAAAAAGAGGCAGAGGGAGAAGCAGACTCCCCACTGAGCAGGGAGTCTGATGTGGGGCTCGATCCCAGGACCCTGGAATCTTGACCCGAACCCAAGGCAGACGCTTAACCAACTGACCCACCCAGACACCCCTCTCATCTTTATGTTCTGCTCATCACAGTCATCACACCAAAGTGTATTTTGTAGAATGCTAATTTTGTAGAATAGGAAACAAAGATCCTGGGAAAGAAGAAAAGAAACTGACTTAAAAATTGTTTGGGAAGGGCTAGGTTGTATAAAGTTCAACTGGCTTTTTAGTTGTAGGGTCCCTCAGAGCCTTTACTATTGTATTCACATATAATGAGATTATCAAAGAGGGGAGCTATATAAATGAAAACACAAGGAATATCCAAGAGTTGCTCATACTTATCTATGGAAACTCTCCTAAACATCTCATGGGATCCAGGAATTTTGAAAAATCATGACTACACCCCTCAGGACTCTTCAGGTTATAAGTACTAGAGACCCAACGCTAGCTTAGACATTTGCTCTGTTAATCAAACCAAAGGCAGGACATGGGTGCAGGCGCTTATAACAGTTACTGTTTATTGTGGGACGACCACGTGCCAAGCACTGTTCAACATGCTTCACGTGTTAATTTGTTCAATCCTCACAACAGCCCCACGAGTTAAGTACTATTATTATCTTTTTATAGAGGTGAAACTCAGTTTCGGAGGCGTTCTTTCCCAAGGTTACCCAGGCAGTCTGGCTCGGAGCCCACATTTGGAAATACCATGTGTTGCGCATCTCCAGGGACTTCAGTGTTGTCAAAGTTTAGCTTAGCTTGCCCCTCACCTCTTTCCCAGGAAGGGGATCCTTCCCTATAATGCTCTATCAAAACCCTTCTGGAGAAGGGCTATGATTAGCCTGACTTGAGGTCACATGCCCCATCTCGGTGGGCAGGAGGGGGAGGTATTCTCGTGAGCTAAGCTCATATACTGCTACCGTGCCTGGCAGAGTGGAGGACGTGATTGGCCACGTCCACTCTATCAACATGGACTTTGTGGTGGGGGTGGGGTGGGCAGCAGGTCTCTGAAAGAAGGAAGGTGTGTTTTCCAGAAGAAGCAGCCTGTGGTGTTGGTATTTTGAATTCTGACACACCGTGGGATCTTTTAGGATCGAATGGACTATGTATCTAGCTGCCAGCACTGTTCCTGGTTCTGAAACAGGTTGTCAATTTATTGCGGCTCCTCTTCTATTCAGGTTGCAAAAGAGAAAGACCCTCCTTTTTTTTTAATGTATTATTTGTTTCAGGGGTACAGGTCTTACACAATTCATAGCACTCAGCACTTACACAATTCACAGCACTCATCATAGCACATACCCACCCCAACGTCCATCACCAGTTACCCCATCCCTTCCACCCCCATCCCCAGCAACCCTCAGTTTGTTTCCTGAGATTAAGTCTCTTATGGTGTGTCACCCTCCCTGGTCCCATCTTGTTTCATTTTTTCCTCCCTTCCCCCCATGAGCCCCTGCCCTGGCTCTCAAATTCCTCATATCAGAGAGATCATATGATAATTGTCTTTCTCTAAGTGACTTATTTTTCTTAGCATAGTAGCCTCTAGTTCCATCCATGTCATTGCAAATGGCAAGATTTTGGTTTTTTTGATGACTGCATAATATTCCATTGTGTGTGTGTGTATGTGTGTGTGTGTGTGTGTGTGTGTGTGTGTGTGTGTGTGTATCTTCTTTACCCATTCATCTGTTGATGGACATCTGGGCTCTTTCTATAGTTTGGCTATTGCGGACATTGCTGCTATAAACATTCAGGTGCATGTGCCCCTTCGGATCACTACATTTTATCTTTAGGGTAAATACCCAGTAGTGCGATTGCTGAAGACCCTCCATTTTTAATGGGGGCACTAATCTAACTAGTGGTAGGACTGGCTGGGAAGTGTACTTTGTATAAAAGTCACAGAGTTAGTCATGTCAAGGTCTAGGTTTCAGAGGTCAGACCAATCTGGAGGACAAACAAAACCAGGTCACAAGTCCAGGGAATGGGGCAGCAAGATCCAAATCTGTCATAGAGCATACATAGACATGCTCAGATGGAAGCCATCTGGAGTCCGTGACCAGAGGTTTCCCATGTAAGCGGGGGCGCAGGCAGGAGTCCACGCAGGCAGGAGGTCGAGCTCAGAGTGAGGTCTGGATGTCCCCACTCGTTCAGAGAGCAGGATCCCAGGCAGTTGGATCCCAGGGAGCTGCCCTCAGACATAGAACAGGGAGACAAGATCTCAGATTCTGACATCAAGGGTTGGCTAGGGAGCAAGTGATACGAAAGCGTTTCCTCTAATTCCTAGATGGGAAAGATCACAAACAACACACTGATTTACTGCAACCTACCACACCCGCAAATTCTAAATGCCATCAGGTACTTGCAGGAATGGGTTGCCAAGTCCCCAGTGGGACTCTGCAGGGAGCACTCTCGGAGCATTCGTGGCTGGGGTTCTGAAGACACTCTTCTGCAGGTTAGTCGTCGTACTGGTGGCCCTGTTCTCAGCCCAGCAGGGTGCGGTGTGCCTCCTTTTTTGTGAGATTCTACAAAATGAGTCCTCTTTATCCTTTGCTGTTGTTCATTTCATGCCGCTGCTGTCATAAATTACCACAAACTCAGCGACTTAAAACAACACAAATTTATTACCTCGCAGTTCTGGAGCCCAGAAGGAGACACTGGGCCAAGATCATTAGGCTAACATCAAGGTGCTGGGAAGGCTGTGTTTCTTCTGGAGGCTCTGGGGGAGGATCCCTTTCCTTGCCCTTTCCAGCTTCTAGCGGCTACCACATCCCTTGGTTGGTGGCCCCTCCTCCATCTTCAAAAGCAGCAGCCTAGCATCTTCCAGCGTCTAGCTCTGACTCTCCTGCGTTCCTCGTTAAGGACCTTTGTGATTACGTGGGACACCAGCCCCTTCCAGATAATGCAAGATAATCACCTCTTCTCAAGGGTCCTTAACTTAATCACACCTGCATGGTACCGTCTGCCCTGCGAGGAAACACATTCACAGGTTTCAAGGAGTAGATGTGGAAATCTTTAGGGGGGCCATTAATCTGCCCACCACAGCTGTCATGTTCACTTTTAAACCTTCAAAGAGCTTTGGCTGGTTGTCACACGCATACATCATTTCCACAGGGCTTCTCTGTTGGTCTGTTCCAGCTTTTATAAGCACCAGCTTGGGTACATGCAGGATGAAAGCTGCAGGCCCCGGATGAGTTAGCTCTCCCCGTGGAGGATGGGGCTGGAGGGTCCCCGCTGTTCGCCGAGGGAGGTGGGCTTCTGTAAGAGTCATTGTCTATTGTACAGACCCAGGTCACCCAGAGAGCCCTCGAGCCGACCATTATGTTTTCCCCCATGAAGGGAAGAATTTCTTGGCAACCTGTAGCTAGCTGCAGCCATATAAATCTGCTATATTTAAGCAACCCTTATGGAAAAGCAAATGGGATGGATAGGTCTCTGGAAAAACTCTCATGCCTGTGATCCAGGAAAAATGCATGAGACTATTCATCACAGTCTTGTTTGTAATGGTGAAAAACTGCAAACAACTCAATTTTCCTTCAGTAGCAGAGTGGGTATCTAAACTATTGATACACCCTATGGTAATCGGCCCAAGTGACTTAGAAGTCTGTATGTGGTTATGGAAAAAGTATTAAAAATATAATGTTAAGTGAAAAAAACCCAAGTTATAGAATAATATTGTTTATGTACTTAGGAGGTAAAAGTTTAAAAATATGCTTGGGATGGAGACACTTCACCTTCAGGATAGTGGGCTCCTCTGGACTGGAGGGAGGAAATGATGTTTGGGTAAGACCACGGAGGAGAACCCAGCCGCACTGCTAAGTTTCATTTCTTTAACAACAACAAAAAACTGAAGTGAATATGGCAAAGTGAAAATATTTATTATAGATAAGTGGTATAATATACTATACTATTTTGTGTATTTTGAAATATTTAATAATAAAGTAATAATGAAAAAATCTAAGCATAAGATAAAATGGAGTTAGATTTTTTTGAAGCAACATTTTTTATCTCTAATATAATGTTAAAAAGAAATTTTAACTAGTCCCATTATGCAGTCAAGCTACATACTGAGCCAGTGAATGATTTGTAGATTTTCAGTGCTATATCCTGACTTAGTGCTCAAGACTCAGGTCTTTAATTCTGATACTACAGCTAGTCATTGTCTGTCTGCATAGCATGGCAAGTGAGAATGTATTCTCTTGTTTTCCTCTTGTACAATCCCACTTGAAAAGGGCATAAGGTTTTTGTTTGTCTTTACCAACACTAATTCTTTTTTTAAAATGCTTTTTAAAAAAAAGATTTTATTTATTTGGCATAGAGTACAAGCAGGGGGAGGGGCAGGCAGAGGGAGAGGGAGAAGCAGCCCCCATCCCTCGTTGAGCAGGAAGCCTGATGTGGGGCTCGATCCCAGGACCCTGGGATCATGACCTGAGCCCAAGTCACCCAGGTGCCTCTTACCAACACTAATTCTTTATTTTTAAAAATTTTTATTTATCTATAAAGATTTTATTTATTCATTGCTCAGAGAGAGAGAGAGAGAGAGAGTGCACAAGATGGGGAAGAGCAAGGGCGCCTGTGTTAAAGCCTCTGCCTTCGGCTCAGGTCATGATCTCAGGGTCCTGGGATCGAGCCCTGCATCAGGCTCCCTGCTCACTGGGGAGCCTGCTTTCTCCTCTCTCTGCCTGCCTCTCTGCCTACTTGTGATCTCTCTCTCTGTCAAATAAATAAATAAAATCTTAAAAAAAAAAAAAAAAAAAGGAAAGCCAGGTAGAGGGAAAGCAGGCTCCCTGCTGAGCAAGGAGCCTGATTCGGGACTCGATCCCAGGATGCTGGGATCATGACCTGAGCAAAAGGCAGATGCTTAACCACTGAGCCACCCAGGTGCCCCACCAATACTAATTCTTACTAAAAACCTGTCTAGTATGATAATTCCATCATGAACTTGCTTTAGCAGGGTAAAGTCAGTGTTCCAGATTTTTCCCCCCAGGGACTTATGCAATAGACATGAATTTTCTCTGTTGAACTAGATGGAAACATATGTTAGGTAATTTTTTAAATAATGAATACAGAATTATCTCTTCATTATGATCATATTGAATTTTGAGTAGGACATCATCCAAATAATGATGTAAGACTGCACCTTCCCCAGGGCTACATGTCTGCCTTATACACAAGTTTAAAAGTGACTGCTGTTTAGAGATTTGATGCAATCCTCCTGTGTCTGTTCTTTTCCAGTCACCTAGTACTTTGTACTTCTCTTCACTCTACAAGTACCATGTTGTGCTATTTCTCCAGGCTTCCCAAATTTCAAGGAGAGGTTCCTGACACTCTGTATGGAAGGAGAGTTTATAGCTGAAAAACAAGATTTTAAGGAGTTGAGGTAGTGGAGTCAAAAGTGAACATATAAAGGTTTTTATACAATTTCTTGTTGTTCACTAAGTTAGAGCAGTAAAGATAATACATTCATGGCTGCTGCTAGGGCATACAAACCCTCTGTGCAAACTCTAAAATGCACCCTTTCTCTGGATGGACACAGCCTCAGTCGGCTAGGTGCCCTGGTGCAGGGCACAACCTGCCCAACTGTACGTGGCGGCTCTGAGAGGGATTATCCATAGCAGTTTGGACATCTTAAAATAGCAATATGGATATGCTACAGATAATTTAAATATGCATGATGGAAACTTTTTAGAGTATGCATGCAAATATCTTTGTTGAGATAGCATGTACAAGTAAGAGACCTGTTCCTTCCTCTGCGTCTGTGTGTCCATCCAAATAGTCAGTGAGTGGGGACTGTTGAGTCATTTCCCACACTCACCGTGACTCCAGGGGTGATGCCCCTAACAGAGCCTGGGGAGAGTGGTGGGAGCAGACATCTGGTCAGGGCAGTAGTCTCCAGGGGCCAGTGCAGCACAGGAATGCAGTAGTGCAATGGGAAACTGGTTCAGACAGACGGCACCTATGAGTAGAAATAAAATAACTTGAGCGCCAAGCTGTGTCTCCTGACAGTTTTTGTGATGCCCATACACAGTTCAGTCAGTTAAAGGTGAGCCCTCCCAGGCAACTGGGATCTGCAAACCAAGGAAAGCATGGCACAGGGAGCTTCGTGTGGATGGAATAAATGACGGATGATGGATTTCTTTATTTAATATGCCTCCCAATTGGCTAGCATGAGAAAATTCCAGTGGGAAAAATGACCACAAAAACTGGAAATGCTCTGCTGAACTTTTTCAGACCACTGACTATGTTTTAGTCAGAATTGAATGAGTGTTTCTCATGGCTCCCTCATTTTAAAAAAGATTTTATTTATTTATTTGATAGAGAGAGAAAGAGGGAGAGCACAGAGGGAGAGTGAGAGGGAGAAGCAGGCTCCCTGGTGAGCAGGGAGCCTGATGAGGGACTCAATCCCAGGACCCTGAGATCATGACCTGAGCCGAAGGCAGATGCTTACTTAACCAACTGTGCCACCCAGGAGTCCCTCTCATGCACTTTTAAAAGATATAATTTTGAAGTAATTACACAGGAAAGCTGCAAGTACACCACAGAACATTTTTACCTGTGAGACTTCTCTTTTCCTCTTTGTGATTGGTCAATATTCTTGTGGGGAGATATGTATGTATATCCTGTCTGTACCTCATTAAACTCACAATTCATTGATCGTGTTTTTCCAACATATATATGGGTTCACGTGTTTGAGTAAGAATCTGTGATTACCGTAACTTATCTGATCCACTGTCCCTGTTTCGGCCCCCATTCAGGCTGGCTTCTGCGTCCTTTCTGGCATGTCCCCTCGTTCTCTGAGCATTTGGTGCTTTCTGGCCTCAGATGCTCCAGCCTCATCTTCTGCTCTCCCTGCCCCAGCCTCGGGGGGCGGGCCGGCCACTTCCTACGGGAGCCCTGGTTCCCTCCAGTGGCCAGTGGTGGTTAAGATTCAAGATCTGGGTACTGGATGTATTCACTGTTCCTGGAGTTTTCTTGCTGCCAGTCCCCTTTAGTAGGTAGATTCTCTCTCTCTGTCTCTGTCTGTCTTCATATATGTATGTACAGAAACACACACTTCAACTTATATTAATTTCTGTATCTGCTATTTATAGAAACTCATGACCTCATGCCAATACTGCCATCTGAATCCATCACCATGAAAGTTCCTTCCTTCCCGTATTTGTACCTCTCTTCTGCATGAGAAGCCTGGCTCCACTATCCAAGGTTTCCCTTTCCTGGGCTTCGGTTAGCCGCGGTCAGCTGTGGTCCAGAAGTAGATGGTCCTCCTTCTGACCTATTGTCAGAAGGTCACTGAGAGCCTAATGCTCAGGCACCAAGGCTCCACCGCCCACTTCGCCTCATCTCATCATGTGGGCAGCATGTCATCTTTTTTTTTTTTTTTAAAGATTTTATTTCTTTATTTGACACAGAGAGAGATCACAAGTAGGCAGAGAGGCAGAGAGAGAGGAGGGAGCAGGCTCCCTGCCGAGCAGAGAGCCCGATATGGGCCTCGATCCCAGGACCCTGAGATCATGACCTGAGCCGAAAGCAGAGGCTTTAACCCACTGAGCCACCCAGGCGCCCGGCAGCATGTCATCTTGCACCATCACAAGAAATAGGTGAGTACAGTAAGATATTTTGAGAGAGAGACGACATTCATATAACTATTATCACAGCATATTGTTATAGTTGTCCTGTTTTAGTATTGCTGTTGCTAATCTTACTGTGCCTAACTTGTAAATTAAACTTCAACACAGGTATGTATGTACAGGAGAAAACAGAGTATATATAGGATCGGTACTCTCCGTGGTTTCAGGCGTCCGCTGGGGGTTCTTGGAGCATATCCCCTACGGATAAATGGGGATGACTGTCCTTTACTCCTTTGATCAACCAGTCTGCCCTGCTTGCCTTGTCCAGATGCCCTCTTCACTCCAGAGTGCCCCGCTGCCTCTCCACAAAGATACCCTTCTCTCCCTTGCCCCAGCGCCCCGGCCTGGTGCCCCCCCAACCCCCGAAGGGCGCCCTCGTCCTCATGCAGAGCTCTGATGCACCCCACAGCCCCAGTGTGCAGATACTGCGTTTTCCTTGCTGTGCTGACATCCCATTCTGGCCACCATGGCTTCTTTCCTCTTCTTCCCTTTTCCTGCCTCATCTGGTAGCTTTAGGAACGGTTTGAGAAGGAAAGAGAAGGGAAGCAGAAGGAGGAGTAGGAGTTATGTGTACATTTAAAGAAAAAAAGGACCCTAGGGGCGCTTGGGTGGCCCAGTGGGTTAAGCGGCTGCCTTTGGCTCAAGTTATGATCCCAGGGTCCTGGGGTGGAGCTGCTCACTGGGCTCCCTGCTCTGCTTCTCCCTCTCCCTCTGCCCCTCCCCCCACGCGTGCTCCCTCTCTCTCAAATAAATAAATACAATCTTAAAAAAAAAGGAAAGAATAAAAGGACCCCAACCTTAACCTTTCTGAATAAATGTTGAACCATTTTAAAAAAACAGCATTGATTTGGAGACACGCCAATTTATTGGCCCACCCGGGGGCGCCTTGTGTCTCTGCTCAGCCCTGGCTGGCAAACCCTCCCTCAGATGTCTTAGTTCCTGCCTTCTGTACAATCCCAGAGCCCAGTCCTGAGGAATTAGGCTTCTCTCTCCTTCCTTTACCTTCCTGGGTTTTCACTGAAGACATGCTCTGTGGTCTACCTTCATTTTCTATTTTCAGCAGTCCGGCTACTGCGTGTATTCTTCCTTTTCTAAATACGCCTGTTGGGAGTAACTTGGGTTTACTGGCCTCAGAATTCTCAGGCTTGCCACAGAGATGGGTAGGTTTGTTGCTAGAAATATTTATCAAGAACCTGTGACTGAATTTCTATACCTGTTTATTCCTGAGTCTCTCTAGAGCTAGCTTGCTTCCTTCCTTCCTTTCTTCCTTCCTTCCCTCCCTCCCTCCCTCCCTCCTTCCCTTCCTTTCTTTTCTTCCTTTTCTTTTTCTGTTGTGTTTTTTTTTTGTAAGACTTAGCATCGTACCAGTGTAAGAGCGATTGTTGTAATTTGTTGGATTGTAACAAGTGATTTTGACTGATATTGTACGCCACAGTGTTTGAACACTTGATGGGCTGAAACTGGGAAAACTCCTGCTTTTAATTTATTTGGTCAGCTTTCCTTTTGTTCTGGGGGACTAGTCAAGACAGTCCTTTAGTAACGAAAGGTGAAGCAAAAGCCTTCTTTTGGAACCGACAGGTGTTCGCTAAATGACTTGTCTCTGTGCATGGGGTCCCTACTGTGGGCAGAGCTGCCTTGCGACCTATTGTCTTTGCATTAGCGGGGTTTCTATAAGTTTAGATCCAGGCCATGATGCTTTGTATGTCAGTGCTCCAAATACTGGAGCACAGTGTATGTAGTCTTGCTCCCATATCAGGAACAGAGACCCTGAAGACTCTGGGAACACACGCAGCCCCAGCCTTCTCTTTCCTTATGCTGGAGGAGAGACTGTGCCAAGGAACTTTGTTTGGAGCAAAGCGACCTGGGTGGGATTTGGCTGACCCCAAATGGTGTTATTAAAATCGAGTACCCCATGTGGCAAATGTGCTGATAAAGAGATGTGTTCTGATGTCTTTGGGGGCTAAAGAACAATACTACAGTTCTGGGAGTGGAGGCTGGAGTTCTTGTGAAAGGAACGGACAGTCTGACCACCAGTCAGTTATTCTGGAAAGAGGTCAGTCCTGAGGAAGGAGGTGGGAGTGTTAGGGGGTGGGTCTTAGGAGAGGTGGAAGAAGAATGTCTTCTCTCTAATGCTTCGGGTCAGTTAGGCTGGAGCACTAGAGGAAGCGTTTCCAGTAAAGTTATTTCACTTGCTCTTAGACTTAGTTTGAGCACTCCATTTCTTTATTTTTTTAAATTAAAAAAAAATTTTTTATTATTATGTTCAATTAGCCAGCATATAGTACACAATTCTTTGTTTTGGTAAACGTGCTCATGTGTGTCATGGTGTCTCATAGCATTTAATTATCTGGTTTACCCAAGATGATTGTAAAGAAACAATAACATAAAATGTTGAAATGTCAAAGTGAAAACGTCAGAGATGATCTAGGTTAGTTTCACAATAGGGCTATGTTGATTTTCTGTTGGAACAATTCTTCGTCATATGGGACTGGCCTCCCCGTTACAGGGCATTTAGCATTCTTTTTGTTGTTGTTGTTGTTTTTTAAAGATTTTATTTATTTATTTGACAGAGAGAGCACAAGCAGGGGGAGCAGCAGGGAGAGGGAGAAGCAGACTCCCTGCTGAGCAAGGACCTGATGTGGGGCTTGATCCCAGCACCCTGGGATCATGAACTGAGCCAAAGGCAGATGCTTTACCCACTGAGTCACCCAGGTTCCCAGCATTCTTGATTCCCTAATTTTTGTGACAACCCAAACCCACCCCATCCATATCCAAATGCCCCTGGGGGGAGGAAAGTAGCACTCCTGTTGAGAACCACCCAAACCTTCATTACCTAGAAGATAGGAGGCCTGAAGTAGTCATGTGACAGCCAAGATTACAGAGTGAATTAGAGATCCTGAAAAGAAACCAAGTCCTATCACTCCTACAGGTAAGCCTTATTATCCTCTTCACCTGAAATTAAGAAACTAAAGTTCAGAGTGGTTAAGGACATGTCTTGGATCACACAATTCATAAATGGCACAGCCTGTAGTTAGCCCTAGACCTGGCTAGTTTCGAAGCCTATCCATCACACTTCATCATGTGATGCTCATAAGCTAGCCCATATCCAGTTAGAAAACGAAGACCCTGACATGCTTGACACTTTCTGCAGGATATTTCCTCCTTGCCCAACTTACAACGAACAAAGTGGTAATCCATAGATTTTTTTCTTATTTTTTCTAAGATTTATTTATTTATTTGAGAGCAAGCGAGCACACGCAAGCAGGAGGAGGGACAGAGACAGAAGGAGAATCCCAAGCAGGTTCCCTGCCGAGCTCAGAGCCCAACACAGGTTTCCATCCCAAGACCCTGAGATCATGACCTCAGGGTCTGAGCTGAAATTGAGAGTCAGACTCTCAACCAACTGAGCCACCTAGGAGCCCCCATAGATTTTTTGGATATTTCTAAAATGTTCTAATTTTTCTCATATAAGATACTGTAAAAGTTGACATTTTAAAGTGATGATGCAGAAATCTCTAATTTTTTTTTGGTTATTACTCAACTATTAACTCATTTGGAATTGTGCAAATAATTAAACTTGCCCAACCCTGCATTCTTTCAGTATGACCAATTTCATCATGGTAGTTTTCTTTTTTTTTTTTTTATTTATTTGACACAGAGAGAGAGAGATTACAAGTAGGCAGAGAGGCAGGCAGAGAGAGGTAGAGGAGGAAGCAGGCTCCCTGCTGAGCAGAGAGCCCAATGCGGGCCTCGATCCCAGGACGCTGAGATCATGACCTGAGCTGAAAGCAGAGGCTTTAACCCACTGAGCCACCAGGGCGCCCATCATCATGGTAGTTTTCATTCAGAGATACAAAATGTCACAAAACATGTTACTATTAATGTATTACTATTAAAAGCAAATTCTTTGAATTTCTAACTGGAAATTAAGGGTTATATGTTATATTTTGTATAAAATGAAACTATTTTTTAAAAGATTTATTTATTTGAGAGAGAGAGAGATAAAAGGCAGGGGGAGAGGCAGAGGGACAAGCAGATTCCCTGCTGAGCATGGAGGCTGACCCAGGCTAGATCCCAGCACCCTGAGATCATGACCTGAGCTGAAGTCAGACTTTTAACTGACTGAGCCACCCAGGTGCCCCAAAATGAAATTAAACATTAAGAAGACATTTCTGTATAGCCTCTCTTCATAAACCTAGCCTATTAACTAGTTTTGTTGATCTATGTAATCAGAATCATTCTGGCATTTGGAGTTAGCACACGCAAGATTACTTTTTTCTTATATGATGATATGAAAGCTATTCTTCATTGAGATAGTCTCAGTGCTATTTGTTCATGTTTCTGAGACACTTGTAAACAAGGCATAATTATAAATTAAAGAGACCCATGTCACCAGTGATAATCAAAATCTTTCTCATTGTTATAGATGGTCACCCAGATAATCATAACATGTTGATATTAAACTTTCTGAGATTATTTTAGAAATATAAATGCAAAATTTAAACGTTCCTGGAGGACTCTATCTTACATATGAAAGCATTTCTTTTCAGCTATCAGTGTTTTGTTCCTTATTAAGATGCTATAATTCTGAGTCTAACTCAGCCACATAATTTAGAATAATTTTAAAAAATGTATTTAGAAAGTCAGTGCTTGCAAGATTTGGTTGAGTTGATCTTTTTAAATGGAGCCGGATGTCATTTAGTCTTACTGGATCAGAAATATTTTAAAATCAAGTGCTGTATTTCACAATCACTGGGGAGCAAAATTCTCCACATGTGCCTTTACTCGGAATAGCTAGATAATTATTAGCCATTTCATAACTAGAGGGATGGTCATAATCCCAACCTTTACTAACTCAATTTACATGCTTTTTTATACAATTTGATCTACGTGTATTACTGTATTCATAGCAACTGGAGTTATCATCCACTCCATAGAGAATATGAAGAGGCTGTAAGGTAGTTTTTTTCTCTTTAAATTCAACATGCAGGATATCAAGGGCAGAAGAACTATCAGAATGCATGTGGAAGTTTTATACCCAACACATATCTAGGAATTTATAGCAGCAAGTCATTGTGATACCCTTTTCAAAGTGTTCGTTTCATATTTATTCTAAGGATGATGACATTGCTCTAAACACCTGTTTCTCAAACTGGGGGTCACGGTCCCTGGGGTTCCAAAGATACAGTCTCAGATATCCATGAGTTCTCCTTAAGAAAGTTTAAAAGTTGCATTTATGTTTCTAAGTACTCTCAATAATTTTCATATCAGCCATGTTATGGATCATCTGAGTGATCACCTCATAACCGAGCATTGCCGAGAATTTTTATGACTCTGTTTGCGTCTGCATTCTGATTCGTTAACATCAAATAACACTATTCTAATTGTCGTGGGTTAACAAGAAGAGAGCACAGATATTTTCATGCCCAGTGAAGGCCAAGTCCTGACTGGCCCTGCTGTCCCAAGGTTCCCGGTGGACTGAAGGGATAAAGTGGTGGGAGAACTGAGTCATCAGCAGGCATGCGACATGACCCGGAAATGCCGGCAGTACTGCAGGCAGGACCAGATGCACACTGGGAGAGGCAACTCTGTTCCCAAAACATGTGAGCTGTCAAGTTAAACTTGGGTAAGTAACTTCAGTTATATTCGTTTTGTCATTTTGTTTGGGTTGCATTTTAAAATGTGTTGTGCCTTTATGGTTTTATAAGTGCTACAATCCAAGGATTTTTACCCCTGTTTTCGTATTTGTACACATCCAAGCAACATTGCAGAGGAAAGGAATTTAAGGCAACAGTAGACAGTCTGTGAGCTTTTCTTTTAAAATCTTTTATTTGTTTTGTTAAAAGTGGTCCTTTTGAGAAACAGTGCTCTAAACATCCTAGACCTTTTCTCGAGGGTTTCCTTGAATATTTCAGTAGTTCCAGATCGTTCTCCTCTGATCACGATGTGGTGAGGTCATTGAGGCAGACATTTTGTTGCCTGCCCGGCACCCACGAAGCCTCCCTATGGTGACTGCCCCTCTGTTTTCCTTTCTGGGAGGCAGTCTTGATGGAACTGCCAATCACAGTGCCCTATCTCACCTCCACCCCCATTCCCTGGCCTGGGGATGGACAGGGGATCCAAATGATGTCAGAGGGACTCTCACTGGAATTTGAGGCTTGACGCAGAGTGACGCGTGGACTGAAAATAGTTGACACTGATTCATCCCAAAGGTGGAGGCCCAATGCACCCTCTTGCCTGTTAGCTCTGGCTGCTTTATTCCTTGGTTTTGCCTGGGTTCTGTCCTTTCCAAAATTTGGTGATCACTCACCACTTTAATGCTATGGGCTAAACTTACCTTTCAACCAATCCCTGTATTTTTGATAAGTTTAGCTCACATTGGTTTCTGTTACCCACAACCATTGATGGAGCCCTAAGAGTGAAGTCTGTTAGGAAGGGTCAGTGATGATGCCAGGAAGTTTTGTCTGGGGTCAAAAAAATAATGTATAGCGTTCACTGGGTTTCCTCACCTGGCTGTTCATTCTATAAACACCCTTGAAAGAAGCTGTGGAGCCTAGAGGCTTTAGCATCACCTGGAGCTGATTCTCTCTTTATCAGCTGTGTATGTAACCTTGAGCATGTTCCTTAAATTCTCCAAGCCTGTTTCCTCATAGGTAAGTTGGGGATAATAATGGTAATGACCACATGGTATTGTTGTGAAGATTAAATGAGGTAAGATACATAAAGCTTATAGTAATGACTTAAAATACAAAGTGTTATTACAATTTTGATATGTTTTATGAGACAGTCATTGAGCTACATACTGTGGATGCAAAAACAGTAAGAGAGAAGCAATTAAGTCCACTTGTATTTTTCTTGGAAGAAACATTGACTTTGTTCGAAGAAGTACATTGATAATCTGCCTCAGGTGGAAAGCAAGGAATTAAGTACCTCCAAGGAAATGCTTAGTTAAAAGTCGAGTGAGAATGGGAAGAGAAGGGAAGTTAGCCAAAGAATGACAGATTGGGGACTTTAGAGTGCAAAATGATGTAACGTGATGCAGCCTACGTATAGATGGGAACTGTTGTTATCTGAGTTTTATTTCTGGAGCTCTGTCCACATCGATGGTGGAATTAAGGAACAACTTTCAGTTTATAATTTATATTATACTCAGAAACAGGATTTTGAGATTGGGTTGCATATATAGTTAAGAAGCACAGAGATCATGTGCTTGGTAGGGGTGAGGGGAGAACGGGACATGGATAATTCATGGTGCACAGCGGCACCACGACTACCCAAACAATCACGGAATGATAGCAGGAGGCCAAGTGCAGTGGAGGGCTGGGCATGGGGAGATCAAGTGGCTGTGGGACTTAATTGCTATAGTGATAGCCGTGTTTGTAAGGATCGTGGAGACACTTGGCTTCTTAGAACCCTGGATAGGCCAAAAGGAAATGAAAAGCTTTAAAGATACACTTGAGAATGCACATAGGGAAAAAGAAGGCCTCCATGACAACTTGGAGGGAGTCCTCCCTTTTTTGTAACTGCGGGGTGGATGCAGCGGAAGGGTAAAGGGTAAAGAGGGTAAAGCCTATTAGGCTTCTTACCCTAGGAAAAGGGCACTGTTGGGGCTGGGACGTGAGGCACGGCTGGTTTGAAGACATTTGCGGAGACGTGGACAAGGCTGAGAACTTTGAATCTGTAAGTTCCTTTTACCTTCCTTGCCAGCAGAGGAAACCCCACCCCTCTCTGAGGGAACAAGCCTTCCTCTCCTAAAAGCCTTTTGTACCTGGCGATCGTGTCCCAAACTAGGGTCAACACTCAATGCCTCCAGGCCCCAAACAAGGTTTCCTCTGTTGAAACCAACAGAGCCCTGATGGAGAGGCACAAAGGCTGGTCTGGGAAGAGAGAGTTTATACATAGCTCCCAGATGTCGCTGATCTGTGTTGGCAAGAGTCTGGGGAGCAACAATGAGAGCAGATTCTAAAGGTGTTAGACCTTGGGGCACCTGGGTGGCTCAGTTGGTTAAGCAACTGCCTTCGGCTCAGGTCATGATCCTGGAGTCCCAGGGTGGAACCCCTCATTGGGAATCCCTGCTCAGCGGGGAGTCTGCTTCTCCCTCTGACCCTCCCCTCTCGCTCTCAAGCTCTCTCTCTCTCTCTTTCAAAGAAGAAAAAAAACCAAAAAGGACCCGACATGAGACTCTTTTGATCTGAATTATTAGCACTGGAGTGCTCTTCCAGGATTCTAGATTTCTGTGCTCAGCTGGCTGACCGAAATCTGGACCCAGCAGCCTTGGCGTGGCGGGTTGTATTTTCTGAACTCTTTGGAATATATATCGCACCCCATATGCTTAGTCCTAGGGCTAAGTCAGTTCTCTTGCTCTCTATCACGGTGTAGTTTGGAGGAATATCAATCATTTTGCTATCCTATAGTGGACGGAATTATGCTAATGGAACTTGGTGGTGAGGAGGTAGCAAACCGCTTTGATGTCTTACCAAAAAAAAAAGATGCCTTAGGGTGAAAAAGAAACCCTGAGAAAGTTGAGGGCTTTGGCATCCTGGTGAGTCATTTTCTGGAGTCTAGGGACCTGAACATTTTGGGATATTCCTTCTAAAGTGAGAGACATGTGTTGCACCTTGCCTGGCTTGCCACTAAGAATGAGGTACAATGCTTGGTGAGCCTCTTTGGATTTTGGAGGCATAGACCCCATTTGGGCATGCTGCTTTGACTCACTTACTGGGCAACCCATAGGATACCAGTTTTTCATAGGGTCTGGAATCAGAAATGGTTGTGCAGCAGATCTGGGCTGACGGCCTAGCTCCCTGCTATCTGAGCCTTATGACCCAGCAGAACCAGCAATAGGAGAGAATTTCTTTGGGAAAAGAAACTCCAGTATAATAAAAATAAATAAGATTTCTATTTTCTCATTTTTAGAAAATAATACATGCTTATTGCAGAAATTTTAAATATACAAGTAAGGAAAAATAAGAAAATAAATCACCAATAACCCTACAACCCATTTAACTGTGGATCCTATTTCGGTGCATATCTTTACAGTGTTTGGTGTTTTTTTCCCCGTAATGTAAATACGTGTCTTTTTCTTCAGAAGAGCAGGTTATCTAGAACATAGAATCCTAGAACTTCCATTTAAGTATGTTAAAAGCCCTTCCTTATTTTTTAGCAACATTATTTTAAATACCTGTTTCATTGTTCATTGTACGGATATCTCATGATTTACTTAATTTCTTAGCTGCAGATAATTAGATTGTTTTCAATTTTTAGCTATTAGGACAGGTTTTGCTGACCAACATTTTAACTTTCATTCTATTAAACGAAAACCACAATCTATAAAAGAAAGAAAACTATTGCCTGAAAAGTAGTGTATCTTTAAATTACAAAATGTGAAAAAATATACATATATTTTCAGTTGGGGAGGAGGAAGGTAAAGCGTGCATCTGTCCTTACAATAATGTAAAACTTTCTGAATGTAAGGCTTTTGTGATTCAGTTTCATATCCCATGAGCTTTGAGCAAGGTCTGGGACAGAATTACACATCCGACCCAGAGACTGTAGTGATTTCCTCTTGTTTTTTTGTATCAGAGTTGATGAACATCAAATAGCAGTTCTACCGTGACATTTTGGTTTGGGTTAATTCTGCCGAAGAATGACTTGTCCAAGAGTGGCCTTCTGTACTAATCATGATTTCTAGTTTCTATATTTTACGACATTTGACATCTTGCCCCTATCCCCTCCCGGGACCACTTGGTTCCTAGAGAGCGCCAACGACTTGCTGAGTGAGCATCTTTTTCATATGCACATTAACCCATCCAAAGTCTGACTCCCCGCCCACTTCCTTAACTTACACACAAAATCACCATCCCCCCTGCCCTAAGTCAGGTACTGGGCAACTGGGGACCAGCCCTAGAGCTTCGAGCCCTGGGAAATTTATTTAAACTATTCAGTCTTCAACTTGCTCAAACCTGTTTATCCTGCCTTATCCATTCCTGCGCCGAGAATAAAGGCTCTGGATCATCCTATCCTCACTCCTTCTGCCTCTTGGTGCTTTCCCACACCCTGTACGGTGTGCTGGGCCCTCTCTGGGGCAATGTAAGGAATCAACTCTTCTTTCAGAGGTAGTTGTTCCCATGTCTATCACCACACCAACTTGATCAAAACAAATCCCAGGGACCTCTTAGAACACTTCCCTTCTCCTTAAAAGAAACATTCTAAAGCTGCCTGGGGTCCCAATTCTGTGTCCTTCCTTAGCCTTTCCCCATTTATGGCCACATCCACGGGGAGGCTGGTGTGCATCTAGCATTTTTGGATTGCCTGAGCCCTGAAGTTCTGAGCACTGTGTGGACAGTTTCCCACGCCGCCCCCCCAATACAGAATGCTCTTTGCTTATAACAATTTTTTTCTGGTTACTATTATTATTATTATTTTAACTGGATCTTCACGGCTTTTCTTTGTTCTGAAGAAGAAAGTAATCTATTATTTTGCTTCCTAATCTTTGAAGAGTTGCATGAAACAAGAGGACCCCTGGATACTATATGACGAAAATATGTCTATAGCAAGTATAAATTTTACCCACTGAATCTTTCCCCAAAGCCTGGTAATTGGACATATAAAAGATGTCAACCATAGCCTCTGTTTGATCTCCATAGCTCTGGCAGCTTAAAACTAACTACTGCTGAGAAACAGGAAAATGGCTGCTCACAATGAGACAAAGAAGCCCAGGGACCTCTAAGAAAACGTGTGATTCCCTAGGAAAGTATAAATCAAACAGAAATAGAACCTGAGGGCTTATGTACATTTAAAAGACATTTTTTTCCTGCAAAATAAGCTTGGTAGATTAAAAAAAATGACTTACTTGAAAAAAATGCTGAATTTAGAAAATTTAGAAAATTCAGTCAAACCTTACGTGTTCACTGAGTAGCGTGTCTACAGTTGGCAGGCTCAGAACAAAAATGGCAAAAGTTCTTAATAGCATAATGTATGATAACACAAAAAGACATATCATACTGAGAAGTGATCGAGTCACAATGCCTTAATTCATGGCTTGGCTTCACTTAGTGGCAGTGGGTATTCCCTTCACTTTCCAGACTGTCCTTCATCTGTGAAATGAAAGGATTGGACTGCCTGCATTCTTCCAATTCTAAAATTCTGACATATTAATAATTTACTTGGGATTCTTTCTATGACTATTGCAAGCCCATCTTTAGATCTTTAAATCAGAAAACCCTCTGGTACAGACCTTTCCTCCTAATTTATTAGCAGTACAAAACCAGTCTGATATATGTAAAAATATAGATGCATGTATTTACATTTTATAACGAAATGAAAAAAAGGGGGCACCTGGGTGGCTCTGTCAGTTAAGCATCTTTCTCTTGATCTTGGCTCAGGTGTTGATCTTGGGGTCATGAGTTCATGCCCTGCGTTGGGCTCCATGCTGGGTGTGGAGCCTACTTAAAAAAAAAAAAAGAAATGAAAAAAAAAAAAGAGAGAGTAGTGGCTAAAATGGAAAACTCTTTGACAATGATTTCTTAACACAAGAAGGGTAGATGGTGTTCAGCATGGTTGAGTTGGGGAGCCCACCATACTGGTAAGCTCTGAATTTCTCTCCACTATAATAGTGACACTTGACACTGGCAAGTTCAATCCCAGTTCTGCTTGAATCTAAACCCCTTGTTTTGCCTGTGGAATATTCCTTGGGAATGTGGGCTTTCGAGTTAAAGGACTGGATTCAGATTCTGGCCCTGTCACATACTACCCATGCTACTGCAGACAAATCGTTCCGTTTTCTGAAGGTTCAGTTTCATCGTCTCTGAAATGAAGCTGATAGTATGCCTGCTGCAGAGAGTTACTGTGAGGTTTCCGTGAGCTCATGCCTGCAGGTGCCTAGTTCTCATTGAGCAAGTGCTCAAAAGTCGTTCCTCTTACGTTCTGTTGCCTTCTTGGATCTCAATTCTGTGCCGTTATGATCTTGTAGAATTAGCAATGGTAAAGAAAAAATGAGATGATTTGTAAATAATATAAGGGAAGTTGGGGGGATAAATAGAGCATCTAGTATAAGAGAAAGTTGAACTATTTCACCAAGGTAGAGAATAGATCCTAATACAATTTATAAAGGCAGAGAAATTAACTTAAGAAATGGCAGAACAACAACAAAAACAAAAAATCAGCATCAGATTGGGAAGGAAAAGGACATTTTGACTCTCTTAAAGCTTTCACACCACAGACATTTTGATAAGCAGATGGCAAAGGGTGTGATTATTATTTGGTTGATAACATATATCAACCTTCTTCTTAACCCTGGAGAATAAAATGAAATAGATTCAAGGCCATTAGGTTTTTTTCTGCTTGGAGTTTGTCTTTTTTCCCCCCTGTCTTTTAAGAGTTCAGCTCTTCTTTGTAAAAGCACCCAGCTCATGTTACAATTATTTTTTTTCAAGATTTTTATTTATTTATTGTCAGAGAGAGAGAGCGCGCACAAGGAGGGGGAGCAGCAGGCAGAGAGTAGCAGGTTCCCAGCTGAGCAAGGAGGGGGTGGGATCCCAGGACACTGGGGTCAGGACCTGAGCAGAAAGGCAGGCACAATGTGACAAGTCGTGATGGGAGGAGACACCGCCTCCCACACTGCAAGCCAAAGGGAACATTTTCTCTTTTCCAGCCTGCACACCCAGCCAGCGGCAGCTCTCAAACTATGCTCTGCAAAGTGGACACATCTCTCAGACTTTGGCTCCTCGGGGAGGGAGACAGTGACGTGTGGACTGGAATCTTCTCCTCAGGCCCTCCCCTTCTGAGTTTTGTGATTATCTCTCCCTTAATTCTTCGCATCTCCACTTGCCTCCCAGTGAAATCCTTTTTTTGCTGAAGGGAACCTGTTTAGTTCATTTTCCCCCAGAAGCCCACTCTGGGGAAAGAGTTTGGAAGCAAGGAGTTTATTTGGGAGGTGGCAGAAACATTGCTTAGGAGAGTGGAGGCGTGAGAACGGCAGAGAGATGGCTGGTAAAAGGTGTGTAGTCACAGCCGCCCTGTGGGCTCCAGGAACGACCCCTCAGTGGAACTCTGCGAACCTGTGGGGACAGGGATCTTGGAGTTGTCTTGCTCACGCTGGGCAGGCACTGGGGGAGTTAGCCGCTGGTTTCTGAGTCCGAGCCTCGGGGCTGCTCATTGTCTGATCCTTCTGGCTGCCCTTAGCATAGGTAGGGCACCTGCTCCTGTCTGGGGAAAGCCTCCCGTCAGAGGTGCAGCTCCTGGCGGCTGCCCCCGGGCTGCAGCACATGGAGGCGAAGCAGGTGGGCTGCCGGGAGCATCTGTTGCGGAGCCAGCCCGTCCCAGTTGCCTGAGAATCAGAACCGGGCCTGCCGCGTGTCAGCAACAGGGCCGAGGCCCGGCCGACTACTCCCAAGTCAGTCGCGCCAACATCACCTGCCTCCCTGCCGTGTCCACGTCTCCCTCAGAGTCTCAGCCAGCCAGGTGCCCTTCCCTCCAGAGTCCCGGGCCTCTGGGAAATCAGGCCCGACAGCTATGAGCTGGCCGCCGGGGAGTGGGGAGAAGAAAGGCCGTCTCTGACCTGATTTCCCCAGTGGGAAGCAGAGCACTGAATCCCACCTCTATTGTCCTAAGATTGGGAGGGGTGGGGGCTGGGGAGGCCATCGGGGAAGGAACCCTGACCCACATTCATGGCAACCATCACTCTGGCATCTCCATGTCCACTTTCAGTAGCATCCCAAACCACACAGCCAAACAAGAAAATCACCTGCCCAACATGAAGAATTTTTTTTTTTTTTTAAAGATTTCTACTTATTTGTCAAAGGGAGAGAGAGACAGCGTGAGCACACAAGCAGGGAGAGAGGCAGGCAGAGGGAGAAGCAGGCTCCCACTGAGCAGGGAGCCCAATGCGATGTGGGGCCTTGATCCCAGGACCCCCAGATCATGACCTGAATCGAAGGCAGATTCTTAACCAACAGAGCCACCCAGGTGCCCCTCTATTGTCTCATTAAATACCACAACATCAGTACCATTATTATCCTCTTTCATTTTTGAAGAAAGTGAGATTTAGGGAAATTGCCTAAATTCATTCATCTGGAGTTCAGTCTAGGTCTGTTTGGCTTCGAAGTTTATGGCTTTTCATTTTAGAATAGTTTTAGGTTACAGAAAAATTGCAAAGATAGCACAGAGCATTCCTGTATTCCCAGAGCTAGGGACGGAATGTTTGAAGCTCAAACCCCAGTGTGATGATATTGGAAGGTGTGATGTTTGGGAGGTGATAAGGTCATGAGGGTGGGGTCCCAATCATGGGATTAGTGCCATTGTAAAAGAGACTCCAGAGAGCTCCCTCACCCCTTCCACAATGTGAGAACACAGTGAGAAGATAGCCTTCTATAAACCAGGAAGTGGGCCCTAACTAGACACTGAATCTGCCAGCACCTTGATCTTAGACTTCCAAGGCTCCAGAACTGTGAGGAAATAAATGTTTTTGTTTAAGCCATCCAGTCTATGATATTTTTGTTATTGCCACTGAATGGACTAACATACTCAGTTTCCCCTAATATTAACATCTTCTGTAACTGTGGTACATTTGCTGAAACTATGAGCTTAACGTTGGTACATTACTATTAACTAAGATTTAGGCTTTATTCAGATTTCACGAGTTTTTCCTCTAATGTCCTTTTTCTATCTCAGGATCCAATCCAGAATACACCGAATTGCATTTAGAAAAGCTTGTCATTTTAACTATTTCACTATAAATCTACAAAAGAGAAGTTTATAAATCTACAAAAAGGTATAAAGTTCCATAATTGTTCTCTAAGTCTGGGTGACACAGCCTGATACTGGGATAATGGAACTGTTTTCCTTAGAATATGCTTTGATTTTCAGATATACTCTGATTTTTGTGCCTGACCTAAAAACTCAAAGACTTTCCCTTAAAGGTTTTCGTAATAGCTTTCAGTAACATTCTTAGTTTTTAGTTTTCCAGAGAAACATGTTAATGTTACTTGGAACTCTGCAGTCCTCTTGTCCTGATGACTTCCTTCCACAAGCTTTTAGTGTTCTCTTCATCTCCATTCCTGTTGCTATCACCTGAGTCCATCCAGGAAAAGATTATTTCACATATGGACTTTAATAAGTACCCTTACAGGCTCTTCTAACCTCTAGACTCCCTTCAGTTCCAAACCCATCTTTAATGTCAAGACCAGACTGACCTTTTAAAATCATTAGCTTCATCATATGGACCCCTGCCTAAAAATCCTCAGGCTCTGCTCGATGATTTCAGGAGAAGTAGTCAAGCTCTAAAATGTTATTAAAATCTTTCTCTATTCTTTTTCCATTTCATCTTCCTATGAACCCTTCACCTCAATGAATCCGTTCCTCTGAGACCAGCCAGGCTAACTGACTCAGAGTTCATGCTTGTGAGACTCCCCTCATTTGGAATGTCTGTTGTCCTCTCCTTTCTGTGTCCAGATATTTTCCGTCTTTTAAGGAATGGTTCAAGGTTTATCTGATGGCTCTCCAGGGTGTGTAAAGAGTAATTCTCTTCTCTTAGTAATTAGGAACCTCCAGTGTTTATTAATGTGTCCTGGTGAGCAGGGGAAGCTGACTTGTAGTTCTAATTACATCCCCTCATGTGTCCTTTCATTTTGTTATTACTGCCAGCCACCCGTACACAGTCTCTGTCTAGGCAAGATTCTCTTGCCTTGTGCTTCCTGGGTACAACTGAAACAAGGATAGGGCTCTGAAAGACTTTCTGTGAAACAGGCGAAAAACAAAGGGAAAATAAATACTGAGTTTCAAAAAGCCATAAATAGCCCAATGTACGTAGTACAAATTATTCAATCTACCTTGATGTACTAGTTAGGATTAAGTTCAGATGTATTGGCTTAAAACTCAAAGAATGGCTTGAAAATTTAGTTTGTTCACTCTTGTAAAAGAGGCCTACCAGTCTATTACTGGGGACTCAGATACTGATTTTCCTACTCCACCATCTTGGCAGAAGGGTTCCATCCCCAAAGTCATTTTACAGTCTTACTATGACTGCTGGAGCTCCAGCCATGCACATATTCCAGAAAGGAAGAGAAATAGTCAACAGAGTCAGAGTATGACCCCCTTTAAAGAGCCTTTCTGGAACTCTTACCCAACAATTAATTTCCACTTTCATTTGACTAGCCATATTTCTTATTTTTTATTATTTTATTATCTTATTCAAGGTTTTTTAGAAAAGATTTAATTAATTAATTAATTAAGAGAGCCACAGGGGAAGGGGCAGAGGGAGAGGGAGAGAACATCTCAAGCAGATTCTATGCCGAATGAGGGGCCTGCTATAGGACTGAATCTCATGACCCTGAGATCATGACCTGAGCTTGACCGTACAAGAGTCATACGCTTAATTTACTGAGCTACCTGGTGTCCCTATCTTTTCCAAGTTTTTATTAAATTCCAGTTTGTTAGCATACAGTGTAATATTAGTTTCAGGTGTAGAATTTTGTGACTTATCACTTACATACAACACCCAGTGCTCATCACACCAAGTGCCCTCCTTAATACCCAGTACCCATTTAGCCCATCTCCCTGCCTACCTCCCCTCTGCCAGCAACTCTCAGTTGTTCTCTATAAGAGTCTGTTTTCTGGTTTGCCTCTCGTTCCCCCCATCCATGTTCATCTGTTTTGTTTCTTAAATTCCACATCTGAGTGAAATCATATGGTATTTGTTTTTCTCTGACTTATTTCATTTAGTATAATACTCTTTAGCTCCATCCATGTTGCAAATGGCAAGATTTCATTCTTTTTAATGGCTGCATAGTATTCCATTGTATGTATATACTTCATCTTCTTTACCCATTCATCAGTCGATGGACACTTGAGCTGTTTCCACAATTTAGTTATTGTAGATAATGCTGCTATAAACATTGGGGTGCATGTATCCCTTTGAATTAGTATTTTTTAATTCTTTGGGCAAATACCTAGTTGTGTAATTGCTGGACTGTAGAGTAGTTCTATTTTTAACTTTTTGAGGAAAATCCATACTGTTTTCCAGAGTGTGATTAGCCATATTTAGCTTCACATTGCCATACTTAGTTTCAAGTAAAGCTGATCAATATAATTTTTCATTAGAGAAGATTGTTGCCTTGAATAAAATGGGGTTCTATTAATAAGGACAAATTGAAGCATGGATATTGGGTGGACAGCTAGCCCTCTCTGCTGCAGATTGCATCTATGGTTGAGAATCCCTGTTCAGTAGATGTCCTCCAGTTCCAAAGCTCAAAGTCTCATTGTCTGTTTTGTTTGTACCTTGAACTTTCCTCTAGTCTCCATGTGGGGGTGTTGTCTTGGAACCCATTAACTCAGTGTCCCCTCAATCTCCTGGGTTCTGTCTTAAACCATTAAGTTTTGAGGTGGTCTCTTATGCAGAAACAGTACCAAGCCATTTGGGATATTGCTTGAGGATGTTGTAGGGTTGTGGTTAGGGTTGTGGATTGGTCATACCTACTAACCACAAGGCTATAGTTTTAAAAATATATGCTCTAGTAAGCACTTGTTCTGGTCATTCAACATCCATTTCTCTCTCTTTTGGTAACAACACTGGGATTTTAGTTAGGGCTGTCAGTTACTCATTTCTCACGTGTGAGTCCTTTGGCCATAGTGTGTCAGAAGAGGTAGGTGACACATTAACAATTAAAGTCAGGTTTAGGACTTGTTAAAATTCTCTTATCATCTAGAAGACAGACCCTGCAGTTATGAAGGGTCTGAGGAAACTGGTTCAGCCCTCTTCTTTGGTAATGGAGACACGCTAAATGGGCATTAGGAACATACTGGAGTTTTAGTCTAAAGAAGTTCCGAAAGGAAACCCTCATGTGGACCTGGTGGGGATGGAAATGGACACTGCCATTTTGCAGAGTAATCTGACCATAATGAGTAAAAGGAATTTCATTTATGGTGGCATAAAAAACAATAGAATACTTAGTGAATAAATCTCACTGAGCAAGTGAAAGGCCTATGCACTGAAAACGATAAGACATTGATGAAAGAAATTGAAGACACAATAAATGGAAAAGATACCCCATGTACTTGGATTCGAAGAATTAATAATGTTAAAATGTCCACACTACTGAGAGCAATCTACAGATTCATTGCAATCCCTATTAAAATCCAATGGCATTTTTCACAGAAATAACAAAAAACTCTCCTAAAATTTTTATGGAGCCCCAAAGGCCACCTAAGCCAAAACAATACTGAGAAAGAAGAACAAAGTTAAAGTATTATACTCCTTATTTCAAACTATATTACAAAAAGATAATAATCAAAACAGTATGGTTCTGGCATAAAAACAGGCACACAAACCAGTGGGTCAGAATTGAGAGCCCAGAAGACCCATACATTTACAGTCAACTAATCTTTGACAAGGGCAAGAACACAATGGGGAAAGGATATTCTCTTTAATATAATGTTAGGAAAAATGGATGTCCACATGCAAAGGAATGAAATTGAACCCCTATCTTACACCACTCACGAAAATTAACTTAAAATGAATTAAAGACTTGTATGTCAGACCTGAAACCACAAAAATTATAAGAAAACATGGAGAAAGCTCTTTGATATTGGTCTTGGTAATAATTTCTTGGATAGGACACCAAAAGCACAGGCAACAAAAGCTAAAACAAACAAGTGGGACACATCAAACTAAAGAGCTTCTGTACAGCCAAAGAAACCATCATTAAGGGCATCTGGTTGGCTCAGTTGGTTGTCAGCCCTCAGCTCAGGTCATGATCCCAGGGTCCTGGAATCAAGTCCTGCATTGAGCTCCTCGCTCAGCAGGGAGTCTGCTTCTTACTCTGGCCCTCTCCCCTGTTGTGTTCTCTCTCAAATAAATAAATATATTTTTAAAAAGAAACCATCAATAAATTGAAAAGGCAGCCTATGGAAGGGGAGAAAACATTTGTAAACCATGTATCTGATAAGGGATTAATATCCAAAACATATGAAACCCATACCAAATAGCAAAAAAAGTAAATAATCCAGTTAAAAATGAGCAAAGGACCCTAAAAGACATTATTTCCAAAGAAAATATACAAATCAATGGCCAGCAGGTATATAAAAAAATGCTCAGCATCACTCATCATCAGGGAAATGCAAATCAAAACCACAATGAGATATCACTTCGTATCTGTTAGGATGGCTTTTATCAAAAAGACGAGATGAATGATGAAAATGTGGAGAAAAGGGAACCTTTATACCTTGTTGGTGGGAATGTAAATTTGTGTAGCCGTGATGAGAAACAGTATGGCAGTTAATCAAAAAATTAAATATAGAGCTACCATGTGATCTAGTAGTCCTACTTCTGGTAATCTATCCAAAGGAAATGAAATCACTGTCTTGAAGAGATATTTGCACTCTGAGGTTTACTCCAGCATTATTCACTATAGCAAAGATAGGAGAACAGCCTCAATGTCCTCCAACAGATGAATAGACTAAAAAATGTGAGATATAATTGCATATACATATTTGCATACATATACATGTACGTATATAATGTAATATTACAATGAATATATAACGGAATATTATTCAGCCATAAAATGAAAGATACCACACAATTTGCAACAACATGGATGAACCTAGAAGACATTATGCTAAGTGAAATAAGCTAGATGGACAAAGACAAAGACTGTAGGTACCACTTATATATAGAATAAAGAGGAAAGCGATATCATAGGAACAGAGAATGAAATAGTGGTTGCCAGGCCCTAGGGGAGGGGGGGATAGGGAGATGTAGGTCAAAAGGTATAAACGTTCAGTTATAAGAAGAATTAGTTCTGAGGATCAAATATGCACCATGGTGACTATAGTAAATAATACAGGACTGTATACTTGAAAGTCGTTAAGAGATTTTAAGCATTCTTACCAAACACACAAAAAGAGTTAATTACATGAGGTGATGTGTGCATTAATTATCTTGATCTTGGTAACTAGTCCACCATGTATATGTACCTCACATCATTACATTGTACACCTTAAATATGTATAATACTCAAGAATTATTCCTCAATGAAGTTGGAAAAAAGAAGATAACCAGTTCTAAAAATTAAACAAAGGTAATGATAAAATTTTTCACCTAATAGTTAAGGTCTATCGATGTTACTCTCTGTGAAAATAAGAAATAGCATAATACAGTTTCCATATTGGAATGACACAGGCATGCCCAAGAACCACTCTTTTTCAAGAATCTAAGACCTATCTGTGGCATATATTAAACACATAAAGAGGATCCTGTGGAGTAAAGGCAATATGAAAAGACCCATGAAGGAGAGAAACTAAGACAAGAATCTTGCAGATTGCTACGTGCCAGATTGAATATGCCAAGAATTGATGTTATGGTTGATTTAAAAATTTGTACCTGAGGTGAAAAAAACCTCACAATGATCTACCATAGCATGAATGATTTGCAATTTGAGACAATCTGTACACTCTCATACACTTGAATATGAGACATTGTCCAAGTAGAAAGTCATTTCCATGCCATACCTCAAGACTTCCAAGAGTCTACGTGCAATGGATTCAGGTTAAAATAATCTTTACTATTTTTCCCCACGCAGTTAGTAATGGGAGAAAGAGAAGAAGGGCTAAAAAGAATATTTTTGTAGGATGGATGAAGAGGAAAGAAGAACATTTGATATCAAAGGAGTTAACCAAACAATTGAAAAGTAACAATGTCAGCTTGAAGAAAGTCTTCTCCACTAGTGTCAGGGTGAAATTTAATGTCACAACATGATCACTGAAAATATGAGAGGGCAAATGTCAAGAATTTTCCTGATGTTTTCCTCATGGCATTCTATTCTATTTTTGTCTCATGTATCAGCTATCCAAGATTTAATACCTTGTGGAATGTACTTGTTGGAAAGAAATAAAAAATTGTATCTCACAACATTGCGTATAGTATAACAAAAATTTTCCTCATCACCTTAAATTCCTGTTCATAGCATTACAAGGTAATGTACTGATTTTTTTTATTAGGATACTGTATTTTTCCTATTAGCAAGGAAATAATCAAGAATTGAGTATGAGTGATGAGATGATGGTGTATTAATGTGTTAAGACCTCTTAAAATTGGTATTTAGGATTTTGGGCCTCTTATGCTGTTTGCATATTCAGAAATCCAACCTGGTCATATCTGAATGTTTTGAAAATTATGAATTTAGAAGTTTATATACATATGAATTTGTATCTATGAACTAATTTCTCTTCAAATTATCTTTTTTCTTTTCATTGCTTTATTATTTCTCTTCTAAATTCTGTTTTATGAGAAATTTGTATTCTTTGGATTTATTGCTGGTGAGAAATTTTAAGTGCCTGCTGTATCCTTCTCGAAGAAGAGAATGTCAAATTAAAGAAAAAAAACCTCAGCCCTCATGAAATTTATATTCTATTAGGTTAATGCTTGTTAATTTAGAGTACAAACCATTCAATATTATGATGTAATAACACTGGGAAAATTATTTTTATAAGATGTTCTTACAACATCTTATACATTTGATATAATTTTGTCCTGATAATGTTTTTCCAAAACATAGCACAGTTGAGTATTACAATGTGATTTTCTTTTTTTTTTTTTTTTTTTTTTAAAATTTTTTTTTTTTTTTTTTTTTTTTTTTTTTTAAAGATTTTATTTATTTATTTCACAGCGGGAGAGAGATCACAAGGAGGCAGAGAGGCAGGCAGAGAGAGAGAGAGAGGGGGAAGCAGGCTCCCTGCCAAGCAGAGAGCCCGATGCGGGCCTCGATCCCAGGACCCTGAGATCATGACCTGGGCCGAAAGCAGAGGCTTTAACCCACTGAGCCACCCAGGCGCCCACAATGTGATTTTCTAACACACAGAAGTAAATATAACTTGGGTCAGATCATAGCTCCAAACAAAACTAATGAATGTCTGATACAGTAGGTTTAACGAAGCCATAGAACACCATAGTGCTTGGCACACTGTAAGTATCTTAAAAGGTTTGCTGAATTGGACAAGAGCATTAAGCTCTGGGCTTGAAATTTCTATTACCTGGGTATTTAGTACAGTAGGATGCATTTTATTCTTTACTCATTTTTTGTGATAATGTCCATGATCTATGAAGTAAACACATTCCTTCCAGCACAGTCTTCTTTGTGTTTCCAAACAATCTACCTCTTGCTTCCCCATCCCCAAAGTCCTGCCCCTCTGCGCAGCTGCTCTTTCCCCCCCTTTTAAAGAAGTCACTCTCTGATATATCCCTGGCTTCCCTTGCTCCCTTTAGTTCTCTGAGTCTGGAGGGAGACTGACTTTCTGGAGGAGCCTTTCAGATGGGAAGGGCAGCTGTGGGTGGCAAACATCAGCTCCTGCTCTCTTTGCCCAACTGTGTAGGGGGAAGAATATTGAACAAGCTCTTGTCTCAAGCTCACCAGGAAATATCTGCGGTTGGGAATATTTGCAGCCAGTATCACAGCGATTGCCAAAAGGGTTCCCCCTGGGGAAGCCACTGTCACCAAACAAACATTATTAAGTAAGGTCTGGTGATCAGGTGATAGATAATTCCAAGCAAGTTACACAAAAGGCACACCATTTCGGGTTTTGAGTTAATTCCTTCATTCCATAAACGTTTATTGAACACTTACTTGGTGTAGTACTCTTTACCAGGCAATGAAGAGAATTTAATAGTGAGAGCTGCCATTTATTTTCCTATGGTAGACAAAGCACCTTGCATCTATTTCTTCTGATCCTTACTTCTACAACACCAGGAAAATAATATCTCCTGTGTAGAAGCCAGAAAATCCAAGCCAATGAGGACATTGAAGGTCAAACAGGTGAGGTGATAACCTGCGCATGCGCTGGGAGGGTTCTGTGGGGGCGTTCTTTCCCCAGCATGTCCCTGGGAAGCCCAGCCCCCAGCCCAGTACTGGGGTTCTGAGAAGAGCAGCAGCACTACATTTTTCAGAAGTCTTTCTCATGTCATTTTGTTTCAGGACATCTTCAAAGAAGTGAAAAGAGATTGTGGCGAATGGGAACCTAAGAAGGGACAGTAATACAGAAACAAATCTGACCTTAAGGAAGTAAGTCTGTTAGAGCTATTTTCAAGAAAATCCCTCAAGGCCATATTTAGCTGCAGTTTCTGGTGAAATTGAATCATAAGTTTAAGTAGAAAAAATACATAATTGCTATTATTTATAGTGCTGTGAAAAAAAAATCACAGATTTGTAAAATAGAAGAAAAGGGGTCAATGAATAGAGTCCCTGCTTAAGGAAAGCTAAAACCCAGAGGCAAAGTTATAATCTAATTTTTGGCATTCACCGATTTCTCTCCCAGGTCTTGAATGGTTCCCTCTAAAATAGCTATATGTTAAAACTAAAACCTCAATACTCATTAAATTACAGCAATGTTCTGAATTGTGTGTAATATTCTTTCATCTTTTCTGCCTCTAGGGGGAAGTGTTTTTTCAACAATTCTGTCCCCAGAAGGTATTTTCTTTGTGGGCTGCAGGCTTCACAGGGATCCTTTACTATCCTTTACTGTGACCTCAGGGCTGGCTTCATGAGGGAGAAGATGTTTTCTGTGAAAATCTGGAAGGGTTGTTACTTGAGAGGTTGCCACTGGGTTTGTGAGGGAGAAGGTCATACAGACTGTTAGAACTGGTGGAGGAAACTGCCTTATGAAAGCATTTCTAACACATTTCAAAGAATGGTGTGTTGGGGTTCTCTGGATCACGCTGTCTTTCTTGGTGGTAGAAGAATTAACATATAGACACTGGGCATTTCAGAGAGCCGGCAAAGAAACAACTGAATACAGAAAACTGGCCACCTTATTTTAGTAACTTCATGTTAAAAAATACAGTTTGTGGATATGGAAGAAAACATTTCTAAATCCTCTAAAAAAGTCGGCTAGCTTTTGTAATAATCCTGTTTAGAGCTCACATTGCTTTTCATTTGGTTAATTTAATTTTATTTTGCAGCATTTCCCTGTAACTTTCTTTTATTTTCATTCAGCAAGTGTTGCCAGAAACAATGTACTAACTGAAAAGGTTAGGGATTTTTTTTTTCCCAATTCACTGTTTTACAGAATTGAAAGGAACAATGTTTAAAAATTGACTCTAAGGGATGAGTTATATCTATTTGTTTTCTTTTTTCCTTCTTTCTTGGCTTGATCCATTTTCATGTTTACAGTGCTGCAAAAATTCTATTATACTCTATTAATAATTATATTAGTGCACTGTCTATGCTCAAAACTTAGCTGCATATAAAACAAAATTTTAATACAAAGAATGTTATTACTTAATGAAAATTAGCTTTGTCTCCAAACCTCTCTTACATGGTATAATAGGTGCTACATGCTCTTTCTAATTCACTCCCATTTTAAAATACTCTCAAAAACGAAGATGTATTTAAATACATTATTTTTATTGTTTGGCCTTAATTCACCATCTAGTGACTGAGGGTGTCACGGTGGTGACTTCTAAAATCTTTTCCAGTTCTATGATCAGAGAACTTCATGGTATTCAAGAAATTTACACAGACTCTCCCCTGCTTGGGAAAAAATCTAATTTGATGGAAAGTAAACAAACTCATAACATTAACATTCATATACTTCTATTACTTCCTATAAATGTGCATATTTTCAATTAAAATTTTTCTTTTAAAAGCCTAATTTCTATAAAATAAATAAGTCCTGGAGAGGTAAGATATAGCATGTTGACTATAGTTAAGACTGCATTGCATATTTGAAAGTTGCAAAGAGTTCTTAGACGTTCTCATCACAAGAAAAAAATTTTGTAACTATGCGTAGTGATGAAAGTTGTAACTAGACTTACTGTGGTGACCGTTTCTCAATATATACAAATATGGAATCATTATGTAGTACATCTGAGACTAATATAATGTTACATATCAATTATACCTCAATTTAAAAAATCCTAATTTCTGCTCACTGGAAAAATTTAAGGGGTGCTTTGAACACCAGCAAGGGCAGTAATGCTTCTCTGGTTCTGCTGTGTAGTTTGGGGGCTCTTCCTTTCTACAGCTTGATTAGTCCGTGCCTTTGAGTGGCAAGCTGCAAGTTGAGAGCTCTGATCCTAAGGCCACTGAGAGGCTATGATACCCAAACGTAAACGCACTGCCCTGGGCGTGACCCCCGTTGCGACTGGGGCAGAGGCGTTTACGGGTGCCACTGAAACCCCAGTCTCTCCTAATAAGACCACACCACACAGTGTGCAGAATCACATCGCCGTTGGCCGGCGTTCCCCAGACACAGGGCACAGAAAGCAGTAATAGGAAACCTTGGTTCCTTCACGTCTCCTGGCGACCAGTTTCGAAATCCATTAAGACCCTTGGAATCCGTGATTTAGTCCTGTTCTTCCTCCCTCCCTCCCTCCCTCCCTCCTTCCCTCCCTCCTTCCTTCCGTCCTTGCCTCCCTCCCTTCTTCCCTTCCTTCCTTCCTTCCTTCCTTTTTTCCTTCCTTCTTTCCTTCCCTTCCTTCTTTCCTCCCTCCCTCTTTCTTCCCAGGAATTCAGGGAGTGTTTAATTGCTGTGAAGTGCTAAATCTCAACTTCCAGTGTGTGCAAATTACCCTCTTTGTAGAATTAAAATTTTATACAGATGCCTCTTTTGCTACTGATTAACAGCTCTAATTAAAAAAATAAGAGTTCTTGTAGGAGTAGAAAGGTCCTGCCTGAAGATTCAGAGATCGTAGTGCATAATTTGAAATCTAAATGACCGAGAGGGTGACCTGTTGTCCATAATTACATTTCCGGTGCCGGAAAGAGCGTTGAGGAGGTGCTGTAACTGGCCTTCGGCGCTGTTGCTTGAAGTTGCCACGTCTCCTGTAATCCCAATTTGCCTTTTCACCGTTACACATGAGAGCGATTGCTCTTTTGGGGCCTCCGTGTTGAAAGGAAAAGAAAGGAAAAGCAAGGAAAAGAAAAGAAAAAAGAAAGAACAACTAACAGCAAACCAACCAAACACAGCCCCTGGGGCCTTGGCATCGGTGTTAACAGTCGGCTGCAAGTTTCTGCCGAAAGAGGGCGTTGGTCTAAGACTAACAGAAATTCGTGGACACAGAGTCTAATGAAAGACCATTTAAAAACATTTTCGATTTATTTTAATTTGCGGCACTTAAGTATCACAATTCCCCAGTCTAATGTAGCACGTTCGCACTGCAGATGACCTCGGTGAGCTGTCACGTTCAGTGGGTCAATTCCATTTGGAGCTGCCCTGTAGCGCAGAGGACTCCCGCGAGGCCCCTCTGGCCACGGACTTCACGGCCGTTTCCATCCTTGTCTCCACTGCTGCTGTGGCCGGGAGCAGTGTCAAGACTAGGTGTCCGACACAGGCTCCTTCTTGGCAGTGCAGAACCGCGAGCACAGTGTCTCGCGACCCGGGGGAGAAGCGGTTGGAACGGAGGGTGCTCCTGCACCCAGGGGACCCGCGGGTGACGACTTAGGGAGGTCTCTTTAGTTACCTGGTTTGGCAAACAAAATCTTGAGGACGCCTCGGAGATGCTCTTCAAACTATTCGCCACTTCCAGAAGCCAAACTCTTCGCTCGCCTTCGGGAGCAACAAGTTTCGCTTTTCTGCTTGCAGCTCGCCGGCTGAGGGTCTTCGCGTGGGGTCACTGGACTCCTGGAAACGCTGCGACTCCAGCGCGCACCGCGCGGCCCAGAGGGAGGACGCGGGCGCGTGGTAGGGGAGCTCGGGGGAGCTCGGGGTGCAAGTACCGCCTGGGCGTTCTAGGTCCTCGATCGAGCCGTCTGCCCTGGGACCTTGGTCCCTGACCTTGCGCCAGGGGATCGGGAAGGTCGGGTGCCCGCCCCGAGTTGGCGCGTCAGGACGGAATTTGGCTGGAGTGCGAAAGAGGTGAGAGTGAGCGGGATTTACAGATTTTTGCAACGAAACTACAATTTCTGGGACCACCCCTTTCCTCTAATCCTGTTGTTTTTTGCACAGTGTGTGTGCCTGCGCTCATTTACTTTCAAACACGCTTCCCTTTTTAAAGCCTGGAGCTGGAGATAGCGCTGCCGCGTGCGGGGCCAGGGTAAGGCTGGGGACCCCAGAGAGTGTGCGGTGTGGTGGGGGCTCCCGCCGGTGCGGACGTGGGCGACTGCGGCTTTAAGGACAAGGCCGGGGGCTGGCTGGGAGTTGCTGGGGTTAGGGACCAGGGAGGGGTGGGAAGGTAGGGGTGTGGGGAGGAGCCCTGATGTAAGAATGTTAATGAGAGGCTCCCCCAG
>LNAC01000007.1:2841883-2976897 GCA_002007465.1 Ailurus styani
CTCCCCACCCCCACCCACCCCACCCGCTGGAAATACAAGCCCAGCCTCGGAGCGCCTTGTGTGGTTAACACGCTCCGCGGCTGCCACGCTATTTAAACGCGGGCTATGGATCCAGGAACCGGCGCGAATCAATGAGATCAAACGCGGGGGAGATGCACCGTCAATTACAAGCACTTGGACAAGTCTAACTTTTTTTTTCTCTTACAAATACGCTTTCAAAAGCAATCTTAGCAACGCCCAAATAAGAAGCCACCTCTAAGCAAAATAGCATATATAAAGGGAGGGCGAATGTATATATATATATATTTATAAGTATATATATATAAATAGATTACAGGCGTACAGGTTTACACGCGGCGAACTTTTTCTTCCTTTTCTTTCTCTCTTTTTTAAACGAGTGACACTGCAAAGAAGGACTCTTCCTCTCTGTCTTTTGGCGAAGGGGGTATACTATTTTCTTAGAGCGCCCAAGGGGGCGCAGGGACCTCGGAGAGAAGAGTGGGGAGGAAAGAGGAAGGGTGGGTGGGGGGCCCGAGGGCAAGTCGGCAGCGAGGGCAGGCTCTTTCCTGCGGCACGATGCCGTCCCTGCCGGTGCTCACTTTCTCCGCGTGCGTCTTGCTTGTCTGGGCGTTGCTGGTCGGCAGCACCAGTGGCGGTGGCGGCGGGGTCGCCAGCCTCGGTGGAGGGCGCCAGGAGAGAGAGGCGCTGCCGCCGCAGAAGATCGAGGTGCTGGTGCTGTTGCCCCAGGACGACTCGTACCTGTTCTCCCTGGCCCGGGTGCGGCCGGCCATCGAATACGCGCTGCGCAGCGTGCAGGGCAACGGGACCGAGCGGCGGCTTCTGCCACCCGGCACTCGCTTCCAGGTGGCCTACGAAGACTCGGACTGCGGCAACCGCGCACTTTTCAGCCTGGTGGACCGCGTGGCGGCGGCACGCGGCGCCAAGCCGGATCTCATCCTGGGGCCGGTGTGCGAGTACGCAGCAGCGCCGGTGGCCCGGCTTGCGTCGCACTGGGACCTGCCTATGCTGTCGGCAGGGGCACTGGCCGCTGGCTTCCAGCACAAGGACACGGAGTACTCGCACCTCACGCGCGTGGCACCCGCATACGCTAAGATGGGTGAGATGATGCTCGCGCTATTCCGCCACCACCAGTGGAGCCGCGCCGCACTGGTCTACAGCGATGACAAGCTGGAGCGGAACTGCTACTTCACCCTCGAAGGGGTCCACGAGGTCTTCCAGGAGGAGGGCTTGCACACGTCCGCCTACAATTTCGATGAGACCAAAGACTTGGACCTGGACGACATAGTGCGCTACATCCAGGCCAGTGAGCGAGGTGAGCAGGAGTGGGCCCCCGGCTTCCGGCCCTAACCCAACCGCTCTTGGCGGCTCTCCCTACACACGCGTCCGCTCCTCTGCAGACCCTGCTATGCCCCCTGCTGCGCCGAGGACCCGGGGAGGAAGCGCACTCGGGGATTCGCCCGGGTGTGCTCTGTTTGGCTGCGACAGCCTTTGATCATTGCCCTTCGCGGTCGCGGGGTGAACGCAGAGGTCCGAGGGAGGTGGTGGAGTCTGGGCGAGGGGCGTCTCAGCCTGCAGCTCCCCAGTGCCCAGGTCCGACAGGTGCTGTCAAATCGCTTGGGTTTTTCTTCCTGTCTCTCCCTTCTCCAGCTCCAGGCTGGTGATTGGTGGCGCACTCTCGGTGTCCTGCTGCAACCAGGGTCTGAAAGCGTCCCGAGGCCGAGAGAACTTGTTACCCAGTCCTTTACCAGCTCGCGCCCCCTCCCAGTGCGGAAGCATGTGCATTCTCTCCACAACTGGCCAGCCGCTACTTGGCTAGCTTGGTTCTAAGGGTTTGTTTCCCTGGCTGCACCTTCCACAAATCCCAGCTTTCTTTTAAAGGGTCATTGTTTCGCCCTTCTCATTCCCTTATAAACGAGCCTCTGTGGTTTCCACCAAAAATGCCTCGCTGTGTCTGGACTCAGGCGACACTCACTCCCCCCCGACCTCACCCCGCGCGTTCCGCACCGAGGTCCCTAAAGCGCCCCGAGCGAGGCTTTGCGAGAGCGCGCGCTGGAGAAGCAGGCGCTTTATAGCTTTTGCACGTGAGCCCCAAGTTTTCTCCCTGGGTCCGTGGGAGTTTGAATAACTACCAAGCCGGACAAAGCTCAAGGCTGAGGATGTCGGCTCCGGCTACAGGGAGCAGGCAGCCGGAGGAGAAACGGATGGTCGCGGATATCTAGTCGCAGAAGACCCCAGTGCGGTCCGTTTTATTGCAGTGTAGGCTGCGTGAACGTGGGCTGAGATCCCAGCATAGTGCGATTCCCTCTTTCCTGCTGTCAAGTTTGGGGTGCACAGTCCTCGGGGAACCCACCTCGGCCCCCTCCTGTCCCTCCCCCGGCGCGCAGGCGCCTCGATTGTCGATTGTCAGTGGGGCAGTCAGGGCAAAGCTCGCCACGACCCCACGCGGGGAGGCCACAGGCGAGAAGGGCTAAGCCCAACACAGGGCTAGTCCACGACTTGGCACGGGCAGGCTCCTGGGCGCTGTGACCGTGGGACACAGCGCAACCGGAAGCTAGAAGCCTCAGGAGCAGGTGAGAGTGGGCAGAAGGTTCCTGGAGGACGGCGCCGTGGCCGCCCCCTGGCCGTTTGGCCACTCCGACTGCGGAGTGAACGCACTCTTTAGAGCGAAGAGGCGGGAGGTGTTGACAGTGGGATGCATGGCCAAGTTTTGAGGGTTCGAACTCCAGGCTGTCCGCGCGGAATCCCTGCCAGACAAGCCGCGGGGTGCCGGTTTTGCTGATTATGAAAAGGGGCACTTGTGTCCAACCGCTGCGGACTCTCCACGCCCGGCGGAGAAACCCACATCTACTTCTTTTCCCTCTCCCAGTCCCCAGGTTACTGCAGAGCCCTGTAGACCTCAGGTTGCCCTGTGTCCCCGGAACCTGATACTTCAGCTCTGGGCTTTCGAGGGGCTGGCATTTCCAGGGCCTGGTTTTCAGGACACGAAGGGCTGGGGGTGGGGGAGTGGTATCCTGCGGGCGCAACGCTCGGTCTGCCAAGCGTCTATGCTGCCACAGCCCTGAAGATCTAAATGCTGGCAGTGACCCACGCACACGTGGCCTGAGATCCATGGCCTAGGGGGGAGCCGTCGGCCCGATGAGGGCAGATCTCGGCCACCGGTCCCCTCGGCCTCACAATGGTGTGGCTGAGGCAAGGGGTGGGGGGCGCCAGTGCCCTGGTAGGCCTGGGGGCTTCAGAGAGCTTGGACTACAGGATTAATTTAATTCCAGCAGCCTCATAGCTGTTCCCAGGTCTTTTTGCTGCTGCAGCTTCTTCTCCCTCCCTCCCTTCCTCTCTCTTCTTCGTTTGAATTTAGTGGTGAAAGTTTGCTGGGCTGAACTGTATGTTTTACAGGTGATGAGGCTACCATTCTTACTCTGAAGTCTATTTCCAACAGTGACTTGGCAGAAGGATAAATATTCATAAATATAAAACAAAACAGTCCCTCTCCTAAGTCTTCTCCCCACCCCCTGTTTCCCTACCCTCCGGTGAGAAAGTTGCTTGATCACAAAGCTCCCTCTAGGGATCTTTTACTAATCACCCTTCCTTTGCCATAAGTGGTTAAAATGTTAAAAAGGGCTTCAGCTCAGGGGTTTCCTGGCACTTGACTTGCAGAGCACCTGCCCTGCCAAAAGAGGTTGGGCTGCGCCTAAGCATCTTACTTCAGGCTCCTCAGCTGAAGTGGTGGTAGTTGGGGCGGCCCAGGTGGGGGATGCTGGGAGGGTTAAGTGAGTTAACACTGGGAATGTGCTGGAACAGGGCCAGGCACATACCGAATGCTCAGTCAACGTGAGGTTTGATTACGGTTATTCTTATTTAATGTATATGATGATAATCGCCCTTATGGAGGTGGGGCCGTGCCCTGGGGAGAGAACTTTGGCCGGAGGAGCAGATACTGTGGCTTCAGCAGCGCCTCTACTCTGTGGCTGCGTGGCCTGGGGCAAGGCATTTACCTTCCCTGACGCGGAATTTCCTCTTCCTGGAACAGTGAGGTCCGATGAGAATCAGCCCTCTTCACGCTCATCTGGGGTTTAGGTTTGTGCTCACTGAAACATTAAAAGCATAACTGACCACAGTTTTATCCTCGAAAACTCCAAATGAAACATCGTAGAACCAGAGAGCGTCTGTTCTCCTCCCCACCTTTTGGAGATAACATTTTTAGCACTTTTTCTGAACTTATTTTCATCTTTAAAATCATATCACAAATATTTGAATTTCTTAGTGGGTAAAATAACTCATAATGCCACCATCTCAAGTAATAATATGACTAAAATTTCACTTGGGTATGTGCTGTACTGTAGAATGAAGAACTGAGGGACAGTGATCATTCCTTTTAGGGACTTACCATTGAAGTCAATAATTAAAAAAAAAATTTCCCTGTCTTTTGTCTTTAGCCAACATAGAGCATCACTGAAATACATACACTTGAGTCTATATCAGTAAAAAAATAATGATCTTTACTTAAAACTTATTCTAGAGTCTGTGACTGCCCTCAGTATTCTGTAGTCAGTAATAGATTTATTTTTAAAAAGATAAATTTAAATATAACAACTTTTTAAGCAATAGAAGCTAGCAGTTGTTTTGACTATGCATCTTAGGGAACGTAGAACTAGAAAGAGTATACACACACATTTTTGTATGAAGAACTGTAGTTTTATCCTTTAGTTATTACTATGTCGTTGATGTGGGCTTGCTAACAACTATAGAGGCAACAGTATTTAATTAGTACAAGAGTCAGTTATTTTTAGGATTAGGCTGGGGTAAATGACCAAATGGTTAATCAGCAGAATTTTTAAGCAAAGAATGCATGATAAGTGTGAAATAACCAGCACACAGCAGGGGGAAAAAGAAGCATTGTAAGCTGCAGTGTAGAAACTCTGAAAGTCTTTGGAGTGGGTGGGCCTTTGTGAACAATAAAAATAAAAGTGCAATCTCTATTTTGCAAATGAAACCCATTGCTGTATAGTGTAGAAAGGGCCAGGGCAGAAAGAAGTCTTTTTTTTTTAAAAAGATACTAATTTTATGGGAGTTAGTTATACAGTTACATAGATTAGAAAGTCAGAAGATTACACAAGCCTTATTAGGAATAAGAGTTTGCTGCCTCGTACTTCCCATGTCTCACTTCCCAGAGGAAAGTACTTTCACCTCTTGCAGTGATTTCTGTAGGTATTTGACTTCTAAATAACATGTGACTTTGATTACTTCAGTTTGAGGGTTTCTCTCCTTACCATCCCAGTGGCAGATGATAATTTAGCTCTCTTCTTCTGTGTATTAACCACATGCTCAAACTCTCCTTGCAGATATCCTTTCAGAATGGTTGTGTAAAAATTTTTGGTTAGCTCAGCTTTCAGTGTCTATATCCTTGTTGCCTTCTAAATGCTATTTTTAGTTGGACCATACCAGCTACTACAATGACATTTCCTGAATTGCTCTAGTTTTTCTTGTGTTTTTTTAAAAAAGTCTGTTTTTGCTTGTTTGCTTAGTTTCCTATGGACTTACAACTAAATCATCCATCAACTTCTATTTTAAGTCCCTGAGATGCTCCTGTTTGATTATTTTCTAAGCAGGTTGCACAGTTGTCACTCTGGATTCTTTAACGCCCCCCTGCAACTCCCACTGCCTCTCTCTCCTGCTAGATCCCTAGGTGTTCCTCTTTCTTAGTTTGTGTTCTTGTTTTGGTGGAGCTCTTCCTTCAGGAGCTTGCTCAGAAAGGATGGATGAGAGCTAAAGCTTGATACCTTTCATGACCAAAAATGTCTTCATTCTACCCTTATACAGCATTATGGAATTCTAGGTTGGAAATAATTTTCCCTCAAGATTCGAAGGATTGTCTCATAAATTTCTACATTGCTACTGGGAAGCTTGAATCAATTGGGTTCTTGACCTTTTGTTTGTTATCTGTTATTTTTTTCCTGAAAATTTTTAGGATTTTCTCTTTGCTCTCAATGTTTTAACATTGTGTTATGATGTACTTTCATGCCAGTATCTTGCCTTATGTATGCAGGGTATTGGAGGGTATACCTCTTCAGTTCAGAATCGCATGTCTTTTAGTTCTCAAAAAATTTCTTTAATTACTTCTTTTATCCCCTTCATTTTCTCTGTTTGTCTTTCTAGAATTTGTATTATTTGGATGTTAGACTTCCTGGATTGAAACTACCTTTCTTACCTCTTTTCTCCTATTTACCACATGTCTTTTAAAAAGCAATTCCTCTTATTTAGATATTTTTTAAACTGCTTCCCAAATTTTTATTAAGTTTTGGTTTCTAATTTCTGCTATCATATTTTCAATTTGCAGCACATGGCATATATTGCCTTGGTTCCATGAAGTAACATCTCTTTTTCTTTTTTAAGCTTAGAATTGAATGGAAAATGGATGCAAGAGTCTGATGGAGAATGTGAAAATGTGTTTTTTTTTTAAAGATTTTATTTATTTGAGAGAGAGTGAATGAGCAAGTACGAATGGGGGGAAGAGAAGAGGGAAAGGGAGAAGCAGACTCCCAACTGAGCAGGGAGCCCAGTGCGGGGCTTGATCACAACCTGAGTGGGAGGCAGACACTTAACCAACCAAGCCACCCAGGTGTCCCCAAAATATGTTTCTATTATTGATAAGACCTTTCAGAAAACTTGGATTTAGATTTGTTGCCAAAAGAGCCCACTTGCTGTTACTTCTCCTTTAATATGTGCCCTCTGCAAGCAGACATCACCCAAAAGAGGAAGGAAGAAAGGATCCAGCATGCCATTTTTGTTTTCAGACTCAGTCACCAATCCCATAATTTACTCCTTTTCCTCTGGTGCGGGGAGAGGGATAAATGAAAGCACATCGAGGGATGAGGAGTCTCACCCTCTTAGAGGTTACCCCCGATGGAAACATGAGACTGGGGAAAAGATATGCCCCCTAACTCAGGTATGCCACCTGGACTGTTTCTGGTTCTTTGAGTTGGCTCCTGTAGCTACCCCTTAGCACTTCTCTGTGCCATTCTTAGAGTGATTGCAAAGTCATTTCCAGAAGACACTGGGAGTCAGGTAGTGGAGGATGCCATGGGGCATCACAAGTCTTTGGCAAAGAGAAAAATAGAGCAGAATGATGAACAGTCCATCCAGAAACCTAGAATCACACCATCATCCCTCCTTTTACAAGTTTAACAATTTGACCAAAAAGGGAGTATTTATACATTTAACTATACTTAACTACAGCACAAATTGTCTTAATTGACCATCATTTAGGCAGCCTGCAGGACTAGCTGCAGCTCTCTTTTGCTCCCCACACTTTTTTTGACTGTTGGTGAACGCTGGTCATTGTATACTTCTCCTGATTATGGTCACACACTTCTCACACTTGTCCATATACTCTCCAGGAGTTGTCGCCAAATCCCTTTATACCAGTTGTACTTATTATAATAAGTATGTAATTTAATTAGTTATTATATAAACTGATGAAACATGAGTAGGAGGAGAAAGCTATTTCAGTGAAAACTATTTTAAACCTTCTGACAGATTGTATAAAGGCAAGTTGCTAAAAATAGTTGCTGTTGAATTAGACATGAATGAAACAGCCATAAGAGATTAGGGAACACCCTACAAATCTAGAAGGATTCTGCATCCTCTCTGTTTTGCCAGTGTCTATAAGTGCTTGCTCCAGCTTCAGCTAGATGATAACATGTATTATGGGCTTCTTTTATGCAAGAAAAACAATATCCCACCCATGAACTTGGAAACCAGTTCTCACAAAGGAGGGTTTAACTGCATGGTCTACACAAAATGGATGAGACCTAAAGTAATCAAAGTCTGCTCAGTTGGACATGCTACTGCTCTGCATCACTCTTGCTCAGCCCCAGCAGGTACTGACATTTAAAGAAAGAGTGTGTCTGTCAGAGGGTTTTGTCTTCGTAGTGTTGGGAATAGAGAGAGATGGGCCAGAGCTGTAAAAACAGAGAAGTGATGTGGGGAGGGGGTAGGCAGTGTCGGGCAGAGCCCATCCAGGACTTAGGGAAGCTTCTGCTCTGGCCTGAGGACACAGCCTGTTAGGTCCTGGGTGAGGTCTAGCACTTCTACGGATACTTACCAAGATCTGATGCCTTTGGACACCTGAATCCTCCAACTGACCTCCCTAATTTGGATTCTATCCTCACTGACATCCTACTGCTTATAATTCGGCTTCTCATTTGGCATGCCCACAGACAGGCTGACACACATGTGTTTGTGACCATTGGGGTTCTCATTGAACTGAAGTAATCTGCATTCGAGAGTATCTAAAAACATCTGAGTTAGATTATTGGGATTCTGCCTCCAAGCAATGACTCTACTCTTTATATGCTGACAGAATCAGGTTCTATGTCTGGGGGTTTGGGGCCAGACTCCAGACTCTGGTCGATGATCACAAAATGATGGGGGCTGCTGGTGGACAGTCAGCTAGAGCCTCCGGGTCCTTCCGTGGAGGTCCACTCCTGGAATCTGCACTCTTCAAACTTGTCCAGCCTCAGCCTTTTCCTTGTTGGCCACTCTGTGGGACACTATGGCTCTTTTAATCATTTCAAGGAACTAGAATTGAATCAAAGCTGAAACAAGGGTCTAGGTCATAATGAGTGACTAAGAGTTTCTTTCAAAGCTTCCTTGCTGAGGCATCTTGAAATTGGACTATTTATCCCAAACATGTAACAGTATTTCTAGGCACAAACAATACCTACTCCCACAGTTACAGACCTTTCGGAATTTTGTATTGTTAAAACTTGTTTTCCAGAGCGTTAGCCTGCACCGCGAGCCCTTCTGTAGTAAGAAATGTCAGAGTCATGATCTAACACTCTGAATTAACGTGTGTAATAAATGAATTATCAACAGGCGCCTAACCTCCTGTGCAGGTTGCCAAGGCAGCTTTGGCCCAGTCTGGAGTTTGACGTCTTTCAGCACCCATGCTTTTACAAAGAACAGACACATCACGGAGGGCTGGCATGTGTGGTGATAACGTGGGGACAGCCCCCCAGACCCCTCCAGGTCTCCTGTCTTCGTGTATGCAGCAAAATACAGTGGTCTGCATCATGGGAACCAGGGGCCACTGACAGTGATCGAATTAACTGGATAATGGCCAGGCAACCGCTTCACACCAGCCTGCTGTAGCTCTTATGTGGAAGGTTCTGGAGCTGCTTAAAGCTTCTCAAACCTGACAGTGTGGGTATAAAGGGGGAGAACATGACGACGGACCTGGAGTCTTGTTAACTATTTCCTATATACGTTGAGACAGCTTGAGGAGAATGTTTCAACGTTCAGACAGCAGAAAACTTACACCACTCGCTGCATCCTGATTTGCCAAATGACTGTTCTCCCTAAAGCCATTCAGTTTGCTTTTTTAGGAAAATGTATTTACCATGCTATGCAGGACAAAAAGTCGTTGATACTCTTCATGGCTTATATTGAGCAAATCTGATGATATCTTCAAAGTATTTTTTTAAAATTTGATTTTGAAATAATTTTATACTTTTGGAAAAGATGTGAGAAAGCGTAAGAAACATCTGTATAGCCTTTGCCACGACTGTTACCAATTGTAACATTTTGCCCTGTATGCTTTCTCTCCAAATCTCTCCTCCCTCTTTCCATTCCTACCACCTTCAAATACACACACACACACACACACACACACACACACACACACACACACACACACACACACCTTTTTAGGAACCATTTGAGAAGTAAGTAGAGCCATCATGCTCTCTTACCCCTAAATACTCAAGTGTGAGTTCCCCAAGAACAAAAGCATTCACTTACAAAACCACAGTATAAGTGTGAAAAGCAAAAACTTTAACACAGATGCAATACTTCTATCTAATTTACAGACTTCCTCAGATTTTTCCAGTTGTCTCAGTAATGCCCTTTCTAGCAAAACTTTTATTATTATTATTTTTTAAGTTGCAGGATCACACATTTAGCTTTCTGTTCCTCGAAGGTTTTTAGGTTAGAACACTTCCAAAGCTGGGTTTTTGCTTGCTCTCCTGATTGGGTTCACGTTGCCCATTTTGACCTTTTAGGTCCCGGGTGTAGGATCGAGCGTGTGCTCCCCGGGGTGGTGATGGTGGCTTCCATTCCATCACCCAGTTACGCTGGCGTCCGCTCGCTTTCTCCACTGTCAAGTTACTCTTCTTTCCCTTTGTAATTAGTGAGTCATGAGTGAGGAGGTGCTTTAGGGCTCTGTTAGTACCCTGTTCCTTGTCAGACGTGGCCCTCCCCCGGGTTCCGCGTCCTCGCTGTCCTGTGGGAAAGGGCGTTTCACGCGTGTTGTTTGTTCCTCCCTCCCCAGTGGTGATCATGTGTGCAAGCAGCGACACCATCCGGGGCATCATGCTGGCGGCGCACAAGCAGGGGATGACCAGTGGAGACTACGCCTTCTTCAACATCGAGCTCTTCAACAGTTCTTCCTACGGTAACTGTGCTTCCAGTTTCCCCCCTCTCTAAGGCGTGGGAAGAGGTCCCGAGAAAGCCAGTAATTTGAATGATCTCAGTAGACTTGGTTCCATAAAAAGGAACTTAGAAATTTATGATACTGAACACTCTCAGGACTTATAAGTTCTCAAGCTTTTCTTCTCTGAGAACTCAGAGCAAGAAGATACCTCCTACTTGGGGTGCCCATGGACTGTCTGGGGTGAGCATAGCTCCTTCCAGAGCTCCAGATGGTCATAAATCCGGGCCCTAAAGACCCCCTCAAACGTGTTTCCAACTGCAGCTTGCCACCATGGTGGATGGTTGGAATATTTTAATGAGATTTGGGCATGGTTTTTAATAGAGTAGATTAGAACATATCGATGTAATAGAACATGTGAAAGCATGTCACACATTGCAAGTATATTATTTCATAAAACTTATTCTGGTAATATAAGTGTATGTGTGTAAACACTTAAGCAGGTTACACATGGGTTTACAATGGGCTGCAGTGTGAAAATTAAATAACCATTACTGTAAATCGAGGTAAAAGCATTTTGAAAGCTACTGCTCCCAGCCCCTCTTCCTTCCAGATTACCGCCCATTAAACCTCCCCTGTGTAGAAGTTTGAGGTCCACCAGCAAATGTGATTGAAAGTATATGATTCTTTAAAATGGACTTGGGGAAGTTCCCAGTGTTCCCGTGATGGTGGGTGTTTAAGAAGGCCATAAAGATCACAGGCATAAAATATTTCCTCCATCTGTGATTAGGGCTCTCTCCGAAGGAGACAGCGTACGACAGTGGAACATTTTCTCAAATGCTGCACATTGGCTGCTCAAAGCTGAGCAATTATAGGGAATCATAACTGTTACTTGTCAGAAATGGCTTGTTTATGCTGAGCTCTACTTCCCTGTTCTTGCTGTTGAAAGACAGTTAGACAGGCTCTAAACCTTAAAGCATACACCTCACTTTCCTGGTCTGATACCCTGGCTTAGTCAATCAACTCAAACAATAGAGCATTGTGCATAAACAGATAATAAAACACAATTCTCACAGGGCTAAAAAAAAAGTTGATGAAACAAAAGTAGCTCCTGCTTCCTTTCGTGGATAAGATTGGAGATTTGAGGCTTACAGGATAAACACCCATTTTTCCTCCTTGCTGCTATGGTTGTCTTTCCCCTTCTCTTTGCATAAGCAAAATGGTGGTTTCATTTTTGACCCCAGCTCAGAACGTAATTTTAATACTGGCTATAGTATTGAGTTCACTGAGATAGTGGTAGAGACTGGTCAAAATGAAAAACATTTATTCTGAGTTCTGCAAGTTGGTAATGCAAACGTAGTGTTTATTTGGAGAAAATGCATGTGAATGCGCATTATAAATGGGCCAGTGCAGTGCAAATATTAGGTACTGGAATTCCTAGCATTCACAGGTAAAGCTTGTATTACTTTCTTTGCTAATTGCAATACATGACTATTATAGAAAATTTGAGAAACAGAAAACCACAAGGAAGAAAATAAGTTACCGTAATTCTGCCACCAAGCTAAAAAGTATATTGATAATATTTAGCGGTATGTACATCTTGCTTATTTTATAAAAAAATATTTACAAAAATATTTTTCAGTAAAGTGGTGATACTATTTTAAGTGTGATTACATAGTATTATATAATGCTGATATGCCATCTTTACCTAAACAGTCTGTCGTTTTCAATATTTGTGTTGTTTTCAGCTTTTTACTATGAAGAACAATTCTATATTGAGTAGCATTTATACGTACATGTTACCTGTGAGATAAATTTCTTGAAGTAGGATTTCTGGGTCGAAAGTTTTAAGTTCTGATAGATCTTGCCAAGTTGACCTCTAAAGAGCTTTACCACTTTATGCTTTTGCAACAAACTATGAGATTGTCTGTTTTCCTGCATCCGTACATCATCTTTTAACTTATTTTATTCATTTGAATTTCCGTTTATGTCCATTAGCAATGTCTAAGTTTCTTCATTTATATTCTGTACTATTGTTGAGTTCATTCTTAGATATTATGTTTTCTGGCTGTCATTGTGATCATGTTCCTTTCCCAAAACATTTTATAACTGTAGTTGTTATATAGAAAAGCTATGAGATTCTATTTATTTATTTTGCAAGAATTCCACATATTAAATCCTCTGTTTCAGGGCGCCTGGGTGGCTCAGTGGGTTAAAGCCTCTGCCTTCGGCTCAGGTCATGATCTCAGGGTCCTGGGATCGAGGCCCATATCGGGCTCCCTGCTCGGCAAGGAGCCTGCTTCCCCCTCTCTCTCTGCCTGCCTCTGCCTACTTGTGATCTCTCTCTCTCTCTCTGTCAAATAAATAAATAATAAAAAAAAACACATTTTAAATCCTCTGTTTCAATAGTTTTTTTAATATTATTTTCATACAGCAACAAGAGGTTTTCCCCATTTTGACAGTTGAATATCTTATTTTTCTTTTTTTATTGCATTGGCAAGAACCCCCAGAATTTTTAACATAACTATGGTGATAGTTTAATTTCTGACTTCTTGAATTGAAGTATATGTTAAAGTTTCCTTTTATTTCTAGCTTATTAAGTATGGTTTTAAAAATTGGAAATGAGTGGGGAATGTTATCAAGACCATTTGACCTATTCTTTTAATAAATTTCCTAAGATTGAGCCATTGTAGCGTTCTTGGAATTAAATATACTTTGTCATGAGGACTTTTATAAGTGTATTGCTGATTTTAACTTTTTAGTATCTTATTTAGGATTTTTGAGTCTGTATTCATGAGTGAGATTGGACAATAGTTTTCTTGCCTTGAGGTGGTATTGCCAGATTTTAATATCAGATTTATATTAGCTTTATAAAATTAATTGGGACACTTTCCATTGTTTTTGTGCTCTAGAACAGTTTATATACCATAAGAATATTGCTTGAAAGGTGGAAAAAATTCAACTATCTATCTGGACCTAACTTCTTTTTAGAGGTAATTTTTGAAAAACTTAAAAAAAATTTATTTTGAAATAATTTTAGACTTACAGAAAACTTGCAAAAATAATATAGAGAGTTCATGTATACCCTTTACCTAGATTCCTCTAATGTTAACAATTTAAATAACCATAGTACAATTATCAGAATGAGAATATTAACATTGGTACAATACTACTAACTAAACTAACTACAAGCCTTATTTGAAATTTACTACCTTTCCTCCTAATGATCTTTTTCTGTTCCAAGATCCAATCTGTTTAGTTGTTGTGTCTTCTTAATCTTCGCCAATCTGTGTTCCTCCCTCCATCTTTCTTTGTCATTCATGACCTGACAGTTTTGATGAGTCTGTTATTTGGTAGAATGTCTCCCAGTTTTGATTTATCTGTTGTTTTCCCGTGGTAAGAAGGAATGTATTCTTATTTGACAAGAAGAGCACAACAGTGATACCGTGTCCTTCTCATTGTGTGGTATCACTGTGTAAGAGGTCATAACCGTATGAATTAGTATTGGTGATTTGGGGACAACTTTTTAAAACGTATTTTTCCAGGAGCTCAGTTTTTCTGCTCTTGAAAATTAAATTGCATAGAGTGATACAGTGTACTCTATAAAAGTTGCAAAGTATTCTTGGTGTTTCTGATTAGACCTGTCTTTTTTACCTTTTATAGCATGGGTGCTCAGGCTTTGGGCTCTGGTATCAGTCTACTGGAGAGGCTGTGCTCTTGGCAAATTGATGTAACCCTGCCCTCCCCGGCGGGCCTTAGTTTCTTTTAATGATAATAATAGTACTTACCTCATGGCATCAAGCTGAGTAATAAATGAAGTAATATGTGTGAGATACCTACTTCTTGAAACATAATGAGTGTTTAATAAATGTTAGCTATATTATTAGTTTTAGTTTACTTTGGTGATTATATATAGTTCTTAAAAATGATAAATTTATACATTTTTCTTTGTGTAGTTTTTTTTTTAAGATTTTATTTATTTATTTGAGAGAGAGAGTGAAAGCAAGAGAGTATGCGTGGGGAGGAGGGGCAGAGGGAGAGACAGAAGCGAGCAACTGGCTCAGCAGGGAGCCTGACGTGGGGCTTGATCTCAGGACCAGGAGATCCTGACCTGAACCAAAGGTAGATGCTTAACCCACTGAGCCACCCAAGCACACTTCTTGGGGTACTATTATAGAGAAGTTTAGGCCATACATTCTGTTAACAAATTAATCCTCTTTTATCTCATAGAGCCCAAGAATGGATGTAGGTGTATTAGGAATTACATCTGCATGCAAATAACCAAGGCTGCCATCTATAGTGATTTAAACAAATGCAGAGGTTTATCCTATCACCTGTAGGAAGTCCAGGGGTGGGCCGTCCAGAGTAGAGATGGTGGTTCCATCACTTCATCATGGACCCAAGCTGCTTCTGTTTCTCAGCTCCCTAAATATTAGTGAACAGCATCCATCCTTAAGATCACAAGATGGTGGCTGGGACTCTAGGGAGGGTGTCTTCATTCCAGGCAAGATGAAGGGGGAAAGATGAAAGGCAGAGACAATCTCAGTTGACTCAATTCTATTTGAAGGTCTCTCTGGAAGCCCTTCTGATTAACTTCTATTTATATATCGCTTGCTACCCCTAGTTGTGAGGGATGCCAGAAAATGTGTGCTTTCAGCTATACTCTCTGTTACCCCAAATCAACTTAGGAAACTGTTACTAAGGAAGAATGGATGTAGGGAGGCAAATGTCTATGCTTGTCACAGACCCTGAAATCCCTTTCCTCCTGAGTAGAAGCAGTGAACAGAATCTTATGGCAGCAGAGAGACCTAGACCAAGGTTCTAGTGTCTATCATTAGTAAAGGGTCTTCTCTGAGGTTTTTTTTTTTTTTAGGTTTATTTATTTGAGAGAGAGAGAGAGAAAGCAAGCATGCGCATGTGTGAGTGTGCATGAGGTGGGGGAGGAGCAGAGGGAGAGAATCTTCAAGTTGACCCCCTACTAGGCATGGAGCCCCACATGGGGTTTGATTTCAAGGCCCATGAGATCATGACCTAGGCTGAAACCAAGGGGTGGAAGCTTAACCAACTGAACCACCCAGGCCCCCCGTTGTGCCCTAAGAATCAGATATACATTCTTGAAAATTTCTTCAATATCATTTTCTCCCTGTGCTTCCTCATACCAAACTCTATAGCAGTTCTGGAAAAAGACTCTATTTTAATTAATACTTACTTGCTATTGGGTTTTTTTTTTTTAAACATATAGTGTGTCTCTATTTACTGATTACTGGATTGTTTGGTCTTGGTGAGTACTCAAACAAATTCTCAGATCTGCCCAAATTATAGTTATAAGAATTCAGAATATATGGTGGGGGAATTCAAGTGGTGGAAAATAAGACAGAAAGGATAAGTTTAAAAAAAATCTAGAGAGAAGTGGTGTCTGGGTGGCTCTGTTGGCTAAGCATCTGATGCTTGATTTCAGCTCAGGTTGTGATTTCAGGGTTCTGGGATTGAGCCTCATGTAGGACTCTGTGCTCAGCATGGAGTCTGCTTGAGATTCTCTCTCTCCTTTTCTCTCTGTGCTCTCTCTCTCAAATAAATAAATCTTTAAAAAAATCTAGAAAGAAGATGATATATACATTGCCCTGTAGAGTTTTTAATAGCACCTATTGGCATTCTTACTCATTGGCATTATCTTCTTCAGATGTAAGTTAGGTGACGAGTTATTTGGATGAGCCTGTCTAGGACTGGTAAGGTTACTTAGAGCTTTCTTGAGTTTCTGATAACTCAGAGGGCACTAATTAAGGTGAATATGGAAGTATAGTAGAGCTATATGATGAACATAAATTATTTGACTTGTTAAAAGTGGAAACAGAAAAACTGAGGAGAGATTAGATTTAGTATGTTTTACTACAAAAGTAACATATGCACATTCAAGTCAGTTTGGGACTATGTGAAAAGAAAAATAATTCTCATATGATCTTTCAACTGTAATAGTGGTTAAAACACATTTAGACACTTCCTCTTCTGACATTTCTTTCTGTGTTACTTTTGTTTTTAACACTTTTGTCATCCTGTTGCGTGTTCAGTTTTAAAGCTTGGAACACTCCGAACTCGTGTGAAATGAATACAGAGCAGGCACGGCATGGCACCAGTGTTTGGAGTCAGGCTTGCATTTGAGTCCTCCTTCTGTTCATTTGTTAAGTGACTTGGGGGCACATCAGTCTCCTGGAGCCTCAGTTTCCTCATCTGTAAGGTGGCGGTTATACTTACATCCTTCTCATGGAGTTTTTATGAGGACTGAAGAATGAAATGCTACCAGCAATGCCATTCACAATGGCGTCGCCCAATGAAGTGGTGCTGTGATTACTAATGGGAGCAAGTGGACCAGCATGGCAAGCATGTAACACCTGGGCACTTGGAGAGGGTTGGGTGAGGCGAGGGAAGAGCCAGAGTTCTACACAGCCTGGTCAGGGGAGCTCCAGGCATTCATTTCTTGGACATATTCTGTGATGCCTCAGCTAGTTATCCCAGGGTGGGTACCCCTTGCCAGCGCAGCTCTCTGGCCACGGGATTGCTGAGTACAGGGCTTGGTGGCGAGCAGGATATTTCCTCTTTCACAAATATTCTCTGCCCCTACTCTAAACACAAGCTTGCGACTCCATGATGTTTAAAACAAAACAAAGCAAATTCACTTTCCTCATTCCTGAAACAACTGTGAAGAATCACCTCCTCTCCCCTACTCTTCTTTTTCCTCTTACTCCCCTGCTCAGGACCACTGAAAGAGGATGACATCCGTGTGCCCCTCTGAAAGTGTTACCGTCAAGGTTGCCGATGAGCTCCTCATTGCTAAAGCCCTTAGTCTTAGTCAGACCAAGCCTCCGTGCCTGTAAGCAGTGCTGTCCGATGGAACTTTCTGTGATGGGGTCCGTGTTCTGTTCTGTGTCGCCCCGTATGGAGTTACCAGCCACACATGACTACCGAGCACCTGAAATATGCCATGTGTGACCGGGGATCTGAATTTTAAATTTTATTTAATTTTAATTAATTTAAATTTGAATAGTCACACACGTGGCTGGTGGCTGCTCCATTAGGCAGCACAGCCAGCTCTAGAGCATTCCATTTGGTTCCTACTGGTTTCTCTCTGGAAACCTCTTTTTCTTGTGTTGGTAGCACGGCATCCTCTGGCTCTCTGTCAGCTCCTCCCTGTCTCCTCGTACTCCTCCTGCCCGCTAGAAACACCTTCCCCAAAGTGTCTGTGCTCAGCCCGTCTCCCTTTTTCTTATCCAGTGCCATCAGGTCCTGGTCTAACCTGAAGCCATCTGGAAAGGACATCCAACACTGTCTAGCGCTCACTCCTCTTCTGGCTTCAGACCACTATTTCCAGCTCCAGCCTGGTGCTGTCACTTGGGCATTCTATAGTTAGTCACCTTGGACTGACCATGACCCTGACTGAAAGAAATCATTACCGTTTCCATGTCATTTCCCTCCTCCTCCAGGCTCTGCTCTTTCCTCTAATAACATCCCCTTTTCCTTTCCTCTCTGGCGTCACCAGTGATGTGCCTCCCTTTCTGTTGTCTCTCACTCCCTCACTCTTTTTTTTTAAAATATTTTATTTATTTGACAGAGAGAGAGGTTGAGAGAGGGAACACAAGCAGGGGAGGGGGAGGGGCAGAAGCAGGCTTCCTGCTGAGCAGGGAGCTCCATCCCAGTGACCTGAGCTGAAGGCAGCCGCTTAAGGACTGAGCCATGCAGGTGCCCCTCATCCCCTCACTCTTGTACTGTCCTGACGTTCCTCTTGCACTCTCCTCAGTTTTCGTTCTCAAGGGCTCTCCCTCTTCTTACAATTCCAAAAGCAGTAAATGTTTATTATAGAAAAGTCACTAGATTCCGAACAACACAAAAAAGGAAAAGAAAAAAAAAATGAAAACTTGCCCATGGTTCTAATTATCCAGAGAAGCATGCTTAGCTTTTCGGTGTGTGACTTCCCTGTATCGCCTCTCGTAACCTCGTGCCTGGACGGCTGTGGCTGTGAACCCTCCGTGTCTCCCCATTCTAATCCACTGCCATCTCCCAAGGCCTGATTCTGATCATGTCATTCTTCTGTTATACTCGTAAATCTCCAGAGGCACCCAGTTGTCTACTGAATTAAATTTGTCCCTACTGATGGGGGCATCATGCCAAGCCAACTCTGCTTTCCCAGTGTTCAACAGCCTGGGTGTGGGCAGCGTTACTGACACGTTACAATAAGGAATACCCGCAAAAGCAGGAAGTCACAGGATCGATTATGGTGGTGACTAGATAAGCATTTAGCTTGGATTAGATTTACTAAGCATGATTGTTTTCCTTTTTTTTTTTTCTAGAATACAGAACTCCCAGGTTATTACCCTTTGGATTGGGGTAGACAGATGTATTATATTGGATTTCACTTCTTTTAAAAAAAAGTGTTTTCCTATTTCAGTAAGTGAGATAGTTACTGGTTCCAGTTCTGTATGTGTTTTCTAATTCTGCAGCATAGAACCCTTCAGGGTTAAGTATTTTCTTTCTTATGCGCCTGGAGACTCCTCTTTCCCAGAGCCCAGAAACTCTGACCCTTTGCCTACAGAACATGAGTCCTGTTGTCTTGATATCTCAGATCAGTTATAAATGAATCAATAAATACTGATTGCATGCTTGTAAGAAATGGGTTTCTCTTTGGGCTGAAGCCGTTCTTGGCATTCTTAGAATTGGGGGTCTTCCTGGGAAATGGATTTGGCTCCTTGATAAAGGGCACGTTGTCTGTGTCTTGAGCTGGTTTCCCCCTGGCTGGGGGCAGGGAGGGCAGCTCTCACTCGCTACAGTCTAGGCTGCCTGTCTTGCCTGCTGTTGCCTCCTTAGTGTTTGGGAGGTTTCATATGGAGGAGGACTTTGTCAGGTTTTGTTTGGTGGCCTGAAATTTAATCTGGGCTCCTTGAGAACAAATCTAGTGCTTAATGAATTCCATCCTCAGCTCTGTCTTATTTATCTTTTAACAGCTCCCTGGCACATAGAAGCAATTAATAAATGCTTGCTATTATTAGGATTATCGTTATACAGATAACCCCACAAACAAATTCTTTGTCTCTGCCTTGTCTCATGCTCTAGACCGAGGCTCCCAGCTGCCTGCTGGATATCATACACATTTGCACCTTTGCCTGTGCCACGGGCTCTGCCAAGCCCGCCTTTCCATCCTGCTCGCCTTCTATTAAAATCCTAGTCACACATTTAGGGCCGGCCAATGCCTCCTCCTCACTTGAAACCTTCCCCCTCGGGAGTGTGGGAGCTCCTGGCCGCTCTCTATACCCTCTGCGGTGTTTCTTTCTGCTCCCCTGCCTCCTGAGCTAGCTGTTACCCTGTTGTAACTCCAGCTATTAATGGGGTCAGGACATTCCTCTTGCCCGCTGGGGTGGCCATCACAGACCCTCGCGTGTGGTACATGGGTAATTACTGTCTGTCTGCTGTAGGTGGGGCTTCAAGTTCCAAAGCCACCAGCTCTTTCTTGAACTGCAGCTGGAGGAGGAGAGTGAGAGCCACCAAGAGCCCGGGCTGCAGGCTCCCAAGCATCCTCGACACTCAGTCGCTGGGCCCCAGGAGTCCACCGTGGACTAGGGGCTTGGTGGGAATGAATGACTCTGATGCTGGACTCCAGCAGGTTGAATTCTTTGTTGTGACTCCAGAGATCCATAGGGATTGTAAGGATAATTCATAGAAACAACTGTCCACATTTCCTTTTGGGGTCCTGCAAGCCACATGTTTCCTCAAAAATGAGATCATAAAGAGAAGAGTACTAATTCTAATCCATGTAATTTGCCTTTGCTTTTGTGAAAGGGAGCACTGGGGGGGGGTGACCCAGTTTCTCGGTGCCTCAGTTTCCCTGTAAAAGAGGATAACATACCCAAACCACAGTCTTGTGAAGACTGAGTTTATACATGTAAAGTGCTCAATAAATAGAGCTTTTAAAAAAATATTTTATTTGTTTATTTGAAAAAGAGAGAGAGCATGTGTGAGAGAGAACATGAGTGGTGGGAAGAGGCAGAGGGAGAAGGAGAAGCAGGCTTCCCATGGAGCAGGGAGCCCGATGCAGGGCTTGATCCCATGGGCCCTGGGACCATGACATGAGCTGAGGGCAGATGCTTAACCAACTGAGCCACCCAGGCGCCCCAATAAATAGAGCTTTTATTGTTATATATGTGCTCAATAAGTGTTAGCAGTTTTTATTTGATTACTATTGTTACACTGATGAATATTGCCCAATAAATAATTTCTATATGATGTTGCTAGCACTAGAGAGAGATAAATCTTCATGGTCACCTAAGGTACTTTCATTCTGAGGAGATTCCAGAAATAGGTCCAAAAGTGTCAATAATCTCAATCTCCCAGGTTTTTCTCTGAATAGTGGTCACTTTATCACATTTGTATCCCGTGTTATGATACATGGTGTTCCTGTCTTTCCACATCCACACAATGTCAGGTGTGTTGTACCATAGTAACCATGCAGTTGACCTCCACAGTTGATTGTAGATGTTAAAAAAAATGTGAAGGGAAAGGAATAAAAACTTTCTTGTGACTCCTGCAGTGCTGCAGTTCTCAGGGGCTGAAAATCCAAGTTACACAGTTACTACAAGGCAGTTAACTCCAGAGTGCTTTTCTTCCCCTCCTGTGTTTCAAAGGAACACGTGTCCAAAATGTCTTCTTCTCCTTTGAGGATCTTGGCACCGTCAGGTTATATCCAAGGGCAAAACTATGACAATACCGCCCGCCCCAGCTGCTAAAAGTAACACGTCGTGACACACTGCAGTTGAAGGGGGAGAATGGTCCCTTTATGGTGACTGTCTTGGAATTATAAATATTTTTATTTCTCTGTAGGAGATGGCTCGTGGAGGAGAGGAGACAAACATGACTTTGAAGCGAAGCAAGCATACTCATCCCTCCAAACAATCACTCTACTGAGGACAGTGAAGCCCGAATTTGAGAAGTTTTCCATGGAGGTGAAAAGTTCTGTTGAGAAACAAGGACTCAATGAGGAGGATTACGTAAGTGCTTGATTACGGGCCTAGACCTTCCGCATCCCAAAAACAGTCTTCTAATTAAATCAGAGGTGATAGTGTCACATTCTGAACAATTCAGAGATTCCTAGGTTCGTGCCTGAATGTCACTGAGCTTTCTGTGTGTTTTTATTTTCTGGCCAGCTCCCAACCCCCCATTATCCCCACCCCACTTTTCCAACTGCTGCAGGAAGGAAAACTGCTTTTTGTGGGGACTTGTGGTAATGCTGAGCAGATGTCGTAGACTTCCGGCACCTACTTGACCAGAAGTGTGTTGGGGGGGGGGGCAGTGATGGATGATGGAGTGCCAAAGCTTTGCATGCCAAATTTTCCCAAAGCGTGATGGCAGGAGATATTTTGGGTTTTAGAAGTCTCTTTGTTTTGGCAATCTTTTTGGCGAGTCCGCCTCTGTCTCTTGTGGCAGTGTCATTTTCCTCAGGTCTTCCAGAACTTCCCGCTCCCTCGGTGTTATGAATGCATTTTCCAAGAGTGGATTAGGGTCAGGAGCTTTGGCCATTAGCTTTGGCCACCCTAAGGACTGAGTGGAGGGATTCATCTGAGAGGTGGCACCAAAGACAGCTGGCCACACGTCACTTGGCACCCTTGTTGGGCTGCCTTGGACCCCTCATCTGCATTGGTCCTGTAGATTCATTCTCAGAGCCGTGGACTCTCAGAGTGATTGGGGTTTGTGCTGGTTTTCCAAACCATTCATTCCACTGTGTCCAAAGCAGGAAAGAGTTGACTTCTTAATGAGAGATATATTGCTTTGGGTCATTGGTGCCCAAAGTGGATAATGATCATTTTCCTAAGACCAGCTTCACTTCCAAAAAGGGCCTCTCTTGATTTCTTTATTTGAAGTACTGCAAGGTAGAGACATTGGCCCCAGACAGACCTACATTCAGAGCCTGAAGCTAACACTTCTTAGCTGTGTGATCTAGGACAAGTTACACAGGCTCCCTGGTCCAAACTATTCCTCTGTGTTGGAAAGATTATAGGGAAGCTACTTGAAACATTTAGTGTTCTCCCCATCAAAAAGTTGGAGTTCCATGGGTGCCTGGGTGGCTCAGTGGGTTAAAGTCTCTGCCTTCGGCTCAGGTCATGATCTTGGGGTCCTGGGATCGAGGCCTGCATCGGGCTCCTGCTCAGCAGGGAGCCTGCTTCCTCCTCTCTGCCTGCCTCTCTGCCTACTTGTGATCTCTCTATGTCAAATAAAAAAATAAAATCTTAAAAAAAAAAAGTCGGAGCTCCATAAAGGAGGCCTCTTTTATACTATTTATATATTACACTTGGATTTATAAGAATTTGCTATCAAAAGGCATATGAAGGGTCTTATAAACATATTTATCCACATCTTAAGTGCTATATATAATACACATATCATTTAAAATACTTTTTGACTTTCTAAACTGGTACGGTCCAGTAGATATATAAATGTGAGTTGCAAATGTGAGCCACATATGTTAAGTTAAAATTTCTAGTAGCTACATTTTTAAAAAGTTAAAATAACCAGGTGAGATTAATTTGAATAATACATTTTATTTAACTCACATAGAAAATGTTCTTTCAATACTTAATCGAAGTAAAAACTATGGATGAGATTATATATTCTTTTTTATTGTGTAAAGTCTTTGAAATCCAGTGTGTTTTACCCTTACAACATATCTTAATTCCGTTCGAATGCTCGGTAGCCACGTGTGACTAGTGGCTACCATATTGGACAGTGGGTTCTGAATTATGAAGGAAGTGGAGCTTTTGCAGTAGAGCCCAGGTTGGAGGAAACTATGATAGTATTGTCGTCATTCCAAATCCTTTGCCTCAGGAATAGGAAAGGATGTAAAGGCACTGAGCATTTTTGTTTGGCCTTTTCCCTGAGGCTGTTGAAGTTCCAGTATCACGATAGAGGCTGTCCCACATCATGATACTTCTTGGGCAGAAGAAGTGTGTACCTTTATACCTACTACAAAGGTCCATAATATATTCCAAACCAAGTGCCAGTGCTTTAGAGATTAGTTGTGGTTGTAGATTATAATACGGCTTCTCTCTGATGATTTATAGTTATTAAAAGTCATTAAAACTGACTTTATAAATAAATGAAAATTATAATTTTAAGCAGAAATTAGAACTCATAATAATTCATTTCATTCTGAACATGTGTCCACTTTTCATATTTTATGTATTTTTTTAAAGATTTACTGATTTATTTTTAGAGGTGGGGAGGGGCAGAGGAAGAGGGAGGGAGAGACTTTCAAGCAGACTCTCCACTGATTATGAAGCCTGGTGTGGGGCTGGATCTCACAATCCTGATATCATGACCTGAGCGGAAATCGAGCATCTGATGCTTAACTTACTGGGCCACCCAGGTGCCCCATCATATCTTATGTGTGTTTAGTTGGGCTCTTTTGAGTGCCATTGGGTTAGTGTAGACAGGCGATTGTGGTGAGTATTGTGGAAGGGGGAGCTATGGGAGCCAAAGACCCAGGAGCCGCTCTAGCTGGGACTCACAGGTACTAGACCTTGATCTAGCTGCACAAGACACTTCACACAGCTAGCAAGGTGTTGTGGTTTTGTTTCTAGGGCTCAGCTCTTTTCTAGGTCTTTCTGCTTCTCTTCTTTGTACTAATGGCTTGTTTTATCTACTTACTTAAAACTTCAGTTCATGACGCTCATCATGGGCTCTTCAGCCCCTGCTATTGATTTCAAATCCAACAACTTCAGTGAACTCTCTTATTAGTTCTAAAATTTACCACTCATTTTTTAAAAAACAATCACATGACTTGTGCATAGTGACAATTTTTGTTTCTTTTCAATTCTTCTGTTATGTAGCTTAATTAAAATATACTTCATTACATTAAGTGTATTAAATTAAATTAAGTATAACTCATTATATTAAACCTTTTAATGGTACTGACAAGGATCCCAGTACAGTATTGAATACAAGCAGTGATAGTGGGCATCCTTGCCTTGTTCTTAACTTGAATATGAAGAACGCATAACAGATTTCATATCTGTTTATATCACTGTTTAAGCATAATGTTTAGTGTGGGATTTTGGGGAGAGACCTTATTAGATTATGGAAGTTCCTTTCTATTCCTTGTTCATAAGGTTTTGTTTTGTTTTGGCAAAACTACAGCTTTTATTAGAAAAACTGAAAAAAAATAGCATGACAAGCATCGAAGTTTATGTAATGGAGATTAAGGAAAGGCTTTGGACACAGGCTTTTATTGTAGGCACTGTAAATTACAATATATCCCTGACACTCTGTCATATATGTTAGTACTGCATTCATTATTTTTAGCGTGTTAGCAGCAGCCTTGGAAACGTTGTGATCTTCTCAAAATGCAAAAATTTCATACTTTAAACTTTGTTAAGCCTATACTGAAACATTGGGAAGTGGGAATGGCTATGATTTTTAAAATAAAATTATTATTTTATGTTTTTAATTTATCAAATTTTGATGGATTCATGCAATTTTGTTTCCATAAAATTGATCTTCTTTTCCTTCATCCCTCTTTTCTCCTCCATCTCCACCACTTGTGCTCTCTTTTTTTATTTATTATTGGTTTTTAAGATTTTATTTATTTGACAGAGAGAGAGACAGTGAGAGAGGGACTACAAGCAGGGATAGTGGGAGAGGGAGAAGCAGATTTGCCACTGAGCAGGGAGCTCCATGTGGGGCTTGATCCCAGGACCTTGGGATCATGACATGAGCTGAAGGCACTTACTGTCTGAGCCACCCAGGCGCCCCTGTGCTCTCTTTTTAAAGTTGATTTTTTGTTGAGATATTGTAGTTTTAAGGTGTAGTACAGAGAGATCACTGGTATACATTGCCTAATTTCCCCTGTTGGTAGCATTTTGGAAAATTATATATACCAACACTGATACAATGCACTGACCTTACACCTGTGGGTATGTGTGTGTATGTGTGTGTGTGTGTGCGTGCGCACGCGTATGTGTGTGTAGCATAGAGTATGCATATTAAGTTCTATGCAATTTTATCACCTGTGTAGGTTGGGGTCTTTGATTTTCATCAAATGGCTTTTCCACATCTGCTGAGATAATCAGATGGTTTTTTCTTTATTCTGTTATAATGTACTAAGTTGCATTATTAGATTTTTCTCTTTTCCAGTTTTATTGAGATATAATTGACATATAACATATAAATTTAATATTTGATATACGCAAAATGCTTATCACAGTAAGTTTAGTTAATATCCGTCACCTTGCATAGTTATAAAATTCTTTTTCTGGTGATGAGAAGTTTTATGATCTATTATCTTTGCAACTTTTAAATATACAATACAGTATTAATTATAATCATCACACTTTACATTAAATTCCCAGAACTTATTTATCTTATAACTGAAAGTTTGTACCTTTTAATCACTTTAATTACTAGATTTTTCTAGTTTTGACTATGTCTGCTCTCCAGGCATAACTCTGGTCTCCCTTCCCTTTAAGACTTTGAGCTTTTTTATTTCCCAGGTCATATTGCAGAGAGTAAGATTCTGGTGGAACCTGTGCATGTTTGCCTGGGTGCGGCTTCTTCAGCTGTGTCATATCAAAGGCTATTGACAGCCTGTACATCAGCGTCTCTGGGTCAAACATCTACTCTTTTTTCCCTTGTCTTTGGTGGGTAGTTTGGTCAGTGCATGTATGCGGCATGATAGAAAATCAGACTGCTTAGGGCTGGACTATCATTGGGACTGTATGTGTTGCATGTACTGTAATGGTCTAGTTATTACAACATGTGTATTATGATGATGTTTCCACCATTCGTACGGGTAATATAAGAAATGCATTTTATTTTATTTTATTTTATTTTATTTATTTATTTTTTAAAAAGATTTTATTTATTTACTTGACACAGAGAGAGAGATTACAAGTAGGCAGAGAGGCAGGCAGAGAGACAGGGAGAGGAGGAAGCAGGCTCCCTGCTGAGCAGAGAGCCCGATGTGGGCCTTGATCCCAGAACGCTGAGATCATGACCTGAGCCGAAAGCAGAGGCTTTAACCCACTGAGCCACCCAGGCGCCCAAGAAATGCATTTTAAAAAGACTTATTTATTTTGGAGAGAGAGAGAGAGAGCACCATGGGAATGAGGGGAGGGGCAGAGAGAGAGGGAAAGAATCCCAAAGCAGACCAAGCACAGAACCTGATGATGTGGGTCTCGATCTAACCACCCAGAGATGATGACCTGGGCCAAAACCAAGAGTCGGCTGCTAAACCAACTGAGCCACCCCAGTGCCCCTAATAATATTTTTACAAGTGTATTTGTCCTCTTATTAATAAACCTAGTAGAGACCTATTCCATTTTGATATATCATGTTTTAGGAGGACTACTGGAGACAGTGTAGCTTGATGGTTAAAATATGTAGGCTCGGTGTTTCATAGACCTGGCTCTGTCTCTTACTGTTCTAATCATGGGCACATTTCCGAAACTCCATGCCTTAGTTTACTGACTATAAAATGGGGATAATAATTTTTAACTGAGAAGACTGTTGAAAGAACTCAAGAATTGTATATAAATAATATTTAACACAATGTAGGCACTTAGTAAATATTCACTGGATGATAGCTATTATTTCTCTTACTTTTGTTTCTTATACTCCAGACCAATGTATATGATGCTTCCACATGCCTACAGCATCTAGTGCTCCTCCTTACCCTTCAGATCTCAGCTCAGACATCACCTTCTCAGGATGTGTCTTCCCTGACACTCCAGAATGTCTTAAGGCACTCTGATCCTTTCCATCATAGCCTCTAGCTGTGTGTGGGATTTTCTAATTAAATCCGGCCTCTCCTACCAGACTGCAAACCCAGAGAGAGGAGGAAATATATCTGTTTCTCTTTGTTCTTGCATCCCCTTATGGTATTCTTGGTACAAAGGAAGCAGCCAATAAACAAACTTTTATTATCATACTTATTATTTTAGTTATTATTGAACCAGAGGACATCAAATCCAACCTGCTTCCAGCACAATGATAGAAAGGTAGAAACTGAGGCCCAGGCAGGCGAGGCGGCCTTTCCCAATGTAACCAGTATGCTGCAGTCAATATAGCAATGTTGGGTGGTAAGGGAATCCAGGGCCTAGACCTTGTTAGGTCCACGAGGAGAGGAGTTCAGGGTCACTTATACTGTGGGAGATGGTATTGGGGATAGTAATGGGTTTTCATAATGAGAGTTCTGAAGACCCTCTGCGAGTCATCAGAAATCTCAAGTTAGAAGTAAAGCCCCACTGGAGAGGTCCTCAATTATCAGAGGGGCTCCCAGAGTGGTTTGGACAGTGTTTGCAGAGTGCTTGCGTGGCCTTCTCTGGTGATTTTTATTGTGTTGCCCACATGGGCGGTAGCTCTCACTCAAGGGCGTCTTAGTGGGTGTTTGGCCTTTGCCATGTGAGTAGTTCCAATTCTAGAGCCCTGGTATTTGGTATTTGGTTTTAGAATGTGCTGTGTGGTGGCCAAGCCAAGATTAGTTGCATCCCCTGACTCCTGCTTCAGTGACTTTGTTTTTCCACTACATCAGTCTGACCCTTTTATTAACAACGTGCGCAATATGGGGATGAACCCATGACCTGAAGATTAAATGTCTTAGGCCCTACAAGTGGCCTGGCAGGCAACACAGGCTTCCTTCCTTTTTCTGCACCCTGCCTGCCCAAATATACACTTTTAAGATATCAGTTTCTCTTCACTCTTTTACACGCTTGACAAAATCTGGCTGGGACTCTGTCTCTTCTTTATCTGCAGCAACCTGTTTCCCCTGTTTTCTTCTGAAGTGTAAATCATTATTTTATAGATCATGAGATGCTGTTTATTGAGTACTCCAGAGAGCATGGCCGTGAGCTTGGTCTGTGACCATGCAGTGGTCCCATCTGGGGTGAGATTCTCATCACCTGAAAATACGTAAGCAGGTATATCCATGGCCATGATCTCTGGGAGCCCACAAGAGCAAATTTCTAGGCCAGCATGGATATCAAACATTATGCGCCTCAGTGTAAAGCATTCTCGTACACTGATGGTACTCACAGAGACGTGGACAGTTTATCTTGAGGCAGACCATATGTTGTGCATATGTGAAAATAGCCACGGTCCTAGAGGAATGAAATCAACCACAGTGGGTTCGCTTAGTTCTTTAGTAGGAAGCTCCTTCCAAATTCATCCAAGTTTCCATGACCTCTTTAAGTGGATAATGGTTTCTTGACTTAGTGTGCATTAACTCTTTATAATTATGTACAAACTTTTGTGTGAGAATGAACATGTGTGTATTTCTGGAGAGAGGGGCCCATACCCCTCGCCTGAATCTTAATGGGGTCAGTGTCACAAAGAAGGAAGAATCATTGAACTAGACCCTGGCTCCTCAGTCTACCATTTGCCCAGTTATTGTCTGAAGCCCTGTTTCTTCTTACAGATAGGGTACAATGTTGTGCACGCACAGCTGCACTGAAAACTCACTCCTCTGGAAGCAAATGAAGAAACACCGAAATGCTGGAGTATTTCCTAATCTTAAATTCTAAAACTTTTAGTTTTATTGCTGAGATGGAAGAGATACTAGGTCATTCCTTCCTTCCTTCATTCTGGACTAGAGAGTTAGTCTAACCTTTCCAATTCCTAGTGTTTTCCCATTATGTCTTGAAGAGGTAGACTTAAATTTATCCTTGCTACTGTTTCTCAGTTTAGACTGAGCCAGTGCTGGAGACATCGTTTCCCCTCTGGCAGCCGGTCTGACTTCTCAGTCGTGTAAATCCCACTCTTGGCCTTGCCCGATTCTCCCTATTGTGTTTGGCACTTCTGAGGCCCATTCACTGGCTGGCTTCATTAACAGTTGGCTCTGCCTTTGGGTGAAGCTCACCTTCTTCCCCTGATGTTGTTCTTGTGGAAACCAAAATAATACATGACTTTCTAGATTGAATACAATAAATGAAAAAAAGAACCAGATGGAATTAAAAATAAATTTATGGTACTGTAAGAGTTATAGACAAACAGCAGTGTCCTGTTCTTCTCTACTCCTGACTCCCATTCCTTAGAGCCAATAATCTTTAATGTTTATATTGGCTTCTTCTGCTGTTTCCCCTCTATATTTTTAAAATAGCTTATTTATGCCACTGTTTTTGACATATAAAATCTGATATCATCTCATTATTTTCTTTTTTTTTTCAATTTTATTTTTATTATTTGCCCAAGGGGTACAGGTCTGTGAATCATCAGGCTTACATTATTTTCTAAAATGGAAAGACATTTAGCTCCTTTACACACTTTCTCTTCAAGTACTTACTTTTTCTCCCATCCTCCCAATATTTTATAACATAGTTTTTACTTAAAGGTATAGTCACAAAATGAAATTTGAAGAAAACTACCTCCCCCCATTCAGAGCTACTATTATTATGAGCATATATATAATGAACCATGTAGCAGAACTACGTGGGTGTTTTATGATTACATTTCCTCTCCTGTGTAGCCCCTTTTCACTGATGTTTATAATTTTCTTGTTGTTGTTTTTTTTAATTTGCTTCCATGTAGTTCTCACTATTCCCTGAATGATGTTAGTGATGTTAGTGATTTTTCTTCTTCAGCCCTTTGTTTTCCTGCTCCAGTTTAGAGTAATTGCTTCCTTTAGTATCAACCTGGAAATGTCCTTCAATTTTCTCCTGCATTAGTTCCCCTTTTTCTTGAATATCAAATCTCCTTCTTAGTTGAATTTCACCTTAGTTTCGAAGAAGATGATATGAGTGGAAAATCTTTTGAGACTTTGACTATTTGAAAACATTTTGTTTTATTTTTATTATATAATTGATTATTTAGCTGGGTATAAAATTTTAGTTTGAAGATTGATTTTCCTTCAAATTTTGATGTCATTTCTGTATTGTTTTGTCACTTTTGGTGTTACCATTCTGATTATCTTTTTCATGTCACTTTTTTTTTCTCTCTTTCTAGAAGCCTTTAGTGTTTTCTCTGTATTGTTGATTATTTAATCAGGGTCTAGTCAGGAAAAACTAGGTAATTCAACAGAAGGAAGTTAATAGGAGAAGCTAACTGTAAGGTGTAGGAACAGCAAAAATGTTGAATAGAATAGTAAGGCAAGCCAGAAATTAGCAAGAGTGAAAGCTATTACCACTTCCAGAGCTAGAAGGACCAGGAAAGAAATGGTTTTACCGGGAACAAAGAGTTACGTTCATAGGGCCTAGATGCATGGAAGAAATGCATCCTCTGCCAGAGATGTTACCTAAGGCGAGGTGAGAGAGAGGAGGCAATACCCTGGGTTTTCCCTTCTTCCTGACTCTTCCACCAGTGCTTCCTGTTGACTGAACCAACCAGAAGTCAGCTGACAGGGAAATGCAGCCTGGAAGAATCATCCTCCTATGATATAGAGCAGAGCAAAGCAGATGCAGGGAGGGAAATGAACTGGAGGTCAGAGGCAGACAGTTGGCTCACTGGTGCTCTGTTTTTTTCACAATAACATGTCTTGGTGTGGGTCTTTTAATATCTTTGTGCTGGGTCATTTTGTTTGTTCTTTCCAGAAATTTTAAAGTTGGATGTCTGTCCTTTTCAGTTGGTTCTTCAATTTTTTCTCCCATTTTTCACCTCTGCCTTTTTCTTTTCCTTTCTGAGAGATTGCCTCAACTTTATCTTCCAAAGTGTCCATTGAATTTTTAAATTCTATCATATTTTTAATTTCCAAGAGCTCTCTCTTAGTCTCTTTCTAAAAAATAGTACCTGACAAGGTTTCCTGGGTTCAATATCTTATCTTTCTGCATATACCCTTTCATCAGTTCTAGATTACATTTCTTCCACATTTTAAATTATCTGAAGTTAGGATCCATTTTATAACTGGTGGACTATCACAATTTAGTAAGTGGAATTTTTTTCTAAGGGAACATAAAGATACTTTTTATAATTCTGGTACTTTACTTTTTGTTGAGACAAGGTGTTTTTTGGTAAGTTTGTTTTTACTTTATTCATTGTTTATTTCAAGTTCCTTTTAAAAATATTACTTTTTATTTCTTTCTCTTTCATATTACGAGGTTTTCTTAAACTATTGGTAACCCTTAGCTATTTATATTTAAGGGTGATCCATGAAAGAGGCCATCTAGATGTTCTGTATGCATGGGAACTTGTTTAGAGGTAGATTTTATTGTAGGGTAATAAGGTACTGAGCTAGTTTTTTCAAAGGGTTATCCCAAATATGATTAGCTGGAGGTTGTTTCTCTTAGGCTCACTGGGTTCATTAACGAATTCTCCTCCAAATCCCTTCTTGAGAGTCTTAAGTCTTCCCTACATTCTGGGGGGACCATGGTGGGGAAACTTCACCTTTAGGATTATAGACTTTTCACTTAAACCTCATTTTCAGTTTTATGCTTCACCTGAGCTCCACCTGTACCTAATACCTTCTTGTTCAGGTCTTTTTTTGTGCCAACATTTTTGGCCAATAAACCTCCTATTTTCTGCCTGGATAGTAAGGGGCAATTTCTTCTCTGGGTAAGGTGTGGCTGTGGCTGGGGGCAGGATGGGGGCTACGTTTGAGCTGAAGTGATCTGTATACAGACTTTCAACTAATCCCACCATTTTCAACTGCATGGCATCCCTGCCTCCAGAGGCAACTAGTGTCTCAAATTCAAGAACTTCTTTAAGGGGAATTCTTTGTTTTTTACTGGAGCTCCCTGCCCTGTTCCTGTGAACAGTCTAGTTTTAGTTTCTCAGGTCTATTGTGTTGATTACCCCTTTCCAGTTTCCAAAATTTTCTTGACATTTCACATCTACTATTTCCTTCCTGTACTCTTTCTACTCATAAGTTTATACCCTAAAAATTTCTTTTATTGTTGTTTTGGTAAGGATTTTGGAGGGAATGTGTATTTTACCAGAAATCTCCCTGGATTGTTTAATCCATGCAAATGTTCAAAGATGGTGATGCCATCTTGTTTTGTATGTTTGTTTGGTTTTTTGGTAGTGACAGGTGTGGGAGGGTAATTTCGTTATATTCAAAGCAAGGAAGAGAGTTGTGTGTGTTTGAGAGAGAGATCTGTCATGTTTCTTTTGGTTCCAAATGCTGTAGCTCCTTTATTTGGTTCTAGTTTCCCTTCTAGTGGTGACTTTTTCTTGACTAACTAGCTTAGTGCCCACTTTCTCACCCTCACAGACATGTCTGCCTTCTGTGACTCTTTAAAAGCAATTATACACAAGCAACATACATTAATAGTAATACTAAGAAAAAGGTTGTTCTTTTACAGGTTTGTTATACTGGTGTATGAAGACCTTTTTTTTTTTTAACTTTATGTCTAGGGCTAATCTTCTCTAATATAGCTTATATACCAGCTTCATTTGAAAAATGATTCTTTTGTACCTATACAGGAACATCATCTAGGGATCCCATTACCAGTCAAAGTAGAAGTTTAGGTTTTAAAGTAGATTTTTAAAAAACCAAGTTGACTCAGTTTAAGGTTAAAAGATGGTGTATCTAAATAAAAAATAATGGGAGCTGTTTGTGTCCTGGCAGGTTATTTGTAATTTATCACAGTGCAGTGGTAGCAACTTAAAACCCTTTCTAGAATCTGTTAGGACTCTTTTATTGTAAAACAAAATGCTTTGGAAAAAAAGTTAAAAAACATTTGAAGATGTTAAGTGGGCCCCAATGTGGTGCTCAGTTACCTTCCAAAGCAGAGACTGTCTCCTCTGAATGTGATCCAACCCCTAGTAATCTCCACTATTGCAGACAGCATTATTCTAGAGCCAAATGCAATCCAGCTGGGAAAGAGCTGTAGGAGAGAAGGCAGACTTCCTGACCATGGACTAGGGCAGTGAGTGGACTTGGGCTGAGAAAGCCCTTGGCCAGGTCCCTTCACCTCTAGGGTCTTCCTCTATTAGAAAACCAGAGGTTTGGGCCACCACCTCAAGGAACTTTCCCATTCCCAGGTTCTTTTATTACATATTGAAAGTGTTTTTCTGACTTTAGTCTTAATTTAGAGGCTGCGTTTCATTGTCCATATCTGGGTATGGAATGTACATAACCCTTACTGAAAAAATCACAGTGTAACAATCATCACAAGGCCTCCCCCGCCCACCCCGGTTTTAGGAGACTTACTACAATGTACTATTCTGCTGCTTGTAACCTTACATCAGAGAAGTCTCTTGGAAAGTTTCATTACTCCAGTTTGTAAGAACAAAGGACCGACTTTTCTTCAGCTTTGAAATGGTCACCATTCTATGGCCTGTGTTTGCCTATGCAAAACTCACCTTTGCATACTTAAGGAATTGCAGCATTCTGTGTTCAGTTTGCCTTAGCAAAGATAGAGCTGCAAGGGTACTTTTGCAAACACAAAATTAGAGCCTAGGTGTTGTTTTTTGTTTGTTTGTTTTGTTTTGTTTTTGTTTTGTTTTGTTTTTTAAAGATTTTATTTATTTATTTGACAGAGAAACACAGCGAGAGAGGGAACGCAAGCAGGGGGAGTGGGAGAGGGAGAAACAGGCTCCCCGCTGAGTAGGGAGCCCGATTTGGGGCTTGATCCCAGGACCCTGGGATCATGATCTGAGCTGAAGGCAGACGCTTAACGACTGAGCCACCCATAAAGCCTAGTTTTTAAGAATGGATCAGAACTGTTTTTTAGTCTTTCTCCAATGAACCTCAGAAATGGTTTTTGTGTTGTTACAAAAAGGTGTTCTAGTTATAAAGAACACATAGAGTCCTTTTTTTTTTTAATGAAATAATGCTGCATCCTTAGTGCTTTGGCCTTCAAATTCAGTTTCATGCTTCTTAATGCCACCTCTGTTCTTGACTTGGGGTAGAATTTGGTAAATGCTGTTTTTATTTCTAACCAGGTATTCTGAGCAGGGGGTGATTTTATAACCTTGAATATTTGCTCGTTTGAGGTTAGCGGGCCACCCATAGCTTGTTTTTTCTCCTTATTTAAAAGCTGAAAATTTAACTAATTGAACAAATATTCTGGCCGTGTTTGATGCACGGCAGTATTGTTAGGGAGGCGGGATGTGTATTTGGGCATTACCTTCCTCCCACGTTTCCCACTGACACTCAAAAATGAAATGGGAGCCTGGGGAGCGCCGACTTATCTAGCCAAGGTATTTGAACAGAGACAGGTTTAATAAATCATTGTTTAGATAGGCCACACATTACATTTTGGAAAGCCCCAAATGTTGGAAAACCTCGCTCTCATTTCCTTCAATGAGGGAGGGGATGGCCTAGCAGTAAAGCTGTCTCAACCAGTTTGTATTTTGACACTGGTTTTGCACAGGAACAATGTGGGAAATGACATCAGTTGAAAAGTTATCAGATCATCAATAAAATCTCAGCCAGGCACTTCACCCCCATCTTGTCTTCCATAATATCATTTAATAGACTCTGTATACTCTTGCTGAGATTTTTAAAAGTTAGCTCGACAGTAAAAGTCATGAAAGAAGAAAATGCAGCTGATGGATGCAAACTCTATTTGCCACACTTCTGGTGAGATGGTGCATAGGCCAGCTTTTGTGCCTGCCAGAGACGCATCAGAATAGGGAAGGCTCCTCCTGCCCCCCTCTCCCCCACTGGCCAGCTCCCCTTTTTGTCCTCACCCCTTTTCTTTAAAGCCAGCCAGGGAATAATTTGTTCAAATGAAAAGGCCCTTTCAGGCACTGGAGAGCTCCGCTAATTGTATTTGAAAGAGTAAAAGTGAACCACAAGTTGGCTTTTAACAACAGAAAAATAATGGGTTCACATGCCAACGTATTAATAAGATTAGTTTTATTAGGAAAATGTAATCAGGCAGACAGTGGTACTGCAAAAGGAATGGCTTATTAAAAGCCGTTCTTCTTGCTAGCTAAAGAAATACCAGTTGGCTTTCAAAACACATTTAAATAAAGACACATTGAAATCTAAAAAACAGTCACTCCTTTTCTTGAAATAGGAAAATTGCTTTGAAATTGTTTATTCCTATAACTTTTAAATGGTTTTAGTTGTGCCAAATTAGAATATTTTTAAAAATTTGGGAATCTCCCAACTAATGTGATTTTTGTTTGATTTAAATCATTATCCATTTGTTCGTGAGTTTTCACATATTGGCAGGTGTGGATTTATTAATTGCAAAAGTAGTGCCGAACAGGTGCAATCTGAAGATGTTTGCAAAAGGGAGATCCTCTGTACCTATGAAAAAGGACTTTTCCAAACAGTAGGTTTCATTTTGACCTTTTGAAAGACAATCACTGTATTTCTAATTTCCATTATGTACAGTGATATAATTTCAGTTAGAAAGATATTTTGCAATACTGACAACAATATACTCAAATATGCATGACTAAAATAGCAATGCAGTGGGGAAATATGTTTCACAATTGAAAGGCTCCACTGTTTTACTTTTTTTTTCACTTGTATCGTCACTGCATGGAGTAGAGGTCATTTTAGCACAAGTGGCCAAATTCTTCACAATGAAAACACAGTTCAAATTCTTTTTAGAATAGTCAGATCACTTAAACTATGGAGTGTAGCTACATTACCAGCTCAGCTTGCAACGAGAACATGCATCAGCTTGAACAGTTCTACCCATGAGTGCCAGTGAAGGGACCTACAGCAAAATTGTAGAGGATGAAAGCTCTGATTTGTTTTTGTTTGTTTGTTTGTTTTGTTTTTGTTTTTTGCTTTTCTCCCCTGATGCTCCTGGAGGCTCAGGGTCTCAACATCTCTCTTTTTGCACATGGTGAGGAACTCATTTACACAATGATATTGGGATTCAGCAGATTAGCATCATTAGAATATAGCATTTATAGAAAGGAAGGGGAAGGAGATCGCATTTATAGAAAGGAAAAGGAAGACCTACAGTAAATGAGCCGGAAGGTGGTATTTTGCTGTCAGGAGGAGGAGCTGAAAGAGCTTCTCCTCGGCCAGGATTCATTCTTTCTCTGAGGGAAACATGGCTTTAGTCAGACCGGCGCCTCCCACCCCCAGCAGCACTTCGATTCCCTTACACAAAGCCTTGCGTTTTACTAATAGAGTAGCAGCAGAAAGACTCTGCATTTCACATACATTGACAGGAGCCAGAAGAGAGTGCCCATATGTCCAGCCTTCCAGCTTGGGGGGGAGGGAGGCGGACAGGCCCCGGCCAGCTTCGTGGGCCACTAACACAGGATTCTGGTGCCCGATGCTGACGGCAGCCACAGGGTTTTAAAGTCCAAGGGTAGAGTTCTGGTTCATAAGGCCTGGCCACTGATGCTGCTCTCCATGTGGCTGGCTGTGGTAGAGGAGCCCGAGGTAGTGGTTCAATAAATATTCATTAATGGGCATTAAAACAATTGATGACCTCAGGGCACGGCACCTTGTGTGCCAGAGACTTTAATCTGCGAAATGGAGAAAACCGCACTGAGTTGCTCTTGGAAGTTATGAAAAATGATTGGAAAGGGGTTTTATAAGCTTAAGCACTTGGAGTGATAGTGTCCAAAGCAAACAGCACAGCGGCCGAGGCAGGACATCCCTTGCAGGCAGCGTGCGGCGGCAGTTGAGGTCACATGCTTTCTGGGGGCCGGCCAATTGTTAAAAGAGAGGAACTAGAATAATACTTTATTAGGGACTCGATCCTCTTCCCAGTTGTGAAATTTGAAAGTAGCTCAAGCTGTAGGGAATTATTCTGGATTAGTGTTTATCTTCTGATTTTTGCCCCCCTGGAGTGAGCTTGCTTCACTTTCTAAAGTTCTAAAAATCTTGCTCCCACAGGCTGTGATTGGAGGTCAGGAGGAGGTGAACTGGGGATATTTTTTCTTTGTCTCTCTCTTTTTTTTTTTTTTGGTATAGTAATTTGACAGTTGGCCTAAGTTGGGGGATCTTTATTAATTATTTCCTTTATTCTTTCCTTTTCCTGCTCTATGTAAGATGGCTCACTGAAGTCAGATGGCTGTGTTTCTAGCCCATCGAAAAGATCTTGAAGATTTAATCTATTAGTAAACAGCCCTATATCAGATTGGCACCCTAATTTGCCCAGTGTTGCCATACAAATTACATGCATTGCAATTTTAGGACATTTTTCCTTTTCTGTACTCAGCAGTGATGTATACACACATACNAATTACATGCATTGCAATTTTAGGACATTTTTCCTTTTCTGTACTCAGCAGTGATGTATACATACATACATATATATATATATATATATATATATATATTTAAAGATTTTATTTATTTATTTGACACAGAGAGAGAGATCAGATTACAAGTAGGCAGAGAGGCAGGCAGAGAGAGGAGGAAGCAGGCTCCCCGCTGAGCAGGGAGCCCAATGTGGACCTCAATCCCAGGACCCTGAGATCATGACCTGAGCCGAAGGCAGAGGCTTTAACCCACTGAGCCACCCAGGCTCCCAGCAGTGTTGTATATTTAATGTCAAACCTGTGTCCAAGAATTTCTTGGGGAGGGGCACCTGGGTGGCTCAGTCGGTTAAGCGTCTGCCTTCAGCTCAGGTTATGATCCCAGGGTTTTGGGATTGAGCCCCTGCTCACTGGGGAGCCTGCTTCTCCCTCTCTTTCCCACTTGTGGTGCTCTCTTGCGCTATGTATCTCTCTCTCTCTCTCTCTCTCTCAAATAAATAAATAAAATCTTAGAAAAAAAAGAAAATGTAAATTAAAAAAAATAATTTTGGGGGGAGAACAGATTTCAGATACACTTCCCGGGCTCTGCAGGTGCACATGTATTCTTGCTGACCACTGGACCCCATGCATCACCACACATATATTTAAGCCTGCAGATGGCTGTTGTTTGAATCCGTATGCATACCATCAAGCATTTACCAAGTCCTTCCTTTGGCCAAGGCATTGTGCCAGGTCCCATGAGGATAATTCAGCATCCATGTGGGTAGCTCTGGAAGGTCAGGTAAGAAGAGTTGGGTACAGATGAGCCCCCTAAGTGAGGCTAAGTGAATCTAAGCCTAGAAGTAGGAATGCCATTAGACGCATTTAGGGAATAGCGAGCAAAATAACCTGGCTTGATCTGAGCGATTTCAGAGAGGAGTAGTTTGGAAAGGTCTCTTTCTGTGTTGAAATTTGCCCCTCCCTTGGCTGCCAAGACGCCGCTGTCTCCAAGTTCTCTGCCTGCACTGCAGTCCTTCCTTGTGTCCTTTCATGAATCCTCTTCCCCACTCTCTCCACAAATATTGGTGTTTCCCAGGGTTCTTCCCTTGGCCCTTTTCTCTCTAAACACTGTTTCTGGGCAGCACATCCACTTGTGTGGGAGGAATATTCACCTCTATGTGGATAGCACCTAAATTTATATCTCCAATTGCAACCTCTCTCCTGAGTGGCAGCCCCCGCCCCCCCTCCAATTTCTCACCGGCACCTCTGCCTGAATAACATGGCGTCTGCCTGCCTGATCCTTTCATGGGGAACTGCTCCATTTTGGCGCTTGGCTGGACAAAGTAGAGAGGGGAGTCAAGGAGGATGGAAGCTTGAATTCAAAGAACTTGTTCTACATGCAGAAGGAAGTAAGAAGTAGGAGATTGTAGTGAAAAAGAGATGGTGAAGGATTTTCAAAGTAGAGCAGCTCCAGGTGATGACAAGCTCTGGTGTCTTGCTACTCAAAGGGTGGTCTCTGGAGCAGCTACATTAGAATCAATGGGGAGATTGTAGAAATGAGGAATCTTGGTGCCTCATTCCTTAGACCTACTGAATCAGAACCTGCCTCTGAACGAGGTTCCTAGGTGACCTGTATGCCCATTAAATTCTGAAAGGCATTGATCTAGGGTGTGTGCATGAGAGTCAGTTGAAATTGAGGGGAAATGAAATTTGTTAAATAATGGCTGTGGTGTTGAATGAATGAATAATGGAGGGGAACACTGAAATGGCCCAGTATGACTGCAATAACGTGGGTGGAGGGGAAGAATGCGAACTGAGTGCCAGCATTCATTATGCCCTGGGAGTGAGGGAGAGTCCTTGCATCAATTGACGTTGAGATTGTACAGAGGATTTTTGACATCTCAGTTCTTTGAGAATAGAGTCTCTAATTAGGATTTTTCTCCTTTTAAGTTCCACGTCTTAGCTCTTAAAATAACATAGCAGGTTCTTAAATGATGATGGATGGGCTTTATGAGCAGTGGACTTAACAAGACTAAGCCCTTTTTTCTGGCTTTATGTCAATTTATAGTTTTCTTTTCTTCTTCCCTTTTTTTTAAATAGCAGCAAGAGCTGACTTTAATGATCTGATATCAAATATTACCCTTTTTTCTTCCTTTGATCCTTTTTTTCTGACAATTAAAAACGTGTTTGCTAGGATAAAATTTCACATTCTTTTTTTCTCCCTCCTGATACGTAGTTAACATCTTGGAAATCTCATATTAGAGAAGTTATATTAGACTTTGAAGGAAGAGGCTGATATCCTTGGTGCTCTATCCCTTGGGGAGGTGCCTTGCTTGATAAGCAAATTAACACTGATGATGAAGGTGCTCGTTTGGTGTTAGGGGACTTGAGTTTTGGTTGCAGTTCTGTCCTTATATGCACATGACTTTGAGTGAATCAGGCAACTGTTATGGGCTTCAGTTTTTCATGTACACAATATGTTGGTTGGACTGTATGAGCTCTAAATTCCCTTCAATTTGTGGAATTTTGTAATTCTCTGATTCTTTTGGGCTATACCCAGGAGTTTCTTCTATTGTGGCCAATATATTTTTTGAGCTCAGTGTTATTCTGCTTTTCAAATTCTTGGGGCTACTGCCATGACAAAATCAAAATCATGATACATCTGCATCTAGAATACTCTGTTTTGGTAACCTTCTTAAGAGTATCGAGTCTCCTCACATTAGCAGAGCATGTTAGCTCTACACATTTTTAAAAAGAAATAGAGAATATTCTAATCACCCAAGGGAATGAAACAATTTTCTTAATGAGATAGACTTAAAAAGACCAATCTCTCCAAAATGTATAATAAGATGTAGCATGAGTCAACCTTGTGAAGACTATGGGGCATTTCTTGAAATTTGAAGACTTAACTGAATTCTCAAACTGTAGACCTGAAGGCATACTTTCGGGATAATTACAAGGGATGACTATTTTTCCTGGTAGTTAGTAAGCACATGAAACTCATTATTTGCATAGTTTCCAAGGGCTGTCTTAAAATGTGTTCCAGAATGATTTAGATAAATTCATTATGATGGATTCCAAATGGGATTGAGAGTTTGTTGATCATTTGGTGTGTTGCTCTATTCTTCTAGGTTGATATTTAAGATCTATATATGTCTTTTATAAATTATTGATTTAAAAATTTAAAAAATTTTGATTGATGATAGAAAATGCAGAACTAAACTGGACAAAGCAGGAATGTTGACTGGATTGTTACGTATTTTCATATATTCTAGTAGCACCAACTGTGGAAAATTTCCACTATTCTTGTGGCTTGAATTGTTCATTTAGGGAATTGATTAATAAAGAGAACTTTTTATTGTCAGAAATTTCAAATACATACAAAAAAAAGAGAGCATGGTATAGTGAAGCTCCATGTCCCCATCACTCAGCTTCAACAATTACCAACTCAGTCTAATTTCATCTATAAACTTGCCCGCCTTCACCTCTGACACCTGATAATTTTGAAGCAAATCCAAGACATCCTCATTTTATCTATAAAAATTTTACTTTGAGGGCGCCTGGGTGGCTCAGTGGGTTAAAGCCTCTGCTTTCGGCTCAGGTCATGATCTCAGGGTCCTGGGATCGAGGCCTGCATTGGGCTCCCTGCTCGGTGGGGAGCCTGCTTCCCCTTTTCTCTCTCTGCCTGCCTCTCTGCCTCCTTGTGATCTCTCTCCCTCTGTGAAATAAATAAATAAAATCTTTAAAAAAATTTTATTTTGAATCTAAAAGATAACTCTTTATTATTTTTACAAATATACAACATAGTATTAACTACAGTCACCATGCTACACATTAGACCCCTAGAACTTACTCATTATATAACTGTAAGTTTCTACCTTTTGACTAACATGTCGCCATTTCTCCCACCCCAGCCCTTGACAATCCCCATTCCAGTCTCAGTTTCTATGAATTTGACTTTCTTAGATTCCACTTATAGGTGAGATCATAGAGCATTTTTCTTTTTCTGTCTGGTTTATTTTGCTTAACACAATGCCTTCTACATTCATCTATATTGTCACAAGTGGTAGGACTTCCTTCTTTTTTATGGCTGAATAATATTCCATTGTATATCTACCAGTTACTTTATCTATTAATTTATTGATGGATACTTAGTTTTTTTGTGTGTCTCAGCTATTGTGAATAATGCTGCAATGAACATGGGGTTGCAGATATCTCTTCAAGGTACTGATTGTATTTCCTTCAGACACATACCTAGAAGTGGGATTGTTGGATCATACGGTAGTTCTATTTTTCACTTTTTGAGGAATCTCTGTACTGTTTTCCATAATGATTGTGCCAATTTACATTCCTATGTACGGTGCACAAGTGTTCCCTTTCCTTCATATTCTCACCAACAGTTGTTGTCTCTTGATTTTTGTTGTTTAAAAAAGTTTTTTTTAAAGATTTATTTATTTATTTGAGAAAGAACAAGAGAGAGCAATCTGGGAGAGATGCAGAGTGAGAGAGAGAATCCTCAAGCGGACTCCCTGCTGAGCACAGAGCTCAACATGAGGCTTGATCCCAGGACCCTGAGATCACAGCCTGATCTGAAATCAAGAGATGGATGCTTAACCAACTGTGCCATCCAGGTGCCCTGTTTTGTTTCCTGTTTTTAAATGATAACCATCCTAAGAAGTGTGAAGTGATATCTCATTGTGGTTTTGATTTATATTCCCCTGATGATTAGTGATGTTGAGCACCTTTTCATTAGTGATGCTTGAGCACCAGAAGCTTTTTAGTATGATATGGTTCCACTTGTTTATTTTTGCTTTTCCTGCTTCTGCTTTTGGTGTCATACCCAAAAAATCATTGCCAAGACCAATGTCCAAGGACCTTTTCCCTGTGTTTTCTTCTGATTGTTTTCTAGTTTCAGCCTCACATTTAAGACTTTAATTCATTTTGAGGTGATTTTTGTGAGTGTTGTAAGATAGAGGTCCAATTTCATTCTTTTACATGTGGAAATCCAGTTTTCCCAACACCATTTATTAAAGAGACTACCCTTCCCTATTGTGTATTGGTTCCCTTGTCAAAGATTAGTTGATCATATATGTATGGGTTTATTTTTGGGCTCTTGATTCTGTTCTATTGGTTTATGTGTCTATTTCTGTAATAGTACCATACTATTTTGATTACTATAGCTTTGTAATATGTTTTGAAATCAGAAAGTGTGATGCCTCTTGCTTTGTTCCTTTTCTCAAAATTGCTTTGGCTGTTTGTGGTCTTTTTTGTTCCAAATACATTTTAGGACAGTTTTTCTTTTTCTATGAACATTGCCATTATAATTTTAATAAACATCGTATTGAATCTGTAGGTTGCTTTGGGTACCATGGGCATTTTAACAATATTATTTCTTCCTGTTCAGAACAGGCAGGATACTTTCCATTTATTTGTGTCTTCTTCAGTTTCTTTTATCAAATTCTTACAGTTTTCAGTGCACAGATCTTTTACTTCCTTGATTAAATCTATTCCTAAGGGGGCGCCTGGGTGGCTCAGTTGGTTAAGCGACTGCCTTAGGCTCAGGTCATGATCCTAGGGTCCTGGGATCGAGCCCCACGTCGGGCTCCCTGCTGAGTGGGGAGCATGCTTCTCCCTCTCCCTCTGCTGTTCTACCTGCTTGTGCTCTCTCACTCTCTCTGTCAAATAAATAAAAATAAAATCTTAAAAAAAATCTATTCTTAAGTAGTTTATTGTTTTTGATGCAAATACTCTTATTTCTATTATCATGAATTTGTCTTGCCTACTCTTAAATTCACACAGCGCATACTATATGAATGGAATCATAGAGTATATACTCTGTGTCGGCTTCTCACACTCATATGCTGTTTTTGAGATTTTGCATGATGTCTTATGTAGAAGTTCATTTTTCTTTTTTTAACATTGCTGAGTAATATTTTATCGTATACTATAATTTTATAATCAATTCTCCTGTTGATGACTTTTTTCCCCCAGGTTAAGACTATTATGACTAAGGCTGCAATGAACATTCTTGTATGTCTTGGAGACATAGGCTTTCATTTTTATTGGATAAATATCTAGGAATGAAATTGCTGGGTCATAGCATAAGTAAGTGTATGTTTAACTTTTTAAGAAACTGCCAAAGTAATATTGTTTTAAATTCCCACCAGCAATGTATGAAAATTATAACTGTTCTACAATCTCATCTACATTTGGTGTTGTCAGCTTTTTTTTTTAAAGATTTTATTTATTTATTTGACAGAGAGAGAGAGAGAGAGAACACAAGCAGGCAGAGAGGCAGGCAGAGAGAGAGGAGGAAGCAGGCTCCCTGCCGAGCAGAGAGCCCGACGCGGGCCTCAATCCCAGGACCCTGAGATCATGACCTGAGCCAAAGGCAGAGGCTTTAACCCACTGAGCCACCCAGGTGCCCTGTTGTCAGCTTTTTACTTTCAGTTAATCTGATGGAGGTAGAATGGTACCTCATTGTCGTTTTAGATTGCATTCTCCTGGTGACCAGTGATTTGAACCTTTTTTCTTGAGCTTGTTGGCTTACTTCATTTTTGTGATCTGTTTGCTGAAGTATTTTGCCCAATTTTAAATGGAGTTATTTATCTCTTGTTATTGACTTGAAAACTTCTTTTTAAATATCCTGAATATAAGTCGAATATATGTATAATGAATATTTTCTCTCAATTTTTCACTTTTTAATATCTTTAATGAAAATTTTTGATGGCAGAGTTTTTATATTGAGGAAGTCTTTTTTTTTAAATGGTTAGTGCTTTTTTGTATTCTCTTTAAGAAAAACTTGCTAATCCCAAAGACACAAAGATATTCTGTTTTCTTTCAGATCTCTATAGTTTTAGCTTTTATGTTGAGATCAGTGATCCATCTCAAATGAATTTTTGTATATGCTGAGAGAAATCAAGTTTTAGTATTTTCCCCATATTTTTTTATCAATTGTCCCATCACCATGTGTTGAAAAGATTCTGTTTTTCCCATTGTGAATTGCTTAAGTGATCCAAAATTGGATTTTGGACTCTTTATTCTGTCCCATTACTCTATTTGTCTGTATTTATACTAATTCTATATTGTATTGAATACTGTGGCTTTAGAGCAAATCTTGAAATCTGATAATTCAAGTCCTCTAATTTGCCTTTCTCTTTCAAGGAAGTTTTGCACGTTCTAAGTTCTTTCCTTTTCCTATATAAATTTTAGCATCAACTTGTCAATTTCTACAAAAAATACTTCCTGGGATTTCTTGATTTGGATTGTATTGATTTGTAAACTAATTTGGGGGAGAACTGACATGTTAAAAACATTAAATTTTCCAATCAATGAAAATGGTATATCTCTCCATTTATTTGACTTATCTTTAATTTCTCTCAGTAATGTTTGTAGTTTTCTGTGTGGAGGTTCTGCATATCTTTGATTAAATTTATTGCTAATAATTTTATTTCTTCTAAAGCTGTTGCAAGGAGAATAAAAATCCATTTTCAATTTTTTGTTGGTAGAATACAGAAATGCAGTTGTTTTTTTGTATATTGACTTTGTGTTGTTTCTGTTCTTTAAATTGAAATGTTTACTGTTGATATATCTTTTTGATCATGGATTCAATCTGCTTTTAAACTTAACTAGTGAATATTTCTTTTTTATTTTATTTTATTTATTTATATGACAGAGAGAGAGAGAGAGAGAGAGAGAGAGAGAGAGAGAGAGATCACAAGCAGGCAGAGAGGCAGGCAAAGGGAGAGGTGGAATCAGGCTCCCCGCCAAGCAGAGAGCCCTATGCAGGGCCCGATCCCAGGACCCTGAGATCATGACCTGAGCCGAAGGCAGAGGCTTAACCCACTGAGGCAGCCAGGCACCCCGAATATTTCTTTTATCAATGTTGCACTTTTCAGTTCTAGAATATTCTTTCTAAAGCTTCCATTTCTCTTCTGATTCCATGTTTGGTCAGTCATTCTTTGTGTTCATCTTTTTCTTTAAGTCTTTGAAAGTATTTATAATAGCTGCTTTAAGGTTCTTATCTGCTAATTTCAACATTTGGATTATTTCAGGGTCACTTTTTTATTCACTGTTTTCTTTCTTTCTTTCTTTCTTTCTTTCTTTCTTTCTTTCTTTCTTTCTTTTTAAAGATTTTATTTATTTATTTGACACAGAGAGAGAGATTACAAGTAGGCAGAGAGGCAGGCAGAGAGACAAGGAGAGGAGGAAGCAGGCTCCCTGCTGAGCAGAGAGCCCGATGTGGGCCTTGATCCCAGGACTCTGAGATCATGACCTGAGCCGAAAGCAGAGGCTTTAACCCACTGAGCCACCCAGGCGCCCTATTCACTGTTTTCTTGACTATAGATCATCTCTCCTGCTCTGAACGTCTAGTATTTTTTGAGTTTGTGATGGATGCTGTGGATGATAATGTCCTAAAGACTGTATTCAGTTATGTTCCTCTGAAGAGTAATTTTTGTTCCAGCAGGTAGTTAAATTACTACTTATTTTGAAATTTTGGATGCTTGGTTTTATTTTTTATTAAGGTGACTCTGCTTTGGTTAGCTTTTAGTTTTAGGATGAATCCTTAGTCTCTTGGTATAGACTTTACTTCTGAGGTGTGCCCTATATAGAGTTTTACTAGAAAGGCTGAGATATTTCCCAGGTTACAAACTCCTAACGCTCTTCTGTGCAGAACACAGCAATTTAAATGTTCCTTAGCTTCTTCAGCTTTCCAGCTCTTGCTTTCTACTGGATTCCTTGGTGTCTTTCCTCTGTGTGTGCAGTTTAAGTATAAGGACAGCAGAATTCATGAATAGATTTGAGTGCTCCCTTCTCTGTGGCTTTTCCCAGGATTTACTACCTCATTGTATGACCTCAGGGTCATCTCTGAACTACATCCTCTGACCTCTAAAGCCAAGAAGGCTCTGACTTTCAGCTTGAATCCTAGGTACCCCATGTCTCCTGGACAAGGAGTACCCTTAGAGGGTACTCATATACATTTAGTTCTCATAAAATATGGTCCCTTTTTTTCAAGGATCAACTCTCCCATATTTTCTGCCTCTTTTTGGTCATTTCCCAGTGTCTTCAATTAATGTTTTTGTTTTGTTTTGTTTTGTTTTGTTCAGAGAGTATAATTGTTTTTTGAAATCTTAATCTGATACAAACTACTCTACCATTACTGGAACTCTCTTTTTAAAAACAGAACTGTAATGCTATTATCATACCTGAAAATTTCCAATAATTCCTTAATTTCATCAATAAATAGTGTTCAAAAGGTGTAGGGAATTAAGTTTCCTGTGAAGGAGATAATATTTAGTTTTGTGTGTGCGTGTGTGCGTTTGTAGCAAACTTGATGGAAAAGAAATTTCTTAAACGAAAAGAGTTCATTCATTAGCTAAGAATTATATTGTTAGTTTCAGCATGAGCATGATGTATTGGTGTTAAAATATGGAAGTCTTTCTCTTAGTAGTAGCTGCTGAATCAATTTAATGGCAATCTCAACTACATCAGACCCAGTCAAAAGCAACTATGTGAAAAAGGCCTTTGAGTAGCTAAAATTGACATATTATCTATTAATTTTCTCATAGTAGAAACTCCCAAATCCTCACTCAGAAGCTGTTTACCCCATTTTAAGTATAGTTATAATGAATTTTGTGATTTCTTTTTCCAGTTTACAGAACATTAGTAGTAATAAGTCTGGAGAAAAAGATGGCATCAAGAGGAGCAGAGTGAAAGTATCAGGTAGTGACAGGTGACAGTGGAGTCAACTCAAGTGAGTACAGTCTCTGTGTTATATGCAGGGCTAGATCTCAGGGAAACTAAGATACCTACTATATGGTTTGTGCCTCCAGTACCTTGTGGAATGTCAGAGTATGGAGGCATGCAAAAGTGTAAAATAAACTGGTCAGTGAGATGATACGAGTTTACACTAGGTGCCCTTGTGGAAGAAAGGAGGAACTGGGTGGTTCAGGGAAAGATTCAGCAAGAACAAGTTTGAGTGGCTCACAGAAGGTTGATGTGTCCATTAGGATCCTGGGAGGAAATAAAACACACATTGAAAGGAAATGAAAGAGACCTCAGTGAAGGGAAGATTACAAAGTTATGTGTGGAGTTAAGGAAGATCAATGAAAGATGGCAAAGAACCCCATGGCTTGCAAATGTGGGAAGCTGTTACAACCCCTAGGCCAGAAAAGGCAAAAGGAAGGAGAGGTTACTAACACCCATAAGGCTTGTGGAAGTTGGGGAAAACCACTGTGACATCTGGTAGAGTAGTGCAGCCCCTGACATCTTGACCTTTATCTTCTATCTGTGGAACCAACCAGAAGCCAAAGGACAAGGGGACCCAGTTGATTTGTCCATATATGTCACCCTCCCAGAGCACAGAGCTAGTTGAAGAAGGGTAGAAGGTAGAACTTGAGGGGGTAACCTGAGAATATCCAGTAAAGTTGAGTAGTAGTTTGCTTTGGATGAGAAAAGGCCCATGGGGAGGGCATTCCAAGCCCAGGGGCTAATGTGTAAAGGTACCTAATGGCATGCTCAGAGAATCCAAGAAATTTTGCAAAGAGTAGGGTATAGAGTTCATTTGGGAGTGTGATTAATAATGAAGGGTCAGCAAGGAAGAGCTGAGAAACTCTAAAAACATACCAGTCTGGTGTCAGCATTGTATAAAGAGCCCAATACACTTTTTAATAGCAGCGAAGGCTACTGGACTGCCTATTGTCATAGTCTTACATATGGAGAATCATAATAAGTATATCACATACAGCATGCTCATGCTATTAAGGCAGGAATGTATGTGGCTCCCCCCAAGAATACTTCCATTAAAAGTGTTTATATTAATCAAAAACTTTGATACTTAGAGAAACAACATTTAAGAACCTGGAAACTTTACTTATATGAAACATCTTTTTTTTTCTTTGATGAAGCTGGGTAGGTGAAGCTTTGCTACATTTATTACTGTTATTTATCAAAGTCATCATATTTCACATTGAGTGCTAGTTAGAAAAACATTACATCAGTAGATCTTTTATTACCTGGTTTGGTTGCCGATGTGCTTGGAACAGACTGGTCTCTGAAGTAGGACCCTCATCCTTTACATCCAGCATGTTTCGATGCTCCTTTGGCTAACAGGCCTTTTTAGTCATTGTTGGGGCAAGGTCAACTTTATTTGAGTCCATGACTTACCAGAAATCCTGATCCACTTGATGTGAATCATACTGTATTACCTTTGGTTTAAAGACTGAGTTAAGAGACGAGGGACGATTAGCTTGTTGCCTCATGTCCCCTTTCCTTCTTTCTTCTTCCATCTTCTGCCTTTGCATTCCCTCTCCTGGTGTGGGTTTTGCTTCTCCATCAGTGAAGAACATTGTCAATCTTAGTCTTCTCTTTATTTCTCTTATTGCTCTTTCCAGTCTACATACTCAATTTGTAGAGCTACAAAGCCAACTAAAAACACAAACTAGAGCACAAAGCTGTTTTCCAGTACCAGTCGGCCGAACATATGTGTCAATAGGATAAATGTCACAAATAGGCAGTCCTGTTTTGTGCCCTTACTAAGAACTTGCCTATCCAACCTTTTCTGGAATCTTGACCTCATCCGTTGACCAAAATATCTCCATTCTGTTAGAGCTTCTCTCGGGGTAGTAACAGTTCCTGTCTACGAAAGTTTTGTAAAGACTAAATGCAATAGAACTTAAGTGTTTACATAGCTCCTAGCATGTAGAAGATGTTTAATAATAGTTAGCTGTTATAATAATTATCTGGCATTAAAGAGAACTGCTTGATTTTGTTCAATCTAGCATTTTGTAAACATGTTAAGCACAATACTGCTTTTTATAGCATCATCCTTTAACATTTTAAGGTATGCTGCTACTTTATGGAATATATCTTGGGAAACTCTGAATTCAGAACTGAACAAAATTAAGCTTTTGATTATTTATAGTGATTGAATAAATCAGTAATGCTTGAACTAGGAGTTGGGGTTCTGGATCTTAGTTAGCTCAGTCCTTACCATACCTTGAAATTGCTTAAAGAAAAAGGGAAATGTTTCATTTTAAGATACAAGACAGAAATGGAAAGAAGTTCACCCCTTTCCCCCAAGAAAAAAAAAAAAACTCCAAAGCCTGGATTTTTGCTCATCTCTTCCTTGTCGTCACATCTCCAGATGACTCAGGGGAAGTGGTCTGAAATGCTCAGGCTGTTTAAAAGGATGTCATCAAGTTGGAGAAATTAGAATTTACATGTTCCTTCTGATTTTGACCTTTCAGAAATAATGAAGCCAGAAATTGTCGTCCTATGTTTCCCTGTCTCCATCTCCCTTTGTTCTCTTCTCGTTTTGGGTCTGCCTTACCTCCTGGCAGTGAACACTGCAGGCCATGCAGGGTCCTGCTGTCTGCCCCAGCCCTTCTCCCATTGGATTTTGATATATGCATTTATCCACTTCAACATTGTGCCTGAGAGGACCACAGACCCCTGGAAGAGAGGCCAATGAGTATCCAGAGCAGTCTGTGGGGGTTGCATCATCAAGCCTTCCAGAGACACATCTATCTGGTTGGGCACTGGTGGGATATCAAGGCCAAGGACAGACAGCACTCACTTGATCATCTGAAAGCCAGGGACAATTATGTCATTATGTATGTGCATTTCTCAACAAAACCTTCAAGGGTAATGGGTGATGAGAAGCATCCGGATATGATGTGTGTGTGACACATTCAGAGGGCAAATGTATCAGATGACTGAATTCTCTGCATGAGCAAGGAGAAAGTTTCTGAGTCATTCTCATTTGCTTGTGATCCACAGCCAGCAATTCGAAGAATCCAATCCCATAGAGTCTTCCTCTACCTTGTTGCTTCCTACCAGGTGGCCGCATGTGGCTTTCCTTGCTGAGGTGTGCTCATGTAAATAGATGCCATATACCAGCACTGTGGTGCCTGTGCTTAGCCTCCATGGCTGCTGCAATCATTAAAAGGGCAGCCAGTTGCTGTATGTAGTATGGGAGGGATCATAACTTGGCCTAACGATCTTCCCAGGACTGCTTTTGTTTAATGATCCATTTTGTGATGAGAGAGAGAGAAAGAGGGAGAGAGAGAGAGAGAATCTTCTTCTGTCTGTAGGCTCTAAGACCTGAGTTAACCCCAGGGCAGGCATTGCCACAGGGGTGGATCTGAGCCCAGGATAAAACAGTCATTTGGGAAACTTAGGGCAAGCCCCTATCCCATGTAAGTCATAACGAATATAGGGAGGAAGGAATCTGACAGACATGATGGCAATGCTTTGGCTAAGCACACAGCTGGGCCCTGGCTCTCTCCCTGATGTGCTGCCTTACTGTTGTTAGTAAGCCTCTTGACCTTTGGATTTCCTCAGAGTTCAACTAGGATAAGGATTTAGATTTTCAACTTAACTTTCCTCAAGGCTAAAATAAGCAAGTGACTAAGTGTGAATTCCATGAAGGCAGGCCTAGTAGAGAAGAGCAGGCATTGGAGTGGCTGCCAGTAAGAATGAGAACTCCTTTTGGTGTGGAAGAGGTATGGTGTCACTTGTTTTATGGAAATCCTTGCTGTTACCCTAAATTATAGATTTTTAATTTTATGATTCAACAGAAAGTTGAATTAAAATGAAATCTGTTTTTATTGCAAAGAGATCACTTGTAAAGTGTTCGTCAAATGCATAATATACTTTACCTTTGGCCTATCCGTGCGGCATGCCAAGGGTGTTTCTTTCCCCTGTCCATGATTAACAGGGGCCCAGTGGGTCAGGATAGGTGTCATTTAAGGATCTTATTATTAATCAGACAAGCTGTCATTTTTCCTGCTATGATGGGGAAAGAGTGCATCCTAGACCCATCTCTCTTCTTACCTTGTCACCATAAAGATTTCCATTTCCTGGGGCACATGGGTGGCACAGTTGGTTGAGTGAGTGTCTGACTCCTGGTTTCGGCTCAGGTCATGATCTCAGGGTTGTGAGATTGAGCCCCGTGTCGGGCTCTGAGCTCAGTGTGGAGTCTGCTTGAGATCTTCTCTCCCTCTTCCCCTGGCCCTCCTGCTTGTGCACTTTCTCTCTTTCTAGAATAAATAAATAAACCTTTAAAAAATTTTCCATTTCCCTCATCTCCCCTTCAACTGAATGAGAGGTTAAGGGTCATGTCTTTTTCAAAAGACTCTTGAGAAATGTTGCCCAACACCTTCAGATTTCCTCATTTGCACTGGGGCCCATTGGTTTGTGGTAAGGAAGATAGAACCACTGTGTGATATGCTTGAGTTATGTGAATACCACAAGCAAAATCCCAGGACAGCCTAGCCTTGCATTTAACTTTGGTAGCTTTCTCCCAGTAGCCTCTGTCTGAGAGTTTTACAGGCTTTCTCAGATATCCAGGCGACCCGGGGAGCTAAATTACTGCTGTTATTCACTCTCACTTTACAGAACAGCTGAGGCATGCAGCGTACTTTGCTTACTGGTTTGGAACTCAGGCATTGAGGAATTCATCTATGAATTTGCCCCTCCAAAGAGAAATGAGAAAGACTCTACTCACTGTCACAGATAGGAGCCATGCCATGAATGGTGATTCTTTATGATCAGTTAAAATATAACAAGATTTATATTCTGTTTTCCCCATGAGAGTGTATTTAAAAAAACCAACCAACCAACCAACGCTAGTAGACATGGCTGATATGTGCTCTCAGAGAGGAAGGCCAGTGGCAAAATGGCATTCTTTCATTTAGAATATGTGCTGATGGCCAACTAGAGACGGCAAAATCAAGAGAACAGAGATGAAATGATGAGAGTGTTAATGCCTGCATGCTACCTTATTCTGGAAAACTTCCCAAAATGAGTGGAAGAGGATGAGTAACTTCCATTTTGTTTAAATGATAGATGCTTTATTTGATACACAGCACTAGTAATTATTACCCTGAAGCTACCTCATTGTGGTCTACTTTATAACTTTCTTGTGTACAGTCCATCCGTGTTGTTTTTGTGTGCTGTGGTACTATTTGGTTGAGACTATAAACTTAGGGCTCATGAACTATATTGTTCAGCATCTAGCAGGAGAATGGCTGTGTTTAGGAATTTAATTAAGACTTATGGGATGCCTGGTGGCTCAGTCCGGTAAGTGTCTGCCTTCGGCTCAGGTCATGATCCCAGGGTCCTAAGATGGAGTCCCGGTTTGGGCTCCCTGCTCAGGGAGGAGCCGCTTCTCTCTCTGCTCCTCCCTCCCTCCTCCTCTGCTCTCTCTCTCTTGCTATCTCTCTCTCTCTCAAATAAATAAAAATCTTGAAAAAAAAAGACTTATGCCTAATGACAGTAAGGAAGAGCTTTTTGGATAAAAATGATGCTAAATACTGGAATACTCAGGTGAGAGAATCCTATTTTCTTCAGTTAGTAACAATAGCATGATCTGTCAGTCAGGACTTTGAAGTTCAAATTTTGTCATGACCAGAGACAGGGGGACATACCAGAAGACTTTGTTCCTTTTAGCCTGGAGGTCGAGTGAAAAATGTTTCAAAGGCAACTTAGCACTCTGGATCTTTTTCTCCCTCATTAAAAGTTTTTTTTTCTTTTTTCTTTCTTTCTTTCTTTTTTTTTTTTTTTTTGCATTTGCAATTTTCAGTGTCTATAATGTGCTAACGGGCTTTCCTCCCATTTAAAAAACACGTGTGGATGTGAGAATGTTCTCCTTGAGAAAAGACGGTCTCTAGGGTTTTGCTTCTGGCTTGAGGTTCTATGAGGTAGGTGTTATGAAACCTCCCCCGCAGCAGGCTGGGGCGGGGGTCAGCAGCTCTCCTGCTAATTTTGGCAGGAGAGGGAAACACTCAGACACTTTGAGAGCAAAGAAGGTAAATTTTGCGATCCATTTGCAAATCAAGATAGAATGAGTTTTCAGACCTGGACACGTGTTCAGAACCTATCTGTTTGTTCTCTTCTACCATCAAACCTGGTAGGAAAAGAGTAATCCAAGTTTATGTTTCTCAGCCAGATAATTTGGGAGTGTAAAGGGGGCAACTGAGAGAGCAGATCAAGGAGTAAGGAAGAGGAGGGACCAGAGGGGGTTGGAGTTGGGGCATGGGTCCTGTGCTTTGGGTTGCCCATGGCAGCGTGATGGCCCTAGGTTAGGATTTTGTGAAGGAATCAGGAGGAGGAGGGAGAGAAGTGGATGGCTGATACCCAGTAGCTGGTACTTTACAGTTTAAACAGGGGGCATACTAAGCTCCCCAGGAACAAGGAGTAGAGAGCGAACCACCTTCCGTTAGAGGTGTAGGAAGACTGATGGGGAGTGATGCTCTTTTGGTTCTAAAAGTGAGGAGAGTATTAGACCAGAGCTTTTGTAAGGTGTCTTACATCTCCCATATTCCAAGATTCTGTGATTTCCTTTTATAGAAGGCTGAGTTTTATATAATTATCAAAGGGAAGATAGATCTATCTTTTGAAAAAAAATTTTTTAGCATGGCCTGAGAAATTATACAGCTTAACTCCACTTATTAAAACTCATTAACTCATCAGCATGCACACTTTCTCAAGCCATGATGACTTTATGGCATAAGTGAAAATTTCCTATTCCTTTGGAAAATTGAATTAGCAAAGCCAAATCAGCAGAAAATTATCTTTGACCAGTAGATGTTATTTCTGTATCATTCTTCTTTGCCTAAGAAAATAATGACTCTGAGACTTAAGCTTGATGAGTAAGAGTAAAAGCCAATATCTACCATTAGTTTTAGTGGTCCCAGAAAGTGTTTCAAGATGTTTTATATGCACTAATTCTTTTAATCTCCAGAAGAGCTCTGTGGGATGAGTAGGTACTAAACCCCCATTTAGCCAATAAGGAAATTGAAGAGTAGAGAGATTAAGTCATGTGTCAGGGCTAGGATTAGACTTTGGGTCCAGCAGCAAAGTCTGAGCTTCTCTGTGAAGGAACATGCTTTCCATTCTCCTCCTCTCTTAGATGGTCAGTGGAATTAACTGATGATTCACAGTCAGTGTGGGCTGCATGCTTCATGTTTAGGCAAAAAATTTTTTAAAGATTTTATTTATTTATTTGACAGATAGAGACCACTAGTAGGCAGAGAGAGAGCAGGAAGCAGGCTCCCCGCCAAGCAGGGAGCCCGATGCGGGCCTCGATCCCAGGACCCTGAGATCATAACCTGAGCTGAAGGCAGAGGCTTTAACCCACTGAGCCATCCAGGCACCCAGAATTTTTTTCTCTTAAAGATTTTATTTATTTGACAGAGAGAGACACAGTGAGAGAGGGAACACAAGCAAGGAGAGTGGGAGAGGGAGAAGCAGGCTACCCGCTGAGCCGGGAGCCCGATGCGGGGAGCGATCCCAGGACCCTGGGGTCATGACCTGAGCCGAAGGCAGACGCTTAATGACTGAGCCACCCAGGCGTCCCAATGCGCCCAATTAGGCAGAATTAAGGGTGTGACACTCTGGAAGTAAGAGAACTGATTGGTATGTTAAGACATGAACAAGGAACCTTAGTTTCCATTAAGTGTAAAATGGGTCCATAAGATACGTTATGCTATATGTAGATCATTTATTTTCTGAATACTGCTATTGGGAATTAAAGGCTAAGCAGTATCCCTCAGTTTATAATTCCCAGTATATAGACAATAACAACACTAAAACCTAACAGCAAGTACTGCTCTGTCAGGCACTGTTGGAAGTCTTTCATATCTATTAACTCATTTAAACCTAAGAGCAACCACATAAGTACTAATATTTTCCAGAGAAACTGAGGCCCAGAGTTGTGGAGAAACACATCTAGGAAGTGGCAGAGCTATGCAGTGAGCCCAGGCTCTAGCCATTATTCTAAACTGCTTCCAGTGCTAGGCTTTGGCAAATCCAAAATGTTTGATTCTGTGATGAGAAAAGGACTCACTGTGCTTAAGGATGGGCTGAGCCAACTAGTACTGAACACTGGGCTGTGTCTTATTCTTCTTTCTTTTTATTAACATATAATGTATTATTTGTTTCAGGGGTACAGGTCTGTGAATCATCAGTCTTACAAAATTCACAGCACTCACCATAGCACATACCCTCCCCGATGTCCATCACCTAGACACCCTATTCCCCGCCACCCCACCCAGCGTGGGCTGTGTCTTCTGTGAATGTTTGTGTATTTGAACCAGGTGATGCAGGTCAGTTGTGTCTCCCTTTGTATGGGATCTTTTTCTAGGGATGAGGCATAGAATGCCTCCTCGCAAAGACTCACAGTGGTCACCCGTGGGATGCTGAATTCATTCGGCTCCATGGCATTCCACTCTTGACACTTTCTCCTGAAATAAGAAAACGTGTTTTGATTTTTGTTTTTGTTTTTCTGTACTTTTATACAGAATTTGTAAGCTACTCAACTTCAAGATTGTATTTAATCATTTTGTGTTCAGTGAATGTTTAATGGGTTTAAATATGTCATCAGAACTTTCAAATGGTGCTTATGGAATGAAACAAGGCTGAAAGAATTAAGCAGCTTCCCCAAATTCACATGAAGCTTAAGTTTCTTGAGGGCAAACACTATCGTACTTGATTCAGGACTCAGCTGGGATAAACCAGTGGTCCAGGCTTATTTCAATTCCTGTTAGAGCTTGGTGGAGGGGTGGTCCAGAGATTGGGTGGGGAGTGGTCAGAATCACAGGAACCACTACAAATGCAAACTGGAAAGAGAAACTGAGGTGCCATTGCTGATGGAAGAGAGGACATGGACGCCAGGCAGGTAGAAATTGCCGTGCCCACCTCTCTTTGAATCCTTAACACCAGTACTAGAGTAGGCTTTCAATAGTATCTGAAAACAAGCGAATGGATCTGTACTGTTCTTATAGTCAGTGTCACATTCAGAGCATAGAAAGGTTGTGGGGACTGTTAAAGATGGTGAAGACCTCATGGGGGGAGGTTAGACTTAGGTTGGCTTGAGGTAAAGAGTAGACCTAAGGAAGGAGGAGTGCAGCTATGGAGAGGGATCCTTGGGCAAAGGCAGATACACCCGGGATACTTGACCTCATCGACTGCTACAATTTCTTCGACTTCTGTAATATCTTGTCTTCCCTCCAGATTCTTGAACTGAGGATGGATTTTCCTCACTAATCCAGTGCCAGGAAAACCAAGGCATGATTCTTGTTAGCTACCCTTCTGCTCATCTCTGCCGCTGTTTGTGGACCTTGAGTCTGACGTGTTCACTGCTTTGATTTGCTTACATTATCCAGGAATGTTGAGACATTGGTGTTTGAACTCATCCAGCTGGAGTTTCTTTTCCAGGTTAACATGTTTGTTGAAGGATTCCACGATGCCATCCTCCTCTATGTTCTGGCTTTACATGAAGTACTCAGAGCTGGTTACAGCAAGAAGGACGGAGGGAAAATTATCCAGCAGACTTGGAACAGAACGTTTGAAGGTGAGGGTTCGATCTGTAAGGCGACAACACTCTGTAGGTGATCAAGCTGCTTCTTCCTTGCTTCTGCTTTTCTCTCTTATACCTGCGGGACTTTGTCAGTTTCTTGTTTTTCTCAGCTGTCAAGTTAAGGATAGCAGGTCAACATCAACTCACCTCACAGGCTTGTGAAAATTAAATGAGATAAAGCTTGTGAAAGTGCTTTGATAGAGTCCCACTGACACAGGAAGTGCCTTGCCTCTGTCTGATTGTTACATAACAACTCCACGTTTCTTCAAATTAAGTTTATCACATGCCTCATTCACAACAAATAATCAGTTTGTGAAGAGTTTTGTGATCAGTTTTAAAAGAAATAATACCAGATATACATTCATCTGTTCAGTCTGGGGTGGTTTGAGAAGGTAAGCAAGTCCAATCAAGTCCTGTGATTTTATCTTATTTTTAAGATGGTGACTATCAGCTGTGGCTTTCTTAAGAACAGAGAAGTATAAAAACCATGGCAAAAATGGCCCATAATCTCATCACTCAAGCAACCTCTGTTGACACTGAAAAATTGTACAAGAATGAGACTACTCTTGGCTGGAAAATTTAAACAGTACAAAAATGTACAAAATGAAAAGTGAAAGTTTTCCTTCCCACCCTAGTCCCCTCTCCCTAACATAAGCAACTATTAACAATTTCCTATGAGTTGGTCTAAAAATATTTTGTGCCTTTTTCCAGCACATATGCATTTGTGTATCTTATCAAAAAAACGTATGCAAAAGGAATCATATTATGAATGCCACTCTTCATCTCAGCTTTTTAAAATTTGTATGTCAAATAAAAGAAATTTGCCATATGAGCACTCATAGATTCAGCACATTTTTAAATGGTTGTTCCATATTTTTTAACCATGTGACTGCACAAGGATTCCTTTAATCTGTCTCCTATTGATGGATACTTCAGTTGTTTACAGGTTTTGCTGTTACGTGAAATGCCATCACAGGCATCTTACACATCTTGATGAATATTTGTGAGTACATCCAACAGGGAACATTTCTAGTCATGGGATATCTGGGTCGAAATGTATATTCCTGACTTTTAAAGTGCATTAAATATTGCCGAATATCTTCCATAAAGGTCTGCTAGTCTAAATTTTGCTAACAGCCTATAGAGTGAAGGTTTCCTCTCACTTCACTGACAGTCTCAAAGAAAATCAACATAAGACTCAATGGGGATGACCCAGGTGCTGGAGCCTTGCAGCTGTCAATTTCATATTCATTCAATGGTTCATTCATCCAGTAGTCTTGAGCACCTACCATGTACCAGGCACTGTTCAAAGTGATGAGGATTCAACAGTCCTCCGTGCAATCAACTGGGCTTTCAGGATCGTGGGGGGAACTGGCAATGAACAAATAAATATACCATTTCAGGAGCTATAAAATAAAGCAGGGTAGGGAGACAGAAAGTGACAGGAGGGGGTGGTAGAAGACAGCTAATTTAAAGAAAGTGGCCAGGGAAGGTCTCTGATAAAGCTGCAAGTGAGTAGAGACCTGAGAGAAGTGAAAGAAATTATGTAGGTGTTTAGGAGGGAACATTCTAGACAGAGCAGCAGACATAGAGACCTCGAGTGTGCCTGTTGAGAGAGTACTGAGTGCTGAGAGCGAAGAAGCCTGTGTAGCTTGAGCACAGCCCTTGAGGGGTGGTATGTTAGGAGCCACAGTCTGAGAGGTATCGGGGGCCAGATCACGTGGACATGGAATTTTACTGAGGACTTTCAGTTCCACCCTGAGGGAGAGAGAAAGCCACCAGAAGGTTTTGAGGGACGTGATCTTTCTGGAGTCTTTAAAAGGGGTCCTTATGGGAACTGTGTGGACAATAAAGTGTAGTATGCTGATGGGTATCATTTGGAAACCCCTGACATGGAGGACAGATCACTGGACCAGGGTTCAGGATACCTGCGCCCAAGCCACTGACTCAGTATTTTGGGCTTCTCTTTCATTAACTGTATGAAGGGGTCGGGCTAGCTGATGACCTACGGGGGCCCTTTCAGTCCTGCATCATGCCAGCTCTTCCCTTGAGCCCTTTCTACATTGATTTGCAATTCAGTGAATGAAATTTTTTGGTGATGGGAACAAGTACTGCCAAGTCTGGATTTGGGGCCCATATGTATATTTTTTCCTTTGGGACTTCAATGCACTCCACGGCCTCGTCCTGCCCTTGTGTATTAGAAATGTCAGGACAGTGCTGAGGGGTCAGTTTCCAGCTGTCTGAGCAGCAGCTATGCTGACAATTGGGTTTAATTTCTCCTTGGTGGCTTTAGTGAATGCCGCATCTTACTCGAAACTAGAGTGACATCTTCTTTAACTTTAGACAGATTGGAGGACATGAACCAATAAGCCTCTAGGATTGTCTTGCTCAACTTCTGACTGCTTCAGTTGAGGTGCTGGAATCAAATAGGATAATTCAGGGGGCATGTTAGGACAGAGTCAAATTTCCCAGAAGTTGTGCCCAATATGCGAGAAACCGGCATGTGTGGACACAACCTCGGTAGGCCACATCCCGTTCTTAGCTGTTCCTCACTCCATGGTGTGGTCATTTGTTCTTGGTCTTCTGAAGGAGGTTGTTAAGGGAAGGGCAGGTGCCCACAAGGGCTGGAATTCAGTTTTGTCTAGAGGCCTTGGACTAAATTTTCCCATAGCCCATTCTGATGCTTCCATTCTAGGGCTAGGTCCACACCAGCAATATGAAGTGAGTCCTAGAACAATCGACTGTACAGTGCAGTCTAAAGTTAGAATCTTATCTGTCTGGATGTGAAGATATTTCAAGTCAATGTAAAGACAATTGAAGCCGGTTGAGCTTGAAATGTGTGGAAAGCCCATTTTATTTGCTAAACAGTGATCAATCTGAGGGTAGTCCCCAAAAGAACTCTGAGAAATGGTCACTCTGTAAGTGACCATTAAATTGTCAAGGGAAAAATACTCTGGATGTTATTTGACAAATTTGGATTTATTACCCTGAAACCTATGACCATCTCTCAAGGCTCTCAATAAACGGCCTGGGAAGAAACTGAATTTCCTCTCTGTGTGACAGGTCAGAGTGACAAGGTAAATAGGACTGTGGCTCAAGCCTTGAGGTCTACTACAGGCCAATAGAAATGAGGGTGGAAAGTCTCATTACTTATGTACAGGAAAATTCTGCTGTCAGCCCGACAATCTCACCTTAAACACAATACTCTCAGGTGAAGTCTCACTTGGTAATCGGCCACCCTGTGGGTTCTCACCCCATTTCTTGGCAGAACTGTAATAGCTTACAGTGTAATGAGGTCTTGGATTACGAGGGCCACCTTATTTTATAAAATACTCTTCAAAAGCCTTAGCAGAACACACCTTTATAAACACCTCCGAACAGAATGGCAAATAGTTTTGGCTAGGCAATACATTTGAAGATAAATATAATTTTCAAAAATGACATTTCTTACTTAGAAGTTGTATAGGCTGTCAAGGACAAACACGTTTGAGATAGGTGTATCCTTTGCAACCCGTCTATATTAAAAAGACAAAAAAAAAATGAAGATGAATGGTAGCTCCATTCTCTTTGTGGCAAAGTAGACCAAAGTCTGGAAAAATCAGTGGGCCTTCAAACCACAACCCAAAGGACAGTAAACCCAAACACTTGCCCTCTCCAAACCACACCAGAGGATGGAACTTTCCCTTGGGATCCCTTTTCCCAGACATTCATTTTACTTCCGGAGGGAATCAAATCAATAGAAACACTAACTAAGAATTACACTGAACTCGGGTATGGTCTAAATTGAAAGAAAACAAATAGCCCTCATTAGTTAGGATGTGGCTGACATAGGCATTCTCATACTTAGTCAATGAAAATTACAATGCAGACATATTTAATATCAACTAATGATACATATTTGCTTCACGGATTACTGTCTAAGCCACTGTTGCTGGCCAGGCAAAGTCAGATCCTTTGTGCCGGCTCTCAGGGCCACCCTATTCCAGTCTGACACCTCACAGCTTCCTTCCACATACATGGGCCACCTCCCCCAGAACCTCCTGGTCCCTCTGCTTCCTTTCAGCTTCCATGCCTTTAAATACTAACAAGGTGGCCTTTCTGCTGAGAATACGGCCATTCCCTCATAGCTGCTTGTCTCAGTCATGGACTTACTTCACTCACATTCCTATAAAAGATCTGCTCTTTTACTGAGTCTGCCTTGAGTTTCTAGTTAGATGGCAGCTTCTTCTCTGAGTATGTGGGCACGGTCAGATGTCCCTTCCCAGACTGCAGGCCCAGTAGCAGCAGCAGAAGAGAACACCTAGCGTCTCTTACACCTGAGAGGAAGTGCTCGACCTGTCGTGGCTCAATTAATCCTCTCAACGGCCTCTTGTCTGGGAGGTGCTAGTGTGCCTCTTTTATGGTCCTGAAGACTAAGGTCCAGAGGGCTGAGTCCTTGCCTACAGTCACAGAGCTCATAAATGTGAAAGCTAGGAATCAAATACATGTAGTCAAAAACCCTTAGTCCAGGCTGCCCGTGTGTTGGTGGTGGTGGGGGAGGGAATGTATCCAGTTAATTCAGCACCTAGTCCTGGCCCAGAACTCACCTGGATAAACAATGAATGACTTAATGCATCTCTGGGAGATGGTGGGTGTCAACCACGCTTATTGTGGTCATCGTTTCATAATATACGCAAGTCAGACCTTTGTGCCATACACTTGAAACTCATATAGTGATGTGTGTCAATTATAGCTCATTTAACTGGGGGGAAAAAAACCCCAACCAAAACAAAACAAAAAAGAATGAACACGAGTGAGGTCAAGACTAGCTCTGCTTTAGCTCTTGGCTCCCATGACCCGTGGAGCAGGCCCTCAGCTCTCCTGGGCATCACTGGAGGCCATAATGAAGCACATTCACAGAGTCCTGCCTAGAATGAGTTTTCTTTTATGATGTTTGGCCAGTGATAACTCAAACTCCATCCAAGTCTAGGAGTGCGCTGCACCACCAGCCTCTCTCTCCTTGCATGTTTTTTTTTTTAAATAAATACAAAACTCTGGGACAAGGATTAGTCTTAATCTTTTTTTTAAAAACATATTCTCCAAAGAAGGTCATTTATTTCTTTTTCTTTTCATTTTTAAATGGAGAAATGTTAAGAATTTAGGAATGCAGACACAGATGAAATTACAATGTCTTTCCAAATGCCAACAAAAATGCTCAGAGTCTGATGAGATCCCCTGTGGCATGAGTTTGTTTAAAGAATCCTGTCAATTCATTTTCTTGTTTCTGTTGGCTGACAGAGGTCTTTGAAGTCACTAACTTGGAGTTCTTCCCATCTCATCCTCTAGGTATTGCTGGCCAGGTGGCCATAGATGCCAATGGAGACCGGTACGGGGATTTCTCCGTGATCGCTATGACCGACCCCGAAGCGGGCACCCAGGAGGTGAGCCAGTGACCCCCTGCCTCACTGCTCCTCCCGCTTGTTGAGATTCCAAGGAATGCATTTGTCCTGGTGTCCAAATAGCTGTCCCCAACGCAGCCTCCAAATAAAAATGAGCTGAAAATCTTGGAGTGTCTGAGTAGTGAGGGCTTACTTCTGGTTGAGGATATCCTGGATGATTTCAAGAAACGGTTCCATGTTTACCCTAAGTGGGCAAATCCTATGTTTCCAGTGGCCAGGAGTGCATCTTTGATGCCTCTTGCTCAGAGCCGATGTTCCCATAGCACTTGATGGGACCGGCATAACAGACGTGCTGCCTTCTCCTTGTGCACATGTACTGGGCCTTTGTGGCAGGAGCAGAGCCAGCAGGACCTGGCACTTGCTACATTTCCTGAACGACTTTTTATCCCTTAGAGTGGTCTGGTCTCTCCCTCCACGAAAGGTGGATAGTAACAGTCCATTGTACGGTGGTTGTGAGCATTCGGGATTGAGAGTGTGTCAAGTCCTTGGTGAGTGCTGAGCACATGCCAGCAATTGTTAGATTTTGGTAATTATCTAGAATTCTTTTTACTATGACATGAACTAGCCTGTGGACGGTTGCCGGGCTTCCTTCCGAAGAGACAGGGGCGATGTCACAGGCCGCTCAGGAGCAGTGTGCTGGTGCCCAGATAAAAGAGAAACAGATCCCGAGCACCTGGGCAGGAGGTACTCCTAGATCAGGGCTTGGGCAGCTGGTGGAACATCAGTTTGAACAAGAATCTGTGGACAAACCTTGAATTGAGTCAACAAGGAATACTGAGCCAGTTGAAAAAGAGTTCAGTCTGGAAATACAACTCCTGAAGTCATGAACTAATCTTCTAGCCAGAGAAGGGCGAAACAGGAGGTTCCTAAAAGATATGTTTTGACTCTTTTTTTTTTTTATAAGATTTACCTGTTTATTTGAGAGAGAGAGAGAGAGAGAGAGAGAGTGAGCGCACAAGCGGCAAGGGTGGGGGCAGCAGGCAGAGGGAGAAGAAGGCTCCCCACTGAGCAGGGAGCCCGATGTGGGACTCCATCCCAGGACCCTGAGATCATGACCTGAGCCCAAGGCAGATGCTTAACCTACTGAGCCACCTAGGTGCCCCCTTTTGACTCTTTCTATGCCCAGCTGATTGAATGGTATGAGGCCCTGTGCCTGTAATGGCTTACTCTGGCCATGACTCTCTCCCATATCCTGAAAGCAGTTTGGGCTTTACAAATGGCTGACCGCGTGGGCTGCTCTGTGGCAGATGGCAGATGCGTGGACAGCAGCCTCTCCAAAGAACAAGGGAAAAACCATAAATTCTGAGATTATTGTTTTCTATATAACCACTTTCCCACCATAAGGAGCCACTGTTCTCCCTAAATTATGCTGACTTTAAAAGCACCATTAGTGCCTGCAAATCTTGACTTACAAAGTCCTCAGAAAGTCATCATTATGGTCAGTGTGATAGGGGCGCCCACCCTATGCCTCCTCTGGAAACACAGAACTTTGAGCTTTCAGTTTGCACATTTGTTTTTTGCTTTTACATAGGTCATTGGTGATTACTTTGGAAAGGAAGGTCGTTTTGAAATGCGGCCGAATGTCAAATATCCTTGGGGACCTTTAAAACTGAGAATAGATGAGACCAGAATTGTGGAGCACACAAACAGCTCTCCTTGCAAATCATGTAAGTTTAGAGACTTAATTTGCTCTGCATTTCACCATCTACCATATCACCATGATGCAAAATTAAAAGGCAGATGCTACCCCGGAGTTCATGTTCTCAAAGTTCAGCTTGTTTTTTCTGATGTGGTAAAACCCATGGGAAGAGTTCACAAACTGGCATCCCACTTTCTAGGGTTTTCTTCTTTTTTTCAAATGGTAGAAGGCTTCTCCCTATTATTACACCTCTATCCATAATAAAGTCCCTTCACATTTGAGATGTCCACGTAGGGAAATAAAAATATCCAATATTAAATGCGTAGCAAGTCTCATTCTGATTTTCAGAGTTTGTAAGTGTCCTCCTACCCCTCAGAACCGAATAGATAATGTCCCTTAAACACCCCTTAAATTTACAAATTGGCAAATCAGTGTAAAATACGCTATTTATGAGAAGCCTTGTCATAAATATAGAAGCAAGTAGACATTCATACAAGGAGCTTACAAATAGGAAATTGTTGGAAATCATTGCTTTAGAGATAAGCTAATGAGGGAGAACCAAGTGAGTATCGATCTTTCAGGCCAATTAGTAGTCACTTTAGGCTAACATATGTATGCTCCTTATTATGGGGCCAGGTTCCACACTGCGTTATTTTTGTATATGTGATAATTATGGGAAGGAGTGATGCAGACGTACGTTAAGAACAACCTGGAGTTGTTGGGCGTGGATTTGAAATCCCGCTCTTGTCACTTACTGGTTTTGTGACCCTAGGAATGTTCCTTTACCTCTTTAAACCTCAGTTTCCCCATATGTCAAATAAAAGAAGTGTAACCAACCCTTTGGGCTAAGGATTAAATGGGATAATGCATTAAAGGCTGACACTACACCATTTATATAAAGGCTAGCTATTTATCATGTTTATGTAATAACTGGGACGCTACTGAACTCGATTGTTTCAAATTGTTATTCACATTTTCACAAAGCTATATAGGACATTTGGACATGAAACTCCAGCTTTGGTGAGAGAACATCTAAAAACAGAACATTAGCCCAATGCATTTTTCACCAAATCTTCTAGCACTTTGAAGTGTCATCACCCATCTGTGATCATAAGATGTGCTGGGTCAGTCCCATGGTCCATCTAGTTGTCTTCTCTGACTAGGAGCTCAAGAGAAGCTCTGTTGTTCTTGAATTGCTTTATCCGCATTGTTCTCCTGTGGTCCTCTCTTAAATGCCTCTCAAGCTTTGCACTTGGGAAAAAAAAGAAAGAAAAAGGAAGAAGGAAAGAAGAAAGAAAGAAAGAAAGAAAGAAAGAAAGAAAGAAAGAAAGAAAAAAGAGAAAGGAAGGAAACTTCAGGATCTCCTAGAAAAACTTTCTTTAAAAAAAAAAAAGAAAAAAGAAAATTTGCCACAAGTGGGAAATTGAGATACATCTTCCAATGACTAAAATTTGACACATTTCTGTTTCTCCAAATGCACTCTGATTATCTATGTTTCTTTTTTAAGCAGGTGGTCTGGAAGAATCGGCAGTGACAGGAATTGTTGTGGGGGCCTTACTAGGAGCCGGCTTGTTAATGGCCTTTTACTTTTTCAGGTTAGGATGCTTTATCAAGTTTTAAAACTCACTCTCCTCTATTGCTTTGGTCACTCACCTTTGCACAGTCCTCCTTCTGACTTGTCCATACCTTGCTCTTACCCCAAAAACATGGAGGTTAAAAGAATGAAGCTGATCTTTTGTGACAGTCTTCACGCCCCTGCTGGTTTGGTGGTCAGCGGGTTAGCACACTGAGCCATGGGTCAGGGCTTTGTATTGCTTCCCCTGTGGGCCACAGAGCCGCTGCTCTCCTCTGACCACAAATGTTCTGATGCAAATTCCTACCGTCCACCAAATGTGTAAGTGGAGAGAGAATCTGGACAAAGGAAAAACAACTTACCTATTCTTACGCTTCCTCCAATTCAGAAAGAGGTGTCTGGGTTCAGCTTCTGAAAAGGAGGAGGCAGCTCTGAGCCGTCCACCCTCCCAGGATGGTCTGTGCTCAGTACTTGGAGAATCCACATGTTTAATTGTCATTGTGCTTAAGCCCCCAAACTTGTAAAATTGTAATATTTAAGTGTGTTCAAGGTACTGATAGTCCTAAATCATGAGGGCAGTCCATTCCTCTGTAATCTTTGGTGATTGAGTTTATGGCTTTGTCTCAAGTCATTAGACCAAGATGTCTTCATTTCTGTATGGAAACGTAACCCCGGGTGTATGTGACTCTTTGTGGGAACAATTGTATTCCTGTTCCTTCGGTCACAGTACACTTAATCTGGTCTTTATCTAGGGCATATCCTGGGAGTTAGGGAGAACTTCTGTGGCCGAATAGACAAGACTTAACCCACAAGGCACCCAGGGAAGAAGGGGAGGGCTTGTTCTATGGCATTTCAGAAAGCATGCCAATTTTCCTCCTTGAATAAGGGCATAATGCCTTGGGGCACACTGCTTTAATCTCTGACCAGGGTTTCATATTCTGTCACTTCTCATTTATCAACCCAAACCCAGATGTCCCTTGGGGGCATTCTTTGTAAGAGAAACCATAGTATTTTGTGGCCAAGTGAGGTTTTATTATTATATTCACTTTTCCTTTACCCAGGAAGAAATACAGAATAACCATTGAGAGGCGAAGCCAGCAAGAAGAAAGTAACATTGGAAAACATCGAGAGTTACGGGAAGATTCCATCAGATCCCATTTTTCAGTGGCTTAAAAGAAAGCCTTTTCTTTTGGCCTGAGATTCTTTAAGGAGATAGATGGGATGAAAGACATCAATGGAACAGAAGGGGCGCTCTTGAAGAACTCATTCTGTTAAGCAGTTAGTCATTTCGTTGTAAAATTTCTTTAGAAGCTCAGGAACTATTTTTAATCACCATAAGCCTCTTGGCCTTTCACCTCATGACAAACAAGTATGAGAATATAACATCGCTCTGTTAAATGTTCGTACTGTTTCAAGGGCATATGATTAGATTTATGTTTGAAAATCTGATGTCTCCATATCTTGATGGTTTTTGGGGGCATTTCATATAAGGCTACAAAAATGTGGTTTTCTTAAATGAAATGTTTTATAGCTAGAATAAAATCATTTTTACGAGTAGAATATTCTTGGAAAGAATTTAACATCCAAAAAGAGGAAAATGTAATGAAAAATCTCAAGTTTGGAAATACAGTGTTCCTTTTTCTAGTGCTGGTGGACAGATTTGAAGTTAAGGACTGCTCTGTCCAATGTATATATTTAGGTCCTGACTTCATATCTCCAAAAAGGGTTTCCAGCCTGTCTCCTTTAGTGTCTCATAAAAGCTATTCTGGAAGGTTGATAAGAGAATTTATATAAGAAAAGCAGATCTAAAATGTTTCACTTTTTGATGTAAAAAAAAAAAAGCCCTATTTCACACTAACATTTTATTTTTAGGTATTTTAATCTTATATTTTGCTATTAGAAAATGTGTCTATTTTTTCATTTTGAAGATTAAATTCCACTTATATTTTAAAAGCATAGGTAAAGTGTACAACAAACCAGCAATGATGACAGATGCTTCTTTTTTTCTCCCTGTTTCCCTGTCCCCTTGGCCATAGCCAAATGCCAATTGCTGCTTTAATTACAGAGATCTAGACATGTATTCAGATCACAGACTCTACAGGAGGACATTGATTTACCTGCTTTAAATGCAAAGTTATTTTAGGGATAGACCTCTCTCTTCCAGTTTTGGTCAAATGATGAGTTTCAAGATAAAGGGTGGAATTTGTTAGAATTAACTAGGGTTTAAGGCAGCCCTTTTTCCTCAAGAACAACTTTATAGAGTATTAGAATTTGACAGTAAGCACAGAAATGATAAATTTAAAAATGCATACAGGACATTTTACTAAGGTTCAGTGATATTTTGGTTAAAAGAAGGAATCTAAATAGCTATTAGGTTTCCTTTTTAGTGGACTCCACAAAGCTTTAGAGTCATTCCCTAATAAACAGTGTAATAGCAGGTGAAGTGTAGATAGAAGAGATTTGAACAAAGTTCAATAAGTATTTACTGAATATCTACTTTGCACCCAGTACTCTGCACATAGGTGTAAACTCAGGTTGCCATTTTTGCTGATAATTTATGGAGAAAATAGTGAGAGAAGAATAGAGAGTTGGCAAATTAACGTACCATGTTGTAATTGTCACTAGGGGCTTTCCTCAGTAACATTTTGAACATCTGGAAAATAGTTTTTAAAATTATCTTAGTGACTATAAAAGATCATGTATAGGGGGGAAAATAGGGGAGTTTGAGTAACTCCTTGGTGGTAATGGAGGTCGTAGTTCACACAGGCTGAGGTGGAGGCAGGCAGAGGGAAAGCTGCGTATCTTGGAGGCTGGCCTGAGCTTGCTTCCCTGGAAGCGTCTGCCTCTGTCCCTCCTACTTCAACCAGCCAATGGATTATTTCAGTGAATGGAATATTTCTATGTGAGGGATATTTCCCCTCTACGTTTAAAAAATGGGATTCAGGCAGCTGGAGAGCATGATAACTGAATGAGCTATGATCAACTGAAATGACTATGTTGTAGTTCCGTGTGGTGGATGCAAAAGAAAAAGTGCTGACTTCAAAAAAAGATGGCGAAAGAAGGCAAGAAAGGCAAGCTCCAGAAATTCCAATGTCGGAAGAGAGTTTGGGAAGTAAAATCTAGGAAAGCAAAACATTTAACAACTCAGGACTCCTCAAAGTGAAAACAGAATGGAAGGTTTGCATCTATTTTTTTTTTTCGAGAATTGAGAGCTTATTTCTCTTTCATTTTTATTTGTCAATGATGTTTTCAATATATTTTAGAGATATTCATTTTATATTACCTTGTGTTTGTGAAAAAAAAATAAATTTCAAGCGTATGTGGTTATTACAGGGGGAAAATCAGTCTACCTGGTTGCAGTCTTCAGACATAAACATTTCTAACTTATCTGGAATTAATATAGGGGCCTGTTAACTATAACATTTTTAAAGCAAATATCTTTTATTTCTATTTCAGGTAGAGGAATAGTTCTAAATTTAATATTATATCCCCCGATAAAATGGTAGAAGTGAGATTTTAGCTTTTGAAAAATGGCGGAACAAGTCATGAGGTTTCTCATAGGTACATGCCATTCTGTTCCAAAGTTAGAACAGTTCTGGGAGTTCTTAAGATTGATTGCTTACTTATTTACATGGCTGTGTTCACTTCTTTCCTCCTTGAAATCATCATGTGAGTTACCAAAACTCCATTAAGCTTTGAAAACTCCATTAAGTTGGAAGACTTTGCTACAAGTGTAGGTGTTTGGCACAAGCGTACCCCGGGTTAAGACCTCTGGAGATTATGATTTGGGACTTAATTTCCTTACAACTAAGCAGTATCTTTGACAACTAGTCATTTGTACTCCACCAGAAGTCACATATCATACAGTAAAATAAATAGGGCTTTAGTTCTTAAATCATCCTATAAATTTTTACCCTGAAATCTAAGACACTCAGATTTCAGAAGGGTAACTATCAGTATTTTCTCATCTAGCCAAGCAAGCTGATATTTATATAGGTCAAAATGAATATATACATTTTGTACATACTCATGGTGCTGGAAATAAGTATAGATTTTATGGTCATCATTATCACTTGCTTAGTTGTTTTTTTTTCCTGGATTCAAAAATAAAAGCTTTCTCCAGATGATCACTTCTACCCAGAAATAATTTTCTGTATAGAGTGCATATCTTCTCCCAGACTGACTAGTTTCCAGGAGGAAGCCCCTACAGCATTACATTTCTCAGAACTGTCAGCTTGTCCTTTCCTGAACCACAGCCATAGTACCACAGACTTTGAAATAGTTTTTTTTTTTAACATTTCAGAAGCCATATTTAATGGACAGAGAAGAGAAATGTATGGAAAGAGAATGTCTCCTTTTCTCCTCTTCCTTAAGATTCAGACTTTTGCTTTAGAATGTCCCATCACTTCTCCCTGTTCACAGGTTCTAGGATTCTTAACTTATTCAAGGTACCTGTGCTCCCTTTGTCCCTAATTTACCACTTTCCTTCTGGTTGCTACTGATTTTGGAAGTGTAAGATATGCTGTTGGCAGTGAAATTAAAGCTATTGTATAGACCTCATACAGGCAGTGACAATTCAGAAATTAGCTTCCTGTGGCATCACCGCCTTCTTGGGAGTGAGTATACAGGGCTATTTGTGGAAGTCTCTTTAGGAGGCCAAATAAAATATTATACCACCAGTATTAAGAGAGTGTTTATAAACTGAAAGGAATGCATACTTATGTTTCTTGGGACACAAAGAACCCAGATCCTGAGTGGATACAGTATGAAACCAAACACCAACCCAAATTACGCCCCCCGATCTATATTTCATGAGTTCTGTTTAATTATGACCCTGGTGGTTAGCGCTTCATGGAGAAGTTGAAAATGGGCTGAATTTCTTCTTCAGTGGAAAAACCTGAAACTGTCTGAAAACATGGAATATGTTTTGGGGGCAGTGTGGAAGCATAGAAAACGAGAAGGTGCTGTTCAGAGGGATCTGTTTCTTTTTCAGTCGATCCTTAGAACTACAGAATACCCAATAATTTAGCTCATCATCAACAGCCAGACTCAGCAAGAAACTTGGGACACATCCAGCGAGAAGAATCAGGAGCTTGATCCTCCGAAAGAAACAGAAGAGAGTGGCATTGTAAGCAGCCCCTGTCCTTACCACCTCTCTTTCCCTCACTCCCCCCACCACCATCCATCTCCCTTACCCCCGCTGCCTCACCATCCACTGTGGCTCCAAAGATGCCTCGGCATTTTGCCCATGCAGGTAGAAACTTGTGAGTAGGACCTCTGTACTTCCTCAGGGGGAAAGAAGGCAAAACAGTGCTGCCTATAGGAACGTAGCTGGCTTTGGATCAGAACCCTTATGCTAACTTGACCACACATGCTCTGGGGCAGGACAAGTCTGTTATGTGCCTGTATGCCAACAAGCTTTGTTTTGGTTTTCAGCATGTAGATCTCATGACTGTCTCTTGCAAGCATACCCCACAGCTAGACTCTAGGATTAAAATGACTTCCAAAAGGGGCTAGATTGGAGTTTGTTCAAATTTTTCATTAACCACTAATGTTAATTCATACCAAAGGTAAAGCAATTCTAAACCAGCTGATGCTGTTAATGTTCATGTTTTAAGCTACTTCAAACATGGTGAAAGGGTTTCAATGGGAGCGGAGTGTCAGAAGTAAAAATCCATGTGTTATAATAGTTCTCTGATATATCAGGTGTGGAATGATTCCTAGGGGGGAGATTTGAACAAGCAAAATTAAGAGTTAGCAAAAATGCTGTTGCTTTGATTCACATGTTTAAAGACCTAAATTTTATGCACAGGAATAAAGGGCCCTTCCACAAAGGGTGTAAATCGTCACATGGACTATGAAATTGCTTTTTATTTGCTAGGGGAACAAAGCTGTGATAGCAGACAATAATTGGGCAGAAAATGTCGAGAAAGAGGAAAATTTGGATTTCAAAACAGGATGGCCTATTTATTATTTAATGCCAACATCTGAAAAAGTTCAAAGTGGTGCATCTTACTTTCAAGACAGCAATGGGGTGCCCTCAACAACTCGGAGATACTGTGAGTTTGTAGAATTTTTTTGCTGGGTTCTGGGCATCTGAGCTTTGCTCCCCATGCAATGGTGAATAGTTGGAACCAAGAGGACATGGAATAGATACCCTGAAGGATTACTTCTGCAACCCTTGTCTTCTGGGCCATATTACTCATTGTTATTTTAGATATAGGACTACCAAACAATATAGAGCTACCATGAGTCTGGTAGAAAAGTAAAATAAAAGCTGCACAAGCTGCAATTTATTATTCTAATGTAAGTAGAACTATCTGCATATAATGTGATTTAATTTATTATTTTGTGTAGAAAATGAAAATTAATGACTGTGGATATAACCCCTGTTTTGTATGATATATTTTATTTCTGGTGCAAACTGGTCATTTAAAGTATCTACTTGGTTTGGTGTTTGGATATAAATGTGTATGTGTTCTTGTAAATGTTTCTCTTAAGCAAGAATGCCACATGCTCACAGTATAACAATGTGTTCTCATTAAAAATACATCCCACAGAAACCTTTTCCTGTTTATAATTCAACCAACATACACTGCACATATCCATAGTCTCTGAGGACTTGATGTTTTCCTAGGGCGAGTGTAAGTAGAGATCAGTTAGTGGTTGGGATGAATTGTACTGTTTGAATGGTACCCAGGAAAGAACTCAAGAACTTCTGCCAGCAAAGGGAAGTTTATAGAAATAAGAAAACAATATATTATAATGAGTAAGGAAAGAACTCTTCAGGAACAGGTACCTTGCATCTCTACATAGTTACACAGTTGGCCTCACCGACTCATACTGTGATGTCCCTCGCCCAGTTGGAAGAGGTCCTAAGTCAGTTTTGTCACTCTGAAGAGCTCCTCAGGTTCTAGCAGACTAAGCAGTCTGACTTGCCTCAAGCATCTCCAGTTGCCTCAGGGTTGTAAAAAGCCACTTCATTATCTGGAAAGTTATTTATGATTTATTTTAAGCTGGAGAACACAGCGGTTCTCATGGTTGGAGTGATGTTTCCCTGATCCCACTGTGGCTACTGCTGCCGGTGAAGTCCCAGGACAGCCCACAAATGCCACTCACACTGGGTGCCCAGGTTGGAGAGGATTCTGAGCAGGATGTGATTCTGGGCAGGAGGAGGGAGTGAGGTTTGGGGGAGGGTGTGGGAGGGCCTGCCAGGAATGAAGGGTGGGGCCAGGAAACCTCCAGGAAACACAGGCTGTCTCAGTCCACTCGGGCTGCCACAGACTGGGGGTACAGAATACCACAGACTGGGGGTCTTCACCCAGAAATTTATTTCTCACAGTTCTGGAGGCTGGAAGTCCGAGATCAAGATGGCTGCTATTTTGGTTCCTGGTGAGAGCTTTCTTCTTGGCTTATGGATGGGTGCCTTCTTGCTGTACCCTCACGTGTCTTTTCCAGGGTGCATACGTGTGCAGAGAGAGAGAGAGAGAAAGAGGTATGTGTTGGGAAGCCCAAGCCAGGTACTGGATTAACAACATGCAGAGTATGAGCTCATGAATGAGAAGCCACAAGGCACCCACACAGGGTTGGCAGGTAACTCCCTTAGCATCAGAGCTCACACTTTGGGGAAGTGAAAATCTTGGGGTTCTATGATGGAAGGCCCAGTTTCAATATGCTGACATAGAGGAAGTCAAGTCACAAGATGTGTTACTTACAAATTCCAGAACTAGGTGTGTGGAGGGCAGGAAATGAGATGAGGGGACTGGGGGAGGGGGAAGGCTGTCCTCTGTCCCAGGTCATGAGTCAGCATGAGATAGACAGCAGAAGGGGCACCTGGGTCACCCAGCCAGTTAAGCATCTGCCTTCAGCAGAGTCTGCCTCTCTCTTTCCCTCTGCCTCCCTCCCACCCCCTCAAGATCTCTCTCTTTCTCTCAAATAAATAAAATAAAATATTAAAACAAAAGAGACAGCAGGGTAGCAATCATCTATTATTTATAAGGTAGAAGGGGCAAAAGTCACTAACTTTTCACAGGCTTAACTCCAAATGGTTATTTGAGAAAAGTAAAGCAGGAGCTTATGGCAGGACTTCTAAATTAAAGTCCTTATCTAAATGTCTGTGGATGTGAGCAGGGTTATCATACTATAAAATGCCTAGGCAGCAACTCAAAACAAAAGTTGTTTTCTCATCATGAGATAGTAATACAGAGAGACAGACAAGTAGAGAGAGGGAGGGGGGACTCTTGTGTCTCTTCTTACAGGGACACCAGTCCTATTAGATCAGGGCCCCACCCTTGTGACCTCATTTAACTTAATTACTTCCTTAGTGGCACCATTTCCAAACAGAGCCACACTAGGGGGGAGGTTGGATTTCAACGTATGAATTTGAGGGGGAAACACAAACATTCCGTCCATACTATACAGGGTATTCCTATTACTTCCCCATATCACCTTGGGGACCGTGGCCTCCTTGAATCTTTCCACCCCATGTCTTACCTCCTCATCTCTCTCTGAACTTCTTCATTCATACTCAACATTCACAACAGGCCAAAGATGCCTCATCGCTGTGGCTAGTGGCGGCTACGTTCCCTGGAGGAGCCTTAGGGAGCTCTGAACACCATTGATGTAGGGCCCTTTCTTAACCCTAAATCATGGGCTTCTGGAGTAGAAATACTATAGTCACTACAGTGACTACTCTTAGGAGAGGTATCAGTGACAAACCATAAGAGACTCCTAATCTCGGGGGTGGGAGGGTAGGGATAGGGTGGATGGGTTATGGACATTGGGGAGGGTTTGTGCTTTGGTAAATGCCGTGAAAGATGTAAGCCTGATGATTCACAGACCTGTAGCCCCGGGGCAAAGAATAAATAAATAAATAAATAAATAAATAATAAACAAACAAACAAAAAACAAGCAACCCCCCCAAAAAAAAACCCAGTTATTTAATAAACCATCTATTAGCACCAAACTAGAACTAAGAGAAAGAATTCCCTTTGCAGGCTTTGTTCCTCCCCTGACCATTATTATCTGTTGAAGTTCTGTCGTTCCCATTTCAAAGATGAGGACGCTCTTGGAGCCAGGATAGAGCCCTGACTCCATACTTGTGGCTGTGCGCCCTGTGTGGACGTGGGGGTAACCACAGTCCCAACCTCAGTGGACTGTGGCGGAGACTTCAAACTTAGACTCCTGCCTGGCAGATAGTGAAGCGCTTAGTAGGGTGATTATTATACTCTCCTGTTTCCTTGGATACAGAGACAAATCCCCCAGATGGTCATTTTTGATGACTTTCAAGATAATTTGCCTTGATGACAAGTAGTCCCACCCTCTTGTGGGATGAGAGGAGAGGCAATGAGGAGGAAGAGGTCCCTTTTCTGTACATTGGCCTCCTTCTGAAGGGTCCAGACAAGGGCCAAGAGTGGGACAGTGATGCCCACGTTGCCTCTGAAGCCCTCAGAGGACCAGAGCGGTTTCATTCAGATCTGTTTTCTCCTCGGGTGGAGGTGCCCCTGCCCGCCTCACGTTTCGGCACTGCCACACACCTGCCTTCTTGCCCTGGCTCATCTGGCCCGAAGAACTACTCCCTGGACTTCATCACACTGGGGCAACCATGCTCACAGCTGGGATCTGTCAGAGCAACGCCTGTTCCCCTCCCAACATAAAGGACCCTCATGGGTCCTGAAGAACATCTTTCCCACCAGTTGTTGCCCTCAGTCCAAGTCTCTCCTAGGAATGCTGGGATTTTGTCCCAAAGGCAACAGCGGCACCTCAAAAGGGTATTAGTGGGTGGGTGGGGGGAATTGCCTAGTGTAGACAAAAGGGGTTCTTGTCTTCGTGCTACTCCAGTAAGCCAAGAGAGATCAGGAGTCAGCAGGCTGGTGGGAGATGATGGCTTCAAAGTCCTGAAGTTTAGGGCATATCGGGGTGCCCCCAGGCCCGGGTACCTCTCAGACTGGGGTAGAGACACCACTGCTCTTCCAAGATGGCCTCTTATGGTTCAGAGTGCGGGTGAGCTAAGGCAGATCTGGGAGGCTGTGTTCCAGGCTGTGTCACCCCCTCCTTATCCCTTAGCGTGGTGGCAGTGCAGGCTACCCTCCACGGGAGCTTGAAAAGAAGCAGCTGTGCACAAGATTTGTGCTCCTTCGGGAGGAGTGTCTTGGGTGGTGTCAAAAGTATCTTATGCTTTCAGGCAAAAATCCAACAGAAGATTGTGTCTAAATGGAACTTGTCACCTGGCGTCTGAGCTGTATACCCCTTCATGACTGTTCTCAGCATTTTATTCAGAAGGAAAATGAAGAATGAGCAAGAGTGTCTCCCCTTCTTAATTCAGTGTCAGTAGCTGGCTATTAAGAGCTCTCTGCATGCCGAGACTGGGCTAAGCACCTTAAATGGGTTCATTTCCTGAACCATTTTATGGTTATCTGTATGTCACTCTGATGAACTAGGACTACGGTCACTTTAAAAGTGTGTAAACGGAGGCACAGAGAGGTTAAGAAACTTGCTCAAAGCCTCCCAGCTACCTAGTGGTAGAGTGGGGGGGTTTGAAGTCTGGCTGCTGTTCTAGACAATGACTGTGCCAAACCACGTAGTCAGGAGAGTGGTCACTGTCAGTCTTCCAGAAGTAGGCCTCCCTTTCTTTTCATCACCTTCCACATCCAGGCAGATTCCCATCCATTTCTCCCTGTTCATCTTCCCTGTCACCGAAAAAGGCCTCTATCACCTCAGCCCCAAAGTGGTGGGGGAGCAAGCCTCCTAACTCCAGCTCCCCTCTTTCCCTCATTCTTTTCACCGCCGCCATGTCAGTCTTCCTAAGACACTGGTTTGACCACAACACTCTCTCTTACTCAATAGCCTCCAATGACTCCCATTCCTCCTGGTCAGATTCCATACTCTGTGCCTGGTGTTCACAGCCCCATGCCCTCAGTCTTGCTTTATTGCCTGATTAGTCACTAGTTCTTGGGTTCAGTTATGTCGTGCTGAATTTGACTTACTCAAACTGATTTCCTTGTCACATACTAAACATTCCCCACATTTTCTTGACTGCAACTTTTTATTCCCTCTGTTCCTCCTGCTTGGAAGACCCTTTGCTTACCCGTCAGGCCCATCCTTTATGTGCAGTTCACAGTCCAGTTTCTCTGTAGACTTCCCTGTCCACCCTGGCTTCAGATGAATCCTCCCTTATTTCATGGCACTTGTCTCAGGGGTCATGAATGCGTGGTCTGCAGATGCATTCTCTTTGGCTGGCTAGTGTTTAGAAAAAGAGAAATTTAATTTTAATTTTAATTAAAGAGAATTTTAATGCCTTTGATGGGGCCAACACCCTCCAACTTGCCAGAAGCCCTACACTCCTGATGTTTTTACATCCAGCTTACTTCACTAATTTACAGTAGGTTTGGGAGCTTGCAAACTCTGTTTTGAACAATCATGTAGAGCTTTGTACCATCTCTTCTGCTCCCACTTTACTTCTCCTCTTAATTATAACTTCCACACTGCTGGTCTTCAAAGAATATCCTGACACCTTTCTCTCCTTTCAGCTTCTTCGTCAAGTACTAAGTATTCCCAAATAAAATATTTCCTGCCACAGGGAAATTATTACCCAAAGGAACTCTATACAGTTTTTGTAACATGGCTACTCCATCATGTTTCTACTTTGTGGAATTTTCTTAAAATGGAGATATTCTTAAATGGCCTGCTTAAATCTCTGTTTTGTTTTTTATTAGCTGTGGGGTCTCATCAAACCACAGGCCTCTGTTAGCCTCAGTTTCCCCCTTCATACAGTTAGGAGGATAATAATTACTTTGAAGGGTTCAAGTGGTTCCTGGTACCCCTCATTCAGCAAATGGGGGTTGTAATTATTTGCATGAGGTAGCCTTACTGCCTCAAGTTCTTGGGCTCTTGGCATGAAGACTGGCTCATAACTGTGGTCCTCATATGCGACCTTGTGGTAGATTCTATCTACCACATCCTCATGTCATAGATGAGGACCCTGGGGTGTGCCCAAGATGGCGGGTGGGAGGATCCTGGCACAGAGAAGTAATGCCAGCTCACATTGGTGGCATCGAACCTCCCAGGACCCTCGAGGGCTAAACTATGTCATGCAGTCCCTACCACAGCCGTGTGAGGCAGGTACTGCAGTCATCTCTGAGACACAGAGTGCTTCAACACCTTGCCTGGTCCCTCAGCCAGGAAGTGACAAAGCTAGGGTGTGAAATATGGTAGCAGCCACTGCAAGGACCCTCGAAGACCTGCCCACCTTTAATCCTCTGTTGCCCACTGCCCTGCTGGACATCAGCTGTGAGGATGAGAAAAAGATGGTGCCTTCCCAGCAACATTTAGGTTCCCCTGTACCAACTGTAGGCTGGTTGTCAACCCAGGGAACACTACCAGTTTGTGCTTTGATAAGGAGACTAAGAACAATAATAGTGAAATGTTCATAAACACTAATTGATTTAATATGTAAAGTTTGGGCTTTTTCCCCCCTGAGATTACAACTATGATTTTCTGTCTGAGCTGTGAGAATATCTTTTCTATCAACAAATGTGTGTTTTTATTTCTTTTAGGTCTTGACAGAATTTAATGTTGGTAAAAGATAGTTGAAATTCATGAAGTCTATCAGTCTAGAGACGTTAGTCTGTTGTCGAGATGGGATTACATAATGTCCGCTTGTTTATTCACGGTGACAGGGGACTACATCCTGTCTTCTAGGCAGCCTTCCCCCTTGCTGTATCGCAGTGGCTTTGAGGTACCCATCTGTTCGGTAAATCCTTGCTGGCTGATTCTTTTGAAAGCCACACAAAACCTGTGCCCAGCCCAGATTCCTAATACTTAATCCTTGTCTTCCTTGAGAGATCTCTCACAGTCTGCCTAGTTGAGTGATCGACAGATCATTTCTAAACCAAAACTGTTGGCAAAACAAACACCTCAGACCCCTGCTCTTTCCTTCAAAGGTTTTCCTGTTCCTTTCTTTACTTTTTTGGTTTTTGAGATTTTATTTATTTATTTTTAGAGAGCGAGAAACAGAGTGCAAGCAGGGGGAGGAGCAGAAGGGAAGGGAGAGGGAGGGCAAAGAATCTCAAGCAGATTCCACGCTGAGTACAGAGTCCAAGGTGGGGCTTGATCTCACCACTCTGGGGTCATTACCCCAGCCTAAACCAAGAGCTGGTTGCTCAATCCCCCAAGCCACTCAGGCACCCTGAGAGGGTTTCTTAAAACCAGCCTCTAGGGTTGAACTTTTAGTTACATTTACATTTTTAGTTACATTTACAAGCAGCTCCTGTGGTGAAGCGGGTACCACTTATCAGTTGATTGTAACAACGATAGTGGTAACAATATGACAATACACTCGGAAGGATCACACTAAAACATGTTTTCTTCTTACCTTATTAAGCCTTTTCTAGCTACCTAAAATTTTTTTTCTCACAAAATGTGAGGGTAGGTGACACTCAAGGTTACATTAGTTTCAGGCGTACAGCACAGTTACGTCCCTGTGCTTTCTGCTCTGCTCAGCGCAAGTGTGGTCACCGGCGGTCAGCACGCGGCGCTGTCACAGTGTCACTGACTAGATTCTCCAGGCTGTGCCTTTCTTCCTCGGTCCCTGCCTGGAAGATGGTACCTCCCACTCTCCTTCCCCCAATTTGCCCCCCCCCCCCGTGGCAACCCTCGGTTTGTCTCCGATAGCGCTTTTTGTTTGTTTATTCATTTGTTTTGTTTTTTGGACTCCACATGAGAGGAATCATATGGTATTTGTCTTCTGTATTTGTATATACTCGCAAATAATCACACTGGAACATTTTTTTCTTACTTGAAGCTTTTTATAACTGCTTTGACTTAAGAGAAAAAAAGAAAATCCTCTGAAGCCAAAACCCTGCATATCAGCACGGATGGTTTTCTGCATTTTATTCTTCATTTCCGCCCATCCAAGATCCTGTATCTTCTCATTCAAGGAAGCCTTGGCCCAAAGGCTTTGTTAGATTTTACTTAAGAATTAACCATCATCCTCTGGTTCATCTTTGTCACTAAACAAAGACCACTGGTGGTGTGTTGGAGTTGTTTGTACTGGCTTGTGAGAACAAGTTTATTAAAATTTCAGAAACTCTGTGACCTGGTTAATAGTCATTCTTAAGAGCTAAGTTATATAAGCTTACAATTAAATAAATTTTATTTTATTATTTTAAAAACTTTTTTTAAGATTTTATTTATTATTTGAGAGAGAGAGAGAGAGAGAGAGAGAGAGAGAGAGAGAGAGAGAGGGTCAGGTGGCCAGGAAGGAGAAGAGGGGGAGGGAGAGGGAGGGAAAGAGGAGCTCTCTCAGGAGAACTCCATGGCCAGCATGGAGTCCCATGAAAATCTTGATCCCACAACCCTGAGATCATGACCTAAGCCGAAACCGAGAGTCAGACACTCAACCACCTGAGCCGCCTAGGTGCCCCTAAATAAATTTTATTAAAAACAAAAGTAGTAAATACTCAAAACATTACTTTCAAATTATTTCATTACATTTTACTATTACTTATGCATTTGAGATGATTTACTTCTACTCTATCTGTAAGCTATCTGTACAGAAATACAAAATAATCATGCACTACTGAACATCTCTTCTTAGCTCCACATTCAGTGAAATCAGGTTGGTAGCTTAACACTGGCCATGTTATGAGTATTTACACCACAGACATTAACAAATGCTATAGGATTATGGCACGTTCCCTCCAGAGACCTGGTTGTTAAATGTTTATCAACGTACCAATTGGTTACCATTTTCTTCTTCCTACTGGGTGAATCCAGAATGCAACTCATCAATGAGGCTTCTCTTTCACAGAAAAAGAAATTGATATTCTGAGAAGTTAAATGACCTTTTCAAAATCTCACAGTTGATAAACAGTAAACCTAGCACTAGACCCCAGGGCTTCAAAAGCCTACTTAGTGTTCTTTTTTATGCTAGAGAAGGAAGGGCGCCTCTAAAAAACCTTGACTCTTAAAAGAACCTTGAATATTGGGATAAATTCCCCAACTTACTAATGGCCCCGGAGAAAGTGCTACCCTGAGGGTCTCTCAGGAGATCAAAGATTTGATTCCTGTTTCCTTAAAACATCAAAATGCTTTCATGGCCACAGCTAATAGTCTCGAATCATTTTATAAGAAACCGTCAGTATTTTAGTGAGGTTTGTATGTACAGTGGAAGTTAGAGGGTGGGAAGGGGAGGTACCGGAAGGATGAGAGCCCTTTGGGATCTGATCACTGGACGCTTTGCTTTTCTTGAACATTTTAGAACCCCCATCCCCCTCCACTTACAGCTCCCACCTCCACACATCTCATAGCCATATATGACGCACATAGTAAAGCTGGAAACGTGATTAAAAATACAGAAAATAGTAGGCCTTCCAAGTAAGACGTCAGTCCATTAATTTGCAAAATACTATGTCTTGTGGCCTTTTAAATATTACATTTATAATGTAGAACCAATCTAAGCACACTCATAGCAGAGAAATTTTAGAGGCTTCCTCAAGAGTAATGAATATAATTTCCTAAAAAAAATGAGGAATCCAGCATCAGCCTCCTATATAAACTCTCAGAGATCCACTGCTATTTTTTAAATCACTTACAGAACAGTGTTTTTAATATACTTAGTTTGATTCCATAAAATTAATAAAACAAATGTAATAATTGATAATAACTTAATGGTTTGCCTCGTCATTTCATGATGTTATTTGCATGGCCCAGCTACTGCCCTTGAAGGACTAGTGTTTTCTTTTTCTACCCTCACTGGTCAAGCATGTTTAGTTCCTCTGTAGGCATCATAACTATACGTCTGTGATTTTATATATATATACATACACATATATACATATATGTATACATATATACATACATATATGTAAATACATATATACATATACATGTATATCAAACATGTATGTTTAATACATGTATACATAAACATATATGTGTATGTATATATGTATATATATATAAATTTTTAAAAGATTTTATTGATTTGTTTAGAGAGAGCAAGCAAGCACACGAGTGGGAGGGGCAGAGAGAGGGAGAGAGAGACTCTCAGGCAGACTCCCCGCTCAGCATGGAGTCTCACTCAGGGCTTGATCGTGGAACTCTGAGATCATGACCTGAGCTGAAGGCAGACACTTAACCAACTGAGCCACCCAGGCGCCCCTGTGATGGTATTTCTGACTCAATATTTGATTTTCAATTTCACACCCAACCTCCTACCCCTCAAATTTTGCCTTATTTTCTATCCTAGGAACTCAGGCACATTGTAAATATTTCCCTTGACAAACTCAATATATACTGTTACTAATAGAGTATTTGTTTAGATGCAATGTTATGCTAAATACAAATGGGCAGGGAATATTCTCCACGTCAAGCCATAGACCTGGGTATTTATATTGCAATGATCCCCTGAAATTTTGAAGTATGAATGATGTTTTCTGATATGTAAATGAAGGACTGTGAATAAGCAAGAAATGGACACTATTGGCCCTCTGGAAGGTTGGGGATCATTTAGTTGTTCACATGATTCTCCTCTTCACTATTGCTACATTCAAACAGGATACTGAGAAATGTAGGAAGCTTATGCTGTTCAGTTTAACACAGAACTTTCAGTGATGAAGAGAGATCTGGGTAACCTTGACACATTTTATATTGCTGTGTTCGTATATCATGTAGAAGATTCAGAGTCCAGGCATGTCCTATCTCAGTTCAAGCCACCCTCTAATTACTTCACTGCATTTGGTGAAGAAGATTCCTGATGCGATCCAGACTTCTCACCCTTAGCTTGAGAAGTCCATGGATCTCAACTGTACTGGTAAAGTCCCCAAGAGCATCATTCCTTAAATCCCTTTCAAACATGTACAGGAGACATGCCTGCAGCCTACTTAGGAAACTATTTCTTGAGGTACGGTCATCACATTTCTGAAAAATTATGGTGGCAGCTGATCCAAAATCTTGGCCTTGAACTCCAGCCAATGTTTTCTTGACTCCAAAGTGTCCTGCCAAAACAAAGTAATTGCACAGCTGACAGAACCTCTCTTGTTACCTCTTAGGAATGACCATAATTTACAGCCAGCGATGCCAGTGGGCGTCTCCCAGTGAACATACAGCTGCTCTGGGTGCATTTCAGTGAGTTATCTCAGGGCTAATGATCTTCTCATGTTTACCTTCTCAGGAAAACACAAAATTCCTTGTCTGAGGAGAAAGAACATCACTGATAAGAAGCTCTGCTTTTACTGTAACTGTGTGCTCCTTATTTTCTTTCTAGATGTCTACTGGTTTGGTCCATGGAACAGTTTGGTCCCATTTCCTGAGGCCTCTAATTCCTCACCTAGGTACTGGTTCCAGGTTTGAGGTGGCCATGAACAAAGCTGTCACTGTGGAGACTCGTTAAAGGAAAGACATCCTATTTGGCTTTAAAAGCAGGTAGGCAGGTGAGGTTGCTGCCAGAGGGGAGATGGTCGTTAGAGGGCTGGGCAGAACAGATGAAGAAGATCAAGAGGTACAAACTTCCAGTTATAAAATAAATAAGTCACAGAAATGGAAAGTACAGCATAGGGAATATGGTCAGAAATATTGCAATAACATTATATGGTGACAGATGGTGACTACAGTGATGGAGGTGAGCACTGAGTAATGTCTAGAATTGTCACTTCATCTGGAGTGTACAGAATTGTTGGAGCAGTATGTTGAGTAATGTATAGAATGTTGAAGCAGTAGTTTCAGTACACCTGAAACTAATATAACATTGTATGTCAATTCTACTTCAACAATAGATTAAAAAAAAACTAAGCTCATACAAAATTCAACTTAGCTATTTGACTTGAAGGTTGCAAAGCAGGAGGAAGCCAGAAAGAGGAGAAAAAACAAAATGAGAAAGGTTATGAAGCAAAGACTGGGAGACTGGTCTTTAGGGCAGGAAAAAGCCATTCCCTGAGCATGGGATTCCCCTTGCAGCACAGAGGAAAATATCACCCAGCCTGTTAATGTTCTAAGTAGCAAAGATCACAATCCAGAAAAGCCCCCTTCTGTGCTGAAAGACTGTTTACATGATGTGGTATAAAGAGTTGCAATCATTCATTGGTCATTCAATAATTTTTTTTTAGTAGAGAGTGTATGTGTGCTTGTGAGCATGGGGTGGGGTGGGAGGTTGAGGGAAGGGAATAGGGCAGAGAGAGGGTCAGAGGGAGAGGGGGAAGAGAATCCTAAGCAGGTTCTGTGCTCAGTGCAGGGCCTAATGTGGGGCTCGATCCTGACCTGAGATCATGACCTGAGTGGAAATCAAGAGTCAGATGCTTAACTGACTGAGCCAACCAGGCGCCCCTTTTCAATAAATGTTTTAAGTGCTTGTTGCTAGATGTTGAGGACATAATGATTACAAAAAAAAAAAAAAAAGAAAGAAAGAAAAGAAAAAAGGAACTTAATGAAAGGAAAAACTTGCAAGCTTCCTTCTTCTAAAAGGAATAATTACTGAATTTTTCTGAAAGAACATTCTAGGTTTAACTGTTCATTTTAAGGTAAGGTGGGTTCTGGGCTCAGGATCCTCTGGCTATAGATTATAGAATTTAGGAGCCATTAATGGTGGCAGGTGGGAAGATGTATTCCTAAATTTTATGAACCTGGGTGAGAAGATGAGAAGCTAAAGGCCCACGGATGACTAAATGTTGCACAAGGTGGAAGACTCTGAGGGTCTCCAGCGTTTATTTCAATGTCCTCTGCTTTCTGAGATAAACATATCCAGAAGAAGCACTGAAGAAAGTTCATTATGTTCATCTTCAGGACCAGCCAATGGGAAGAAAGATTTGAGGACTGGTTCTGACAAGGGGGCTAGAAGTCCACCAAAGTCACCCAAGAGAGGCACCAAGTCATGGCAAAATTTCTCCAAAACATTCATTCTCCGTTTTGACATGGCTGTTAAAACCCAAGCCCTGATTTCTGTCAAACTCCCTGCCTCCCCTTCATGCCAAGGGCAGTGGCCCCTTGGCTCATGCTCTTTCTGCTCCGGAGTTCATTCAGTTCCTTCTGCACTTTGGGGCCTTGGAGATTTCCCTTGATTTTATTTGTGAGCTCAGCTATACATTTACTGGAATGTTTGATTCCTTCTCTTTCTTTCACTCTTTCCAGTATTTCTAGCTGCTCTGTGGTGGGCAGTTTCCACATAATCATATCGTCCGTACTGCCAGAAATAAAGTCTTTGCAATTTGATTTTTTTTAAAAGATTTTATTTATTTATTTGACACACACACACAGAGATCAGATCACAAGTAGGCAGAGAGGTAGGCAGAGAGAGAGGAGGAAGCAGGCTCCTCGCTGAGCAGGGAGCCCGATGCGGACCTCGATCCCAGGACCCTGAGATCATGACCTGAGCTGAAGGCAAGAGGCTTTAACCCACTGAGCCACCCAGGTGCCCTGCAATCTGATTAAAGGTAATGAATGGAAAGAGATCAAGCTAGAAACAGTGGGTGCCTTTTCTTACTCTTAGTTGGAAGGGTCAAGCACTGGCGAGGTCTTCAATCTGGGTCTTTGAGGTGAGATGAATTTCTGTATGTAATGGTCTATATTTCTCCTGAGAAGATCTTTCTGACGGGACATCAGTTACATTTGCTGCAGGATTCCTGGGAGTGCTGCCTGGACCACCTGATTGAGTTCCTAAACCTCCGTCAGTTATACTTACCACCTGGGGAATTGAGGCTCCTATTCATGCCTGTGGTCTGGACTACCGGTCTCTGCCCCTCAGGCTCTGACCCACTGGTTAGCCTTGTTTTTAGTTCTTTGTTACCCTCTGGTTTCTCACTGCCTGAATGTTTTGAATCAATGCCTTTCTCCAAACTAAAGAACTAGGTATGCATAGCCCCCTTAGCTCCCTCACCTGGTCCCCAGGTTTCCCCTCAAGCCCAATCCATTCTTGTGTTTTAGCTTCCAGGATATAAGTACTTTCTTTAGCCTTCTCCTCAGAATGAATAGAGGCAAATCATATGAAGACTCTGCCTTGACAGTTTGTGTAGTACAGGTTCTAAGGAGGAGAGAGTGGGTCGGTCTGTGGTATTAAAAGATGCAGATCTATCAAGACATTCAGAACTGGGGAGACCTGAAGTTAGCAGAAAGCAGGTCTTGCATAAACCTCTTCAATCCCTTTTGTTTCTGAGGTTATTATCTCAGCTCTATCTTCATTTACACTCAATTCTTCCTAAGTTACTAGGAAGGACAGACAAGTCCAGATCCCTTAGAACTCTGGATTATTTTCCCATCCACCTTCCTGTTGTCTGTGAAGAAATTTCTCACCGGGTCTCTACCGAAGTTCATTGCCAATGAGAGAATTTGTAGTCTTTTACTGTGATAAAAGGTACATAATATAAAACTTACCATCTTAGCCGTTTTTAAGTCCAGTAGCGTTAAGTATACTCACAGTGTTGTGAAACAGATTTTCAGAACTTTTTTCCTTGCAAATCTAAAACTCTATATCCATTAAACAACTCTCCCCTTCCCTGATAACCACGATTCATCCATTTCTTTGAATTTGACTACTAGATGCCTCATGTAAGTGGAATTATACAATATTTGTCTTTTTGTAACTGGCTTATTTCACTTAGCATACTGTGCTCAAGGTTCATCCATGTTGTAGCATGAGCAAGACTTCCTTTTTAAGGGCCAAATAATATTCTACTGTATGTACACACATTTTGCTTTTACATTAATCTGTCAACGGGCATTTGGGTTGCTTCCACATCTTGGCTATTGTTAATAGTGCTGCTATGAACATGCATGTGCAAATATCTCTTTGTGACCCTGATTTAAATTTGGGAATATACCCAGAAATGGGCTTGCTGCAACATGTGGTAGTCCTATTTTTAAAATTTTTTTTGAGGAACTTCCATACTGTTTTCCATAGCAGTTGCATTTTATATTCCTGCGAACAGTCCAATTTCTCTACCTTCTTGCTAATACTTATTGTTTTCTGTTTCTTTGATAGTAGCCATCCTAATGGGTGTAGAGTGGCGATGTCTTTCTTATACTTCGTCATACGATTGCTGGGATTATGGATGTTTTGAAAATATCTGATCAGCCAACCTCTGGTTGCTCAGTTCAACTTTCAATGACAGATGGGTATTCAAATGATCTTTAAAATTCAAAGAAACTGTGACAAATTAAGAGTTTTCTGATCAAGAGTGGAAAACATCCAGAACATTCATGTTTGTTTTCCATCCAAAATTATCACTCAATTAATGCTCACCACCAAATTCCACCTGGTTTCTTTACATAAACTTTACAGTGCTCTCCTTACAAGACTTCTGTGTGTTTTCCTAATGATGGAAAGACCACTTCAGCTTGGCTTCTGCTTTTCTTCTGTGAGCTCATGCTAAGGTCATTGTGCAATGTCTTTTATATTTTTGGACTAGGCTAGAACTCTAATCCCTCCTGATTCTAAGTCTTGGTCTCTTTTCAAACTGGGGTGGTTGGCTTCTTTTGGAGGTCACAAAGGTCATTTTGGCTACCTCTAAGTTATGACCACAAGTAACATATTTTCACTGTAAATGACTTTCTTGTTTATCACATTTTATTTGCAGTTGATATTGGACCAAGACCTGGTATGCTCACCTTGGCAGCCTGCATTCCCGAGAGCATCCTGCCATTCCCAAGGAGGGTATCACATGGTGCCTTTCTGCATGGTGTGCCTCTGCTCCAATGCATGTCTCTAAAATAATAAATCATACCTTTTATTTCCCTATTATCTTTTGAGTTACAACCCTGCATGCATTCAGCACTGCAAAGCCCAGAAATTACATCTTATTTATGTCTTTGTCCTTTTTCCCCAAACTGCCATACCTGACAGTGTATTTTGAAAATAGTTAGACACCAATACATTCTTTGGTGAATGAGTATTTGGTAAGTAATTAAAAATACTGAGTGAAATTGCTAATTTTTTAAATTGAATTCTTGAATGTGAGCTAGAAAGTCTGACTGAACACAAAGGCAAACAAAAATCTCATCCTGGAGAGATCTAAGTAAGGGTCACAGAACATTTGCCTGAAGCCCTTTACCTAGTAAGCATCCAAGTGTCTGTTTAAGGCAGTGAGAAACTATGAATCACTGACTTCCGGTTTTCTGATTCAATGTAATGATCAAAAACATATAGAAGATAAAATAATCCTTACTCTGACCAGCCCTCTTATGCCACCAAAGCTGATCATTTTCCTATTTCCTGTAGTACTACCAAATTAGATCCTTCCTCAGTTGAGGAAGAAAGAAATGTTACATTTGGTCAAAGCACAGTTCAAAATGGATTTAGCATCAGATCTTGGTACAATCTGCAAGATAATCAACATTATCAGCTTAGTCTTACTATAGCATAGTTTTGTGACTGTTTTTAATGGGTATCCACCCAAAACAACACTCTTAACATTTAGCTGAGTTCATTACAAAATCTAAAGGTTGGCAAAAAATTGGTCCATTATCATAGGGAAATTGGATAAAGCATAGAATGGAAGATTAAATGAAATTTAATTTATTTTCTGGGCTCTTTTAACATTGTAATTTCATTTGACAAGAAAAATAAAAGTATATGTACACTTGTTTCAGGTCTTACATGTTCAGTAATTAAGAATTTTGAGTATTATTACACCATTCATAATTATAAATTTAAGATAAAAAATTAATTAAATGACTTCCATGTCCCGGGTTTTAAAGAAATCTAGATAGGCACTTCTGCTTTCACATATCCAATAGTCCCTCAAAAATTCCCTCTTTTTAAAGCCAGCAACCATTAAGTTACTCTTAAACCCACACTAAGTACTATTTAACACAGGGGACAGAAAGCCAGATAGGTCTGGTTTTGGTATCAGTAGTGTCTTTGTTGTGGAGAGATGTCAGTTTCCAAATTCTCACTACACTGTACAGAACTTTGTACCTCAGGCAACTTTATAGCTCAAACCCCACTCCCTGGGGACTTATAGCAACTTGTAAATCCATGAGGAATTTTTCAGCGAAGTTCTATTTCTTAGTTTATTCATGGATTAGACTTATAAGAGTAGATTCATTCTAAGGCTCTAATGAGCAGGTTTTTTTTTTTCCCTCTTCTCATTGAAAAGAACACTTGCTTCTCTTTTTCCAACATTCAGCTTATGATGATTTTAGAATTTATGTTCTCAGTTATATCCCCCATTGACTTTGAAATCTTAGAAAATACTCGCTGTGGTTCTTCCCAGAATCCAGCACTATTTAAAGCCTTTCTTTATGTAGCATTAGAAAATGGAGACCCACAAAACTATTTCACATGAGTTTGTTGCTCTGGTTTACTTCTAAGAACGTTGGCTCTGCTCTTCCTACTAACCAGAAGTCATGACAGCGGTCTAATAACTGAGCAATGTCTGTTATTAGGGGTGGAGAACACGAAGAGGATTTCCATATTAAGTTTCTCAGAGTTGCGCTGAGGGTAAGTTATTTTTCTATCACTGGAAAGATTTGAACCAGAGTTTTTTTTTTTTAAACAATATATGTCTCCAGAATGAAGTTCATAAAACCAATCTGAGGAGTACTAACAGCCCCATTGCCCACTGGTTAGATGAGCCAGCATCACATCTGTGATTGGTCTGGGTTGTTTCATTTCATTGACTTCTATGGGGCTATCAGTATATGGGCTTTTTACAACTTTTTATTCAGAGCTAAATTTCCTTTCAGTTTTTAACACTTGCTCATTTCTTTTCCATTATTTCCAAATTTCATTCCTTTCTGTTTCACCTCACTTCAAATGCATTTCAAGGATCTCTCTCTCTTTTTGGATGATAGGACATAAAATTTTTGAGTTGAAAAGTCCCTTAGAGTTCACCCATTATTATACCCTTATTTTACAAATGAGAAAAGTGAAGCACAGAGAAGGGAAGGGAATTGCTTGTCACAATTTGATGTGATTTGTCTTAGATCCTAGCTCTTCTGAGTACTGATTCAGTCACCTGTCTAAAAAGGCAATATAAGCTGAAGCAGGGATCAGAACCAAGGCACATATCCGAACAGTTTGTTCCCTCACTGTATGACTCCGTATTAGTGTTCTATGCTAAGTAACAGATTGCCACAAACACAGCATCTTAAAACAATATACATCTACCATCCATTATACCATACTGTATGTCCTCTGCTCCTAGAGGCCACCCTCACCCTCCTGACATGTGGACCTTCTAACATGCCCATTTACTTCTTCAAAGCCAGCAAGGGACAAAGTCTCTAACAAGATCGTGTCTTACACAACTTAACATAATCAAGGACAGACATTGCATCACCATTGCCATATTCTACTGGTTAGAAGCAGCTCACAAGTAGCATCCAGACTCAAGGCAATGAGATTATAGAAAGGCATGAATACCAGAAGATGAGGATCTTTGAGGGTGACTTTAGACTATAGACTTTAGTCTTTAGACTATAGACTTTAGACTATAACCCCCCAAAATGACTTACTTGAGCTACTATCAGAATAAATTTGAGGCAAGCAGTATTTTTACTGTGGATCATGGTCAATTTGCAAATATATTTCTAGAGGTGCATCTCTAAGATCCTCTACCTTGTTTAATAATTTTATCCTTTTTTAACAATGAAGATACAAAAGATGAGTTTTTCAAAATTATTGAAATGAGATCAGTGTTGAATCAGTATTGAATGAGATCAGTGTTAACAAATAATTTAGATAACACAATCAGGTTCCATTTTTATTTCCATGTTAATGTAATGGGGATAATATTTTTGATTTACATAAAATCATATTCACATTTGAATTTCCTTGTATGTAACCTCCTAGACAGCCAGAGGCAGCCATTTGTCTTGCAGAAAATTAGAATTTCTGTAGCAGGAATGCAAGGACAAAGACAATGCTGAACTTTAAATTCCAAAATGTAAGTTTTGAGTTCACAGACTGATAATATTTTGAAAGACAAGTTTTGGTGGGGGAGAATAGATTTTCTAAACTTCTTTAGTTCCTACTAACAGTTTTGGTCATTGAGTTTTGATCCTTGAGGGCAGAGAGGACTTAGGTATGATGCCACAGAAGCTGTTAAGGAAGGAAGGAAAAGTCACCCTTCGTAATCTCAGAGGGCTGTGGGAAGGAGAAAGGTGACAGAGTAGGGTATGAAGATCTGACGGTAGGGCCCTTAAGGACCTTATTCAAGTGCCCCAAAATTCAAGGGTGCTGAAGTATCCAGATAAGTTTATGGAATGAAATCCAGTCATGTTGGGATGATTGGTCAGTTTCTGTAGGCAGAGCCGGTGGTAACCTGCAAACTTCTGGATTCGGTCTCACAATGGGCTGGGCATCCATAGCTTCCAGTATGGTGTATCACTGACCATAGGTGAGAGGTAGCTTGATAGATAGATCCAAGGCACCACTTCCAGCTTCCAGTGATCCATCTGTGTCATTCTTGGAGCCCAGAAATTCTCACATGCCCTGGACAGGGCAGATGGAGATGCTAAGAGGGTTTAGACTAAAATCCAGGGTTCATAGTGACAATGTTGGACCTTACCTGAGCTCTATGATCTTGAAAAGAGAGGGGAAGAGAGAAAGGGGAAGAAATCCCCCATCCTTTTGTGTTACAGGAAAGGGTTCACTGCAAAGAACCACCCTCCCCCATATGACCTAAAGAAGATTCTCCCCATGCTGCCTGGTTTATCTACAACAAGGCCATACACACATCCTCCAAATTCCCATTTTGCCTCATTAATGATTAGATGAACTGCTTTTGTCTATTGACTATACAGAAAAAATACTTTTTAATTGAACTTCCTTTGTTTATTTTCTTTTTTTAATTTTTTTTTAAGGTAGGCTCCATGCCCAGTGGAGGGCCTTGAACTCATGACCCTGAGATCAAGACCTGAGCTGAGATCAAGAGTCAGATGCTTAATCGACTGAGCCACCCAGGTGCCCTCTAAGTGAACTTTAGTTAGTAAGGACTCTCTCCTTACTTCAGGTCTCTAAACTTTGGCCCATCCTCAGCCCAAACCAGCATACATGCCCTCCTATGAACAGGCTGGCCTCAGGATAAAATATTCTTGGTCTACTATTCCATTACAGCTCCCTTTCATCCTATTTCTCCACATCCAGTTCTTTTCAGCCTTGTTTTCTCCTCTGTATAAAAGAAAAACTCTTTTTGCTGATCTCTTGAGATGCTTGCAGACCTTATGCTCAAGACGTCCTCCTTATAACAATAGTGCCTACTCCTACTGCTCTCCCTGCTTTAGCAACAATCCTTTTGAATAAAGTCTTTCCTTAGTAAGTCTGGATTTATTTTTATTTGATAACACCATACAGTAAGTTTGTAACCAGAGTCTAATGTTAGGGCCACTGATCCAGCTGTGGATGCCAGTGTGATGACCCAATGCTTAGGTGAGGTCATCAACACCTCTGAGATGAGACCAAATTGTTCCACTGCACAGAGCAGGGAGGACCAGAGGAAGTCACCTGGATTTGAGGCCCCATTTCCATCATCATGAAATCTCATGATTCCTTCCGTCAGCCACTCAACGTCTTGGAGAAAAGAGGCTGGAGTGTTCCAAAGGACTAAAAATTTACTCAAAAGGATCAAGTCATTTTCTTTTGGCTTAAAAGTCTTTTTTGAGACACTGTTACCGGAAAATTTATTTTTTTCTTGCCACTCAGTAGGGTCTTATGAGGGTGACTAGCTCTGCTACCAAAAGTTTACACAAGCCACTTTTTCTTAGGATAACTGAGAGTAGTGTGTACAGATTTGTGACCAGCTACACTAGAATTATGAATCAAATAAAACAAGATGATGTTCCACAGAAGTAAATGTAAGATCCTGCCTTTGAGTTGAAAACATGTAAGTACAGGATGAGAATATTTGGTTTAGGAACAGCACGGCAACACTCAGGAAGAAAAAATTAGGGGTTGTATTAGTCAGGAATTTTTTGGTTGCAACTTACAGAAACCCAACTGGAATTAGGCAAAAGGGCAAAAAAGGGAATTTATTGGCTTTCAGAATCCAAGAACAACCAGGCTGAGGGAAGGAATATTGCTGCTAGGTTTCAGGGATAAATGGGGCAAGGGACACAAAAGCCCTGGGGCCCTCCATTCTAGTCTTGGCTTCTATTTGGTTAGCATTCTCTCCTTTTGGTTTTATTCTCACTACAGACCATCTAGACCATCTTTCCACGCTAGGCAGCATTATGACCTTTAAATGCTTGTGAGTCTTACCTCTTCTGACTTTTGCTACTAGACTTGAAAAAGGCCCAGGAAATTCTGTGGGAGAATTCTGATAGGACACCCAGTAAGGGCTCTCCTGTAGCCAGGGAAACACAATCATGTAAAAAAGGGAAGCTTTCAAAACAGTCGTTGTAATGGTCTTATGGGCAGGGGAAAAGAGGAGGGCCATTCCAAAATTTCAAGAAGTAAAGGGAATTTCTGGATAAACAACCCTATATAGTTCAAGTATAAGTGTGTGGCCAACATTAAGTCAGTGAGAGAATGTGGTTTTCAGAGAAGCTGATATAGCAGGAGGTTGGGTCTGTGGATGTGGCGTTTGGGGTGCAGCAGTTAGCACACCTGGAGGCTGGGGTTTTGTCATGGTGTCATGCTTACAGGAGATTGCAAACCAAATGGAAGGTGTTTCTGGAGAGCAAGTAGATGGGTGAGGCAACCCAAACTGTTCCACGGTATTGCTGATGCAGCTATCTTGGGGACCCGAAAAGCACTGAGGGTGTTTAGGTTGCAGAGGAGAAAGCCCTGAGACATAGCAGCTGTTGTCAGTGGCTCCTATTCTTTATGGACTAATACTTAGAAGCGTCAGGGCAACAGACTGATGTTTTATAAGGACTTCCTCACAATCAAAGCTGTTCTGGAATGGATAGGTGTACACCTCACCACCTGTTGGTGAGGTAACAATATATGGTGGTATGGGGTTCATTGAGTCACTCCTCTATCCCCTCATTCATTCAGCAAATTTTTTTAAATTAACAAATAGACAACCCTGAGAAATAGACAACACATTCTAGAACAGCAGCTCATCAGTGCACTACTTACACTTGGCCCAGTGTACTGGCACTATATTAGTATTTGGTAAGCGAATGAAAGATACGAATGAGTGAGGGGCATGGTCACTGTCCTGGGTACTAGAGATGACCATAGGTCCCTCAAGGAACTGACAATCTAAGGCAGCCAATCAAACAGTGATGATGCTCTGGGTGCAGTGCTCTGATGGACAGATGCATAAATTGCTTTGAAAAGACAGAAGAGTGGTATTGGCAGAAAGTGCTCCTGGGTTTCAGAGCAGGGCTGGCAGAGCTGGAAAATTCTTATGGGAAAAGGGGACCAAGGTGGAGATAAATGGGAAGGACATTCCCCGAGGGAGAAAGAGTGTGGAGAAGGGGAAGAGGTGAGGTCAGGTGGGGCCTCCTGCACCTGGATTGTTCCCTTGCCTGGTAGAAGCCTCACTGCAGGCCCACTGCTGGGTTCTGCTCCTTCCATTTCTGTAATGCATTTCCTGTTCTTGCCCTGTGATATGTGCTGGACTGGAGGGGGTCAGCCAGGGAGCGCAAGGTGTGCTGAGGAGGCCTTGGGGTGGGGAGAAAGTAGCAATTGGCTATCTCAGGAAGTGGGTAAAAAAACCTAGGGCATGTGTTCACCTTGGAAATGTTCTATTTAACAACTGGGTCATGCACATCTCTAGATACTTTTTTCTACCATAGGTGACACCAAAAAATGTTTAAAAAATGTTATTTAAAAATTCTCTATACCTTCTCTATACATTCTCTATACATCCTCTATACCTTCACATGGGGAGAGCGCAAAGGTCTAGGATCACCAAGGTGCCCTAATCTCCTTGGAAGCCCTTCATTCAGTCCTTCCTCAGAGCATTCTTAATGTCACTCTCACCCCCTCCCTTATTCAAGCTGACCTCTTTTCTGTTGTGGTGTGATGTGATGCAACGTCATGTAATATTTTCAGTCTCATAAAGGTAAATGTAGACCAAGTTTAATCTCTTATCTACATTTTAATAGCAGAGAACATTTTTAGCCAGAGCAATACCATCCTCAAGGGGAAATTTAAGCATCTCCAATAGAAGTGGGAAGATTTAGAGGATTTATGATAAAAGTATTTTCTTACTCCCTACCCCCAGGAGTTTTTGTTTTTTTTTTCCACACAGTGGGTCATGGATTGGGAAATGAATTTTGTGAGTCAGACAGTATTTTAAAAAGAATGAAATAGAATTGAATAGGATGAAATAAAAGAGGTGAAAATATCAGAGTTTATAGCATGTGGTATGAATAAGTGATGTTTCACAAAATGTTATTTAAAAAAACCCAAAAAACCCCAAAATGTTATTTAAGGTAAATATATATATATGTGTGTGTGTAAATGTTTAAATTATGTTTTTGGCTGTGGGTTGTAGTAAAGACAAATGTTTGAAAAATGTTGTCTCAAATTTACTCTCTAGAAAACTATAATTTGATTTTGCCTAAATAACTTGGTTTTTCCTTAGACTAGGAACAACTTGGCTAGTCCATCTTCCTTGGTGGTGGGTTCTAAACAGAATATTTTAATTTACTTTTTTATGTCTCATATCAGAGGAGTGGAACTCTCTCTCAGTTTTTCCAACTCCTCTCAGGAAAAGAAACAAAATGAAAGACCTAACAATCTCCTGCCTACCTAAGCAAATGGTTTTTTGCTTAAGATATCCCCAGGGAGCAATATAAGAGATGAAAACTAAGTGTTTCTAAGTGACTTTGAGGATTAGGGTATTGATTAAATGCATATCTGCTATCCATAAGTGTTAATGTGGATTTCCTATTGGACTTTTCTATTTTTTGAAGGCATAAGAACCAATACGGCTTGTTTAAATTAAATAAGGTCACTGTTTGAATAACTAATCTTGAGGAAGAAGAGCTAGATCCATTACTAGTATTGAAAAGCATTCCCCTCTTCCCAAAGGCCAGGTGTATTCTTGAGTCTATAGCGCCAGATGATAGGGCAGAAGAAGGCTCAGAAGTGTTTTTAATGATTATTCCATTTTTGGGTAACTGTACATGAAAATGATAGTCTGTCCAAGCAATTATTTTTTCCCCCAGAAAAGCCTCCTGAGCTCTGAAGAGATGCAAGGAGGATTCCATTTTACCCAGTCAAGAGGATGACTGAAAATGCCAAGCCTATTAAGGTGAAATAGATCCCACTAGGAATTCAGAAGGACAAGTGTGAGAGTTCTTGCACTAGGGAAACCACCCAGAATTGTAAACTAGTTGTTCATGTGATAGAGTTTGCCCAGAGTCTATGCCACCCAGAGGCAAAAAAATAACCCTACAATCCTTTGGCCAAATTGATAATGAGTAACGATTAACAAAGCGTTCTTTTCCTTGGCTAGACTCCCAAGAGAGATTCTGTTTCTCCCAGGTGGCTTAAAGAAGAGCTGGCCTTTGTGTACTCATCATGTTGCAGGAGAAGGGAAGGCAGAGCTAATGCCTCTCCTACAAGGGCAGTTCCTTGCCTTAGGGGTCTTTATGGATCAGGCTGCCTCTTAATTACATCATGATCATTTTAAAAGTGAAACTCCAGGAAGCAGTGGGCCAGTGAGCAATTCCTCTGACTTCTCAGAGTCCGCAGATACACTGGAGAAAGTGGTTACCTTAATGCTCGAATATTTCACAAGCTTCACAACATACCCGGGATGCTCCCTCCCTGGAATTCCATATTATATTATCCCCAAGGAAAACATGATATGCTGAAAGAAGTCACCTCCAAGCCTTATATGTTTTCTGATTTTAGCAGGGAAAACTTTTTTACTTAAAAACAATAATAGGTTGGAGGAGGCTGTGGGCACATCCAATGTTCTTAGTGTTTCTCTCACATTTGGCCCCATGCAATTCGGACAGATGTTCATAGCTTGATAAATAAATGTCTATTAAGAAGCAATGAAATTAAAAGTGCAGTGCAAGTTCCCAGGAAGCAATATTTTAGGGAGCTACAAACCACCATGATTATCGGAATGAGGGAGGATGGTGTTATGGACAAGGCTGACTGAGAAATGGCAAACATGATCTTTTAAATAGAGAGCTTTGCTTAGAAATGAATGGTCCATCTCATATTCTTGCAAAGTTACAGGAATTATACCCAATATGATCCAAGTTTCACTGGAAATGGTTTATGGACCGACAAAGTATATTCGGAGAGACAGTTAAGAAAATTCAGTAAAAGCTATGAAATGAGGCTGGAGCCTTCTATGAATGCCTGTAAGGAGTTTTTCCTAAGAAGAGTTCTACTGGGATGTACTTCTCGATTCCTTGTTTTCATCATTTGCTGCCTAATATATGCATTTCTCCTCTGTGTGACCTCGGCACGTGTATACTTGATATCTCCCCTGATCCTTCATACCTCTTAGCAGAACGCAGGAGTTTCACAGATAAAGGTTGAAAAGAAGGACGGAAGAGAAGAAAAAAAAGGGATATAAAAGGAAAAATGGAATGAGGGAAAAGAAAGAAAGAAAGAAAGAAAGAAAAAGAAAGAAAGGAAGAAAGGAAGAAAAAGAAGCAAGTCCTTAGAGCCTAGAAAATGGAATGCAGACAGAAATAGAGGCAGGCTTCACTTATCCTGTTTCACAGTGTTGTTGCACTGGTGTTTGCTTCCTTTCCTGGGAGTAGGAGGTGGATCATGTCTATCTGGGCTTGGGATATGACTAGGAGTGGGATTCTAGAATAAGCAGTACACACAAGGCCTTGTTGGAGGGCCAGTCAGGTTGAGTGAACCGTAGAGAAGAGAGAGAGCAAAGAAGAAGAGAAAGAGGGGCCCAGAGGCAGTATGTGGGAGGGAACTGGGCAAGCGAGTCTATTTCTGACGCATGACAAATGCTTTGTGGGCTGTGCAGACTAACAGTAGGTACATGAGGTTGGTCTTGGCACAGAGTAGGTACTCAATAAATAGTCGCTGGGTGAGGTCTGATAATGGAATCTGGGGGTGGCTAGAGAAGTAGGTGTTAAAAGATTTAAAGGAATAAATGATTTTCAAGCATATTGGACAGAAAAATGTTTTGGATTGATGTGCCAATTATACATCATTTTATTTCCTTTGGTGAAGCAATTCCCCTAAGGATCTTGTTGCCAACGTGTGTGTGTGTGCGTGTGTGCGTGTGTGTGTTCCTCTGTGGTCATCAAATGGACCACTTCTTAATTCAAGACTCTTTGATATTTTCTTCCTGTGAGTTGGAGGCCAAACGGGAAGCTTATCTCCCTGCAGGCATCACTGCTTCTGTGAGGGGCCACCTTTTCTTCCTCCTGTTTCCTTACTCCCCATTTCTACCATCATTGTCACTCGGCAAGGACTGGGACTGCCATGTAAACTGTGGATACCAGCTGCCGCCTGCTGATGCTCAGCAGAGGCCTAGACTTCTGCTGCCATCACCTCAAGTCTTCCCCCCAGGATCCCATTTCTGCTTTCTGGGATCCCCATCTCACTGTTGGGAGATCTGCGGTTTACTATGGGGCGGAACTGGAGGGAATGGAGAGTCCATGCATCACCCCCTAAAGTCCTCCACTGGAACGTGGGATGTTTTAATTTCAAAAGTAGGTAGTTGAAATTGTGATGAGATCTCACGGAATTATTAGCATAGTACTCTACTTCTGGAGAAAAATGAATTAAGGGAGCATTTGGGGATTGGCTCAGAATCTAACCACAATGTTTCTATGACAAATTGGTTACTAATTTGCCAATTATCAACTTAGAAATGACTATTAGAACAAGGCATATTCACTAAGAACTAACAGAACTAATATGGTCTAACTATTTCAGATTTTGTGCAAAACTCAGATGGATCTAACTTGTCTGAATTAGGGCTTCAAATAAAGTAGATTGAATACATCCTATTCCAGCAGGCTTGCCTTCATTACAGGCCGATTTTCCCATCGGGAAAGTGGCAATAAAGTCTGATACTCTGGTGGTACTAACACCTTCTGGATGTTTGTACAAGGAACAACTTTGGGCCAAATGAACAAGAAAAGAGGAAGTTCCTGAACCACTTGCAAAGGGTTGAGGCTGAAGAACAGATGTCTCTGGGCTGCCCAGATGTCTGCCACATGACCCAGCAGTGCTCCCGCTGCCGAAAACCCAAGTCTACAGCTCAGGGTGGTCTGGAAGTGAAGGATTGTTTTCTTGAGAGTGGTTTCAAGAATGTAGCTCCTCACCTAATAAAAGGAATGTGCAATGATTAACTGAGTCTAATATTAGCAACTGCAAAATAAAGAGCAATTGGGCCTGCTCTGAAAGAGAACAAACCTTGCACGCACCCGTTGCCAGGTAAAATCTGTTCTTTTTCAGTCATAAATCTTTCTTGGATGCCAGAGAAGAATTTCACTTCCGTCAGAAACACTGGATGAACCAAAGAGAAAGAACATGCTGTTTTGGAGGTGAAAGCATCTTGAGTTTAAAGCTCTTAGTGTCTTTGCTGCCTGTTTTGCTGGCTTCTTTCTGATGGTGTCCTTGACTTGACCATGTCTTGCATTATTTTTCATAGGATGAGGCAGCAGTGGGGAAATGTAAGGATGGGAGATTTGTTTCAGGCTTTAGCTTTAGTCAGAGAACTAGCATCTGACATTGAATTTCACTGTTCTCCAGGGTGGAGCCTTGGGTAAACTTTGAACACCAAACTTTGATAATTCTGAAGCATTTTTGGTTTCCTTAAACTCAAGGATGCCACTAATTGAGATGCAGAAGTTGAATTGACTTGTTCATCAAATAAGGTTGGTACTCTTGCTGAACCTGAGATTCAAATTAGCAGAAGCCACCTTATATTATATACTTTGTCTTCATGAAATCCTTTGATGTAGGGCACTGGTTCTCAAAAAATGAGCATCACAATATTAGCATCACTTGGGAAGTTCTTAAAAATGAGCTTTCTTGGGCTCCACCCCAGACGTACTGGGGCAGCAATCTGTGTTTTAGTTAAGTCTTCTAAGTACTTCTGATGCACAATAAAGTTTGGGACCCACCAATGTAGGAAACATTATCCCCATAGAATTTATTATATGCCATCTTATCTTGGATCTTTGAAGACCCTAACAGCTAAAACTTTCAATGTTAAATCCTAGATTTCGAAGGATCTTTGGTATCATGCATGTAGATGGCAGTCAATAAATGTTCTCTACGGATGCAGCATCTCTGTAGTAAGTCATTTTTTATTTTCCTCCCCTTCCTCACTCCCTCCCTCTCTTCTTCCATCCTTCCTTCCCTTCCCTTCCTTCCCTTCCTCCCTGCCTTTCCTTCTCCTTTTTTTCCTTCTTTTTTTTTTTTTTTTTTTTTTGGCTGGCTCTATATCACTTCAGGGCACATTCTCTTCTCTTTTACATATATTTTAGATGGGGCTGACAATCAAGTGGATCTTAACTCACCTGCCACTTGGTGAGCCACCAAGTGGCCAAGCCACTTAACTCAGGCTCACCAGTCAAAGTACTTCACCCCTGGACACAGTGATTGGTTCAAGGTTCCTAGCATGGTCACCGAGAATCTCTGGAGTAGGGGAGATCACTGTAAACTCTATGAAGGGGAGACTCTGAATTTCTGATTTTGTGAAGACCAAGAAACAAGGTGAACTTGAAACTTTTGGGAGGCACTTTTGCTTCCACATGGAGATAGTCTGCCTGGGAATGAAGCCAACTCAGAGGAAGACAAAGCCAAGTTTTGTATGAAGAGAGGGTAGAGAGCTGATGTCATCTTTTTAAACTTCATGCCTTAAAACTGGAGTCTGCTCACTTCTCAAGGAGAGATTCATAATCAATTCAACATTCCTTGTGAATACCTTAGCTTAGATCTTGGAGACATTCATATTAATGATTTTTTCCTTATCACAAAAGTAAGAAATTTGATCTTAGTAGAACTGTGTCATGTAGAAAGTTATTGTGATCATTTCCACCTCCTGAAAATCACTGTATATAGTTTTGTGCATATTACTTTAGATATTTCTATCCATATACTAATGAAATGGGATGTTATTTGAGAATTTTCTTAGTGTCCATTTTGCTAGAGGCCTGTAAAATCAAGGATAAAACAATAGATGTCAACACCTACATTCCAGAGTGGGGTTATCAGACTATGTATGTAGGATTTGCAAAGTGAGTGATTCAGGTCTTCCATTATTAGTTCATATAAGAAGCTGTATTTTTTAGAAGGTTATGAATTAAAGAGGAGATTGGCAAGGCCAATAAGAGCACATTTCTGGAGAACATTTTTGGCATGGTGGGTATAGCCCCCATCCTGGGGTGGGGTCAGAGAATACTTCCCTTTCACCCTAAGTCAAGTGGGGGAGGAGACTTCAAGAAAATCACTCAGAAGACCTTTTATGCATCCCTGGAATTTGCAGGATACAGTACCTGGTAGCTCATTCATTCTTCATTCCCACTTGTGGGGAAGTAGAGAGAAGAGATGAGACTGAACTCATAATGTGATTTGATTTGACTGCTTGCCAACTGTTTCTAATTTGGAATCATTGCAAAACATGAAATCATCCAAGTAGAATGCAGCTATCTGGTTTGGTTGACACTTGAGAAACTTTCCTCCATCACATCCAATCACAGATTTCTCCTCCAAAGCCACAGCATTTCTTTCATCCTCTCCCGAGTCACTGCTCCTATCCTGTGTTGTCTCCACTCAGTAGACTCAGGCACAGAACAAATGAGGTTGTTATTATGTGAAGAGATTTTGTAGGACCACTTATATGTATAATGACTTTAGTTATGAGTGTGCAGACAATAGAAGTCTTTATAAGAATTTCCAGGTCTATGTACCACTTAACATCAGAATTTTCTGGAACTATAATTTATTTTCTGGACTCTGTATCTACCTTTCCAACCCCAGATTCTTCTTCCTGTACCCAAATGAAATCCATTGTATAAAGTCCTTGAATTCTGCCTATGAATTCTCCCTTCATCGAATCCACTCTTTCCTGAGCATCTAGCTTTTAGGCTCTACTTCCTTATAAATACTGTAAGAATGTTGTTTATAACAACCACTTACTAATTTTAAAAAAGTGCATTTTTTTGGTCACATTACTTCATTTTCTCCTCACAACATCCCTGTGATATCTTACCATCTCCATTTTGAAAATGGGAAAATGGAGGCTTAGAGGGATTGAGTGATTTGCCCAGTGTCACAGCAAGTTAGTGGTGGACACAGGACAAGAACTCAGATTTTCCTGCCTTGCAAGCGCTATATTCTTTCCCTTCCATCCCCATCTCCTCAGCTGCCTGCTGTCTGAAGCTGCAAGTTTACACTCAATTTCGTCGGCTTCAGCTTTTTCTCTCTGCTTTGTATCACCATCATTTCTCCTCAAACTCCCTGAAGTTTCTTCAAACTCTTTCAGGAGTTTCTAGTAGTGGAGTTATATTTCAAGTATTCTGACCCTGGTCAGACTGATGGTTGCCAGTTTACAAAGGAATTTTGGGAAACAAATTGCTTCGGTTAACCAATCCAATTTGAATATTTGAGACTTCTATTAAAGTAATTTTTCTCCAGAGGTGTTTTCTATTTTTAAAGAAAGAGAGTTGAGATTCCTATTTGGGGAGATTTCGAAAAGAAAACCAAGTTTTCTCAAAAAAACAAGTACTTGAACAGATATCTGAGAAAAGTTGGTAAATTAAAACATAACTAAAAAATCATTGTTTCGTTATCATCCTGTATGTATATAACATTTATTTTTTTCCTGTTCCCATATTACTTTTGGCTACTAGTAGTTCTTTTAATTAAATTTTTGTTCCATGTAACTGTGTTTTGGTGACTTTTCAGCTAAAAAGAGAGAAAAGGATAATCTTTAATATAATTACTTGTTTTTTATATCATATCACTTGAAAATAGTTGATGCTGACCACAGGGAAGGGGAGGGAAAACTGAATGGGAAGAAATCAGAGAGGGAGATGAACGATAAGAGATTCTGAACTCTAGGAAACAAACTGAAGGTTTCGGGGTGGGGGGAGTGAGGGTGGGGGAATGGGGTAGCTGGGTAATGGGTATTAAGGAGGGCATGTGTTGTGATGAGCACTGTGTGATATAAGCAACTAACGAATCATTGAACACTATCTCAAAAACTAAGGGTGTATTTATTATATGTTGGCTAACTGAACATAATAAAAAAATAGTTGACACCGTGGAATGTGGAATGGAAATAAGGAATGAAAAAGATGCATTTCACTTGTGTATGGCTGCTTGAACAGACACTGATTTTTACAGCTGATTTCAAAATTTAAATCTTTCTTCTTTTTAAAAAAATACACCTTCAAGTATGTTAGTTTTTATCTTAATCTGTTTAAATATTAGGCTTCCTGGTTTATATGTGCACTGAAAGTGGCTTGGATTAACAATATTTATTCTTGGTTCTTGGAAGAAAATGACATAACTTCTTAATTTTATATGTCCAAAAACACAAGGTCCCCAAGCAGCATTTACAGTAAATGTTGACATAAATAACCTCACTTGGCCTTCAAAACAACCCAGTGAAATGTTATCATTATTTACAAGGTGAGAGGCATAAAAGTCAGAAGGCCCTTATTCTGTAAATATTGATTAAGGTTTACATGGCCTATGAGAGGAGGAGTTCGATGGGGCTATTTGGCCCAATCTGCAAGCTTAAGAGGGATTTTCATTTTGGTTGCTATGAAGTGGAGATCTTATCTATGGAAACAGGGTTTGCCCTTGTCTCTGATGCCAACTTCAATCTAGAATTATTCTATCTTTTTCAAAAAGCCACATTGCTGTCATTTAAGAAACTGCGATGGTCACTCAGAGCTACTGGGAGATGGCAAGTCAGTAGCGCTGCCAGATAAAATATAGGACATTTAGTTAAATTTGAATTACAGATAAACAATGAAACTTTTAAAAAAATTTCTTAATTTCTTAAAAGATTTTATTTATTTATTTGACAGAGAGAGAGAGCAACAGAGGGAGAAGCAGACTTCCCAATGAGCAGAAAGCCCGATGCGGACTCCATCCTAGGACTCCAGCATCATGACCTGAGCTGAAGGCAGATGCCTAACTGACTGAGTGACCAAGGTGCCCCTCAATGAAACATTTTTAAACATAAGTATGTCCCATGGGACATACTTATACTAAAAAATGTAATATTTGTATGAAGTTCAATTTTAACTGGGAATCCTAAATTTTTAATTTGCTAAATCTGGCAACTCTACAAATTAGCTTCCTAGGCAAGGAGCAGTTGGTGGCCTAGTCCAAGCTTTAAGGGTAGTGAGTCTACTAATAACGTCATGGTAGGCAGACAAATGTAGAAGCTAAAGCTGGATTGTTTGTTGCCTGGGTTCATATTCTGATTCCACTGCTTACTAGCTTACTTGGCCTTCCAGAGGCTTGGTTCCCTCCTTTGCAAAGCAGCAGATAAAACAATATTTCCTTAGGGTTGTTGTGAGAATTAAATAACTCAGAATACATTTTACATGATAAATGCTCAATAAACTTTGTTTTTATGTTAGTATTCTATATAGTGTCCTCTTCCCTGAAAACACAGTGATAATAATACTTTGAATTATCCATTATATCAATTATATTTATATCTATCTGTCTATGTCTATATCTACACCTATACCTATATGTAAAGTTTCTTACTGGTCAGGATGCTTATATTTAGTAACTGCATTGTCTGGTGAATCTCCTTTAAAAATATTGGTTTCCTTTTGTAGTGTGTTTCGTATTAAGTTGCCTATATTTCTTATTATTGGTTTTAACTCTGGTTTAAGAAAAACATTAGTATTCAGTCTAAAAATATTTGCAGATATGTTTAACTTTATTTTTTGTTAGCTTCATTATAGTATTTATAAACTTAAATGTATTATAAACTTTTAATATGTATATATAGTTTTATTGTCAGAAACTATTTTCCTATTACATCTTAAATGTCCTGAATTTAGATATTAATTAGGAAACAATTTAGGGAAAAATGAAACATTGTATGCTCTGAATAGTGCAGTTATTATAGTTTTACCAAATGTCATTTTATTTTTTATTTTTTTTTGAAGATTTTATTTATTTATTTATTTATTTGACAGAAAGAGAGAGCATGAGAGGGGAGAGGTCAGAGGTAGAAGCAGGCTCCCCAGTGAGCAGGGAGCCCGATGCGGGACTTGATCCCGGGACTCCAGGATCATGACCTGAGCCGAAAGCAGTTGCTTAACCAACTGAGCCACCCAGGTGCCCCTCAAATGTCATTTTCTCATATGCATGTGTTTGCATACCTATACCTATATGCACACACATATATATATGTATATATATATACATATATATATATGATAATTGTTTTTTGGATTTGACTCTATCTTTTAATTCATGGTTACAGTATGAGTCTACCTAAAACTCACAAATCTAGTAATAGCTACACATGAGGGATGAGGGATCTTAACATGTATAAACTAAGTAATTGTTCCGGATGCTTTTGGAAAGTCTCTTGTGAGGACTAAGTACTTATCAGTGTGCTAAGCATTGTGGGGTCATGCAAAGCTGCATCAAACCTGAGGGGCTTATGATTTGTTTGAGGATGGAAGAATGGGGAATGAAACATGTGTAAAAGTAACCACAGTAAAAGCAGCAAGTGATAAAGGACATAAGATGAATACTGATAATATCTTCTATGAGACCAGGTGTGTTTATCCTATTGCAATGACAAGCGATAGATCCAACTGCCACATTTGACATGACGTTAACATAAGACACTTTCCCACTGAGGTTTAATTTTCCCCTTCCTTTTCTTTTTTTCTTCTCCTCTCCTTTTCTGGTGGACACAAACTTCCCCATTAAGATCAACATGAAAGATGACATTTTCCAATACTGCCTATTACATGAGGCCCCTAAATAACATGCTTTAATTTTGAAAAGCACTGATGGTTTTCAAAAATTTTTAAATATTTCAGACATAAGGTACCTAAAATAATATTTTAATGTAAATGAAAATAAAATTGGGCTAACTTTTCTTATATTAAAAAGCTTATATGGGGGTGCCTGGGTGGCTCAGTCAGTTAAGTGTTGGCCTTTGGCTCAGGTCATGATCCCAAGGTCCTGGGATGAAGACCCACGTCAGGCTCCCTGCTCAGCAGAGAGTCTGCTTGTCCCTCCCCCTGCGCATGTGTATATGCTCTTTCTCTCTCTTTTTCTCAGTCTCTCTCTCTCCCTCTCAAATAAATAAATTAAATATTTAAAAAAAACTTATATGAACAAAACTGTTTACTAACACACGGCAGCTCCCCCCCACCCCTGTGCCTAAAGGGATATATTCAGCTTGTCCTGCTGGGGTTTGCTGGCGGCACTGGAAGTCAACACACCCTTCAGCAAAGTAATCTGTCAACGTGCATCAAGAACCCCAACAATGTCTCTACTTTTGTCTCAGTAATCCTGCATCTGAACAACTAGCTTAAGAAAACAGTACGGGGAAGAGCTGGTTACATACGTGTAAACGCATGTGTGTGTGTATCCTCTGTTTATCTAAATCTGTATGTTTGAGGAAACTCTTACAATTTTTACCTTCACATCCATATTTCCTGTATTGGGAGAAAACAGGGCTGGTTTCCTGAGTGGGCAACCAGTACAGTTGCACAGGTTCCCATAGCTCAGAAAGGGTTTCATGCTTGGGGTTTAATATTCTGTGGTTGTCATTTTGAATTTCTAGATAATTTTACCTTTAAATCTGTGTTTTGTAAGTGAACTCCAAAGGGACAATGAAGCAGGCAGAGGGGGTTTGGAGCCTTGATTTACTTGTGCTCCTGTCCCCTACCACCTCTGTTGGATGGGTTCTCTGCCTCCCAGTTCCTAAAAGTGCCCAGTTATTGCTGCTGTCTTCTACCCCTGGTGGGGGTATGAGAGTGAATGGAAAGAGGGTTGGGGTCAAGCATATGTATCCTAAACTGTGGGGCAAGGACCCAGACACCTGTGAGTTCACCCGGAAGTTTCCTATTGCATTCAAGGGAGTGCAACATTAAATAGCAAATGAAAAACCCCTTACCTTGACTGGCTGAAAGACCACAAAAGAAAGGAAAACCATTTTTTTGCTTTTGTGGACAAGGACCTCACATTTGTGTTTTGCACAAGGCCACATAAGTTATGTAGCTGGAAGAAACATGCTAGTAGATGAAATTTTAGAGGGCTTGGGGTTCCAGTACAGCTCTAGCAAGAAGTTACTCTAGATAAAATGGGACAAAGTCAAACTCTTCCCCTTAGCCTCAGACCCATGCTGCCGGAATGAAGCCAGGAAGGGAGAGAATGCAGACAGCCTGTGTCATTCCTGTGGGCAGAGCTTACGGCTTTTCCCACACTAGCAATAAAGCGTCTTCAACTCTTGGCCTTGAGAATTATTGCCCTTCTGGGCTGTGTGTGTGTGCGCGCGCGCGTGTGTGCGTGCGCACAGGAGGGAGGTGTGGAAGGCAGTGCTTCCTGAGTTACTTTCTGTAATATTTCTTGTGACTTCCCTCTTTGTTTCCTTTTCCCCTCCATTAAAAGAAATCATCCCATTATTTGAGATGAGATTTGTCCCAGAGCTTTAGTTCTTGTGTGTGAAGATTTTTTTCAGAGTAAGAAAAAAGAACTAAGGTAGATTCAGCACTCCAGGCAGACCCATCAATCTTGTCTGTAATTGGGTCTGCCATTGGTGAGTAGCCACTTGGGAGGAAATTGCTCACCCATGTGGAGTGAATGAACTCTTTCAGGGCGCCCGGCCTCCACAGAGGGCCGCACCATGGCCTCCTGCCAGACAGTATCCTTGTGGTGCCTGGCTCAGCGGCAGACTCAGGTTCAGACCAGGGAGCAGTTTGTTCTTCTGGTCCTGCAGATAAGCATCTGTTTGCTCTCCCTTTTCCTGGTTCAGCAGGGCTGAGGTCCCTTTAGAGAGGCGTTGACATTTAAAGGCACGACGGCTTTTGATGATGGGAATAGGGAGAGGGACTCACCATGAGCTTCGAGTCCCTTTGTTTGAAGGAGGGAAGAGCAAGCAATAGTAGTTTTTTGACGTCAAGGTGAAAGCTGATGAGGTCATTCCTGCTTCCAGTCCATTAATCTCTGGACCATTTGAAGCCAACTGTTTATAAAGAAATGCCAGCTCCATTGGCAGTTTCTCCATAATTGTTCTAAAGAACTGGCATTACTTTTTCTTTCCTCTAACATATTCCAAATAATGCCTTGCTGCAGAAGAGCTCAAGTAAAATAGTTACCCATCCAAATCAACAATGTGAGATCACCTCTTTTATCCATCAGAGGCATTGGAGATAAATAAATTGATAAGGAAGTGGAATTCCTGTGTTTATGCTTTTGGATGATTTAACTGAAAGAACATTTAGCTGCTGCTCCTTCCTGTTTTGAAAGAAGCCTCTGCTTGGGAGGCCAGTGACTGTATTTGAATCTTCAATATTTTGCATGAAATCCTTCAAAAAGAAGGCCTCTCTTCCTCTTGAATTAATTTCACAGCACAAAAGCCCATATGCGTCTTAGCGATTATCTGGAATGGCATGGTACCTTGGAGAAGAGGGTCGAAAATACCCCAATGACCTTTATGTGATAGGGACTATACTATAGCTCTAACAGAATTAAGATTTAATGGCTTTGTGTAAAACACACTTAGACTTTCTAAGCCCATCTATTAGAAAAAATAGAGAATAAGGCTCTTCTAGAAAAAAACCAAGCTAAATGAGAGATATTTATATTTGGGGCATAGTGAAGAATCTAAGAAAGCAAAAATCACTGAGATGAGCCCATAATTTAGTTGAGGACAAGACTGTTGAAAAATATTCAAAAAGCACTTTGTTCTAAATCTCTTAGCAATAATCACCTTGGATTGTGGTTTTGTGTTGACTTGTTGATCTCTCCCACTTGCTTAAGTCTTCCAAGCTTAGTATCTGGAACAAATACAATGCTTAAAGGCTTAGTGAATTAAAGAATGAATGAAAAGACTCGATTCTATATGTTATGAGGTATAGAATAAGAAGGACCAGTCAGGGTGTGGTAATACCCTGAGCAAAACACTTGATGTGTTTTTAAGGCCTTTGCCTCAAACGAGCCAAGATGAAAACTTTCAAGGGGAAACATGCTCCCTGAGGGGAAGATTGTATTGGCAACACCCACAGTGTCTTAAGCAACATTCAACACTTAACAACTCTTGATAGATGAGCTAGGAATTTGGAGCATATATGCCCCTGGGAAATCAGCCAAAAACACTGCATGGCTATATATTTTAAATCTATAGTAACAGGTCAGACAAATTGAGGTTGTTCTCAACTCTGACCTCACAGGGCTCCTCCCTGATGAAAGCTGCTTTCCCCCTGGTGTTCTCATTTTACTTCTTAGAAGAGAGCAAAATGTTCTGCATGGAATTTTATCTTTAAATTTCTGTGGTCAGTGAGGAGAGCCCAAGGGCATGTCTCAGGAAAATGGAAGGACCCAGGTCTGCGGTCTCATCTTTACAGCGTGATATATTTAACACCTTAATTGTCTAAATTAAACACACTGAACTTGGAGCCTTTTTCTAACTTGGGGGGAAAAAATCATGTTTTGACAAATTCCATACAGTTCAACTGAAATCAAGCCTGTAACCAGAATCAAGGCCACAGGCAACTGTCCTTAGTATTTCTAAATTGTTGTCTAAAAAGACTCATGAGATGACATGGTTGTCCACAGTAATGTTCTTCCATGGGCCAACCTGACATGACAGGAACGTTTATCAAAGAATGAAATTCACGTCAGGCATGAACATGTTCAGCTGTCTCCTTCATTGCTGTGATTGAATTTGTCATAACACAGGACTGTGCTTGCATACCTGGTTTACCCAGAGATCTTTTTGTGTTTGACAGTTGCTACTTTAGAAGCCTAACATCTTGCTTCCTCAGAGAAAGGTTTAATTGTCTTTCTCCAGTTTTGCATCATAGAGAGAGAAGAGTTTAAGTTGTTGGGTGTGGCTAGTGTGGTGGAAGAGCAAAAGCATGAGAATCAGGAATCCTTTCCTCCTGGGCATCTTAGGTGGGACTGATGAACAGAATGGAATAGTGGTTTCTTTAGATCAATCAAGACTTCTGAGCTTCCACTAGTCCGCATTTGTGCCTTATCCTGAATCCACTCCCTAGGATTGAAATTAGATCCACCTCTGGAGATGGGATATTTAGTGAACGGCCCTCTGTTGAGCAGATACCCTCTGTTGAGCAGATCCTTCAAGGTAAAGAAGAAGGAGCTAAGCAGAGGGGAGGGGTTGCGTGTGATCATAGCGTAAACATGGACCAGGCTGAGGAGAACTTGAAACCCAACTTAACCAGTGCTTTCTTGGCCACTGTAAACCTCTGAAAGAAGGAAATATTCTGGGTGTGGTGAGGGTTTTCTCTCCCTCCACAGTGATTCCCCCTGGTCTCTAGGCTAAAGCCCCAGTCCCTTGATACAGCCCTCAAAGCCTTCCTGATATGGTCTTGCTTACTTTCCCAGCTTAATTTCTTGCCTTTCCAGCCTCAAACTTAATGAACTGATGACCCTTCTTCTAGATGTGCCATGCCACATTTAGGCTCTGCCCTTGCATGCTGCATTTCCTTTGTCTGGCTCATTTCTTCTTTAGCCTTTAAGATTCGAGTTAAGAATCATCTTGCTCAAGAAGTTTCTTCAACACTCATAAGACTGGATTAAAGTCCTTTTTTGGGCATTCATAATACTCTGTGTATATCTCTATGGCTGACCTAATGACATTTTGTATAATTATTTGTCTCTTCTCCTTAACCTAGCATGAGAGGTACTGATCCCTCTTCTAGAATGAAGAACATATTCTCGCAGATGCTGGAAGTGCCACTGGAGATAGCCCTCAAATGTCGGCTCCCTGTGGGGAGTGCCTTTGTTGAAAAGAGCCATCTAAGCCAAGTTAGATCCCTTTTCTGGGGTGGGCAGCGTCCAGTGACTAATCAACACAGAGGGTAAAGTCTCGGCCCTGACGCCTAGGGAGGTTCAAGTCTGAAGCTCACAAGAACTTCAGAAATCTCTGCAGGGTCAGCTGTGGCTTCCACAGATACTGCGTCACAGCTCAACTTCTCTCTGTGCCTAATCCTGTTTCCTTCCTGCCTTTCCATGGGTGTTGATTCCAAGAACTCCCGCATCAATTTTCTGCATGTTGCTCTCCACCTCAGAATCAGCTTCCAGCGATCTCAATGTGTGACGCCCTCCTTCATTTGATCTGAGAAAGTTGAGGACAGAGATGCCTTATTCATCTTTATATTTATAGCACACAGTAAGGTGTCTGGCACAGAGTGTGCTTTCAACAAATGCTGTGGGCAGTCAGAACAAATGAAATTCAAAGTGAGAGAGGCATTTGGTATTGTTAAAAATAATGAAGTGGTCAGTCAGGTTTCCTCTAGAAGGCATATAGCTTCATCATACTGATTGCCTTGACAATTAAATAGGGAAAGAGTCCTGGACTTGGAGTTAACATATCTGCATATAAGTCTTATTCTTCCCTTTACTTATTAAACCTGCACATTGTTGGGTTCTCGCACCAAAACAAGGGCACGCTCAAAGCAGCAGGTGCTACTTACAAAGCAAAAGCCAAGTTCAAGGAAAATAACAAACAGTGCAGTACTGGGAGCCATTAACATGTTATCATCTCTAGCCCTGAGGGATAGGGTGAAGGGGTCTGAGTTTAGAACACAGAGAGGCCACTAGAAGGAAACTGTGTTTTGCCTAGAGGAATATGGCTTGGTCACTGAGGCCAGGTAAGAAGGGAGTTGGGAAAATAAAGGCCTAGGGCTTATTCTCCATCGCCCTTCCCTCTCTTCCCAGTGTCTCCCCTTGGCCAAACCCAGTAAGAAGCCAGAAGCCCAGGGGGTACTTGTTGCAGGCCAGGGGATTTCCAGGCACAGAAGACAGAGAAAGGGGAGAGGGTGAAGAAGGAAAGAGAATGGGTCTGGAGTGAAAACAGAAGATAACCAGCACAGGGACCACACAGACTCAAAAGAGTTTAACTCTTGATTTGCATCTTACCTGGAGAAGAGAGCTCCACCTAGTCCACTGGATGGGTAAGATTCATAAACATGCTTTGTTAACTGCAAACTGAAATCTGATATTACATATGGTCTAATTGAAAATATTCACTTAATGTTTCCAAGAGTAGGTCTTCATACAATCCAAATCTAGGAAGAATTGTAGCAGACAGTGTTACTGATTCAGTAGCAGGAAATCACTCCCATGCCTGCTGGCTATACTGCATTTTGATTCATGGGGACTGGGATTTGGAAAGGCCAACTTTCTGAATCATGACCTTGTGACCTGAAATTTTAGTCTTTCAGTTCATACATAATAAGCATGTAGCACGTTTTCTTCTGTGAGGGGATTCAGAATTATGAACAATTCACTGCTACAGTTCAGCATTATTTAGGAGAATGGTGTCACTTGTTTATTTGCTCAATATTCATTAAAAAAAATCTATATCATAACTTCTTTAACTCATGCCATAGCTTTCATCTTCCATCCAGCGGAAACTGGCAGGAATTCAAATCTTCTGAAGTAAAGAAAATGTGTCCAGACACAGTATCATTTATGGGAAATGAATTCACAATACTTGAATTTAGTTTTTAAAAACTAACAATTCCTTCATTTGATTTATAATTTATTACTTTAAATTTCCATTTTATTATTTTGTTTGTGCGTACGTGTGTGGCTATGAGACCTAAAAAGCTAGAGAATTTGAATTTCCTGTGTACCTTAGGAAAGGGCATTGTGGAATGTGTGCTTGCAAAGCAGTTTCAGTTTCATTTAATCTTCCTTCCTCTGTCTCTCTCTCAGTCTCTCTCTCTTTCTCTATCTTTCTTCCTTCTCTCCTTCTTTCTTCCACACATTCATGCATATGTTCACTTCATACATATTTACTGAAACCCTGCTGTGTATGAGTCATTCTTCTAGGGAGCAGAGATACAGAAATGAACAAACTGAGAAAAACTGCTGCTTACATTCTAGTGGGAGTGACAGACAATAAACAAGATATGTAAGTATATATAAATATATAGTATGTGAGCTGTTGGATTTGGAGAAAAAGCAACCAAGAAAGGGAAATAGGAGGAGTTGAACTGCAATTTTTCAGAGTGATCAAGGAATGTTCATATTTAACAATACAGTTTGCTCTAAAACAACATAAAATGAAGCTATACCATGTACTACAAACACAAAATTTTGGTTCTAAATCCTTTAACGTAAAGACTGGATAACTCAGTGAGATTCTCCAAGTCCCACATTTTTTGCCTGCAAAGTAATAGAGACGGAGTGGGGGCAGAGAAAGTAGAATTGCTCTAACTGTCGTGAAATGATTTGGTGTAATATATAAACATGAACTCAAAATCATTCTTGACTCCTCTCATTCTTTCAGTCTGTCAGTAAATTCTTTTGGCTCTGCTGTCAACACATGTCCAGAATCAGACCACAGCTCTCACCTCCCCTGCTACCACCTTGGTCTGAACCATCATCGTATCTTGTCTGGTTTACTGCAGTAAACACCTCAAGGCTTCCCAGGTCCTAACCCTACACACATCGGCTAGAGTGAGCATTTAAAAAGTCATGTCTTGTCATTCTTTTGTTCAAACCCTGTACTGGCTCTCAATTCAAACAGTTACTGCCAAAGTCCTTACAATGGCCTTCAAGGCCCACTTTGACCTTTCCTACAGCTCCCACCCTCACTCACTCCCCTCTGACCACACTGGCATCTTCATTCTTTCATGAAGGTCAAGAATTTTCTGCCTTTAGGCCTTTGCTTTATCTTCCTCTATCTGGAATGCTTTCCCTGACTTACCATTTCACTAACTTCCTCAAATCTTTCTTCATTTCTCTTCTCAGTGAGGCCTATATGGACTAACTTCGTGAAACTTCTCAACCTCTCCATTTCACCATTCACACCCCTGACCCCCATCTCCTGCTCTACTTTCTTATTTCAATAGTACTCATCATTTTTACACATTTGATAACATTTACTAAAACAATTGACTTATGTTTATGTGTATCTCTGCCTGCTAGAAATAACTCCATGAGGGCAGCCCATGTGCCAGAAACAATGCCTGGCCCAGAGCAGGCACTCAATAAGTATTTGTTTAGAAATAATTAATGCTCTCTCAAGTGTGTGCATGTGCGTACATACACACACACGGACCCCATATAAACTTTTCCTATGATCTCATCTTCTTTCCTGTTGTCTTTGGTCCCAACCACTTTCCCACACACTTGGTCATATGTCCTACTGTTATGGACTGAATGCTTGTGTCCTGCCAGATTCATATGTCAAAGCCCTAACACCTAATGTGACTATATTTGGAGATAGGGCCTTGAAGGAATTAGTTAAGGTAATTTGTAATTAAGTAATTTTTTTTTTTTTTTTTTTTGGTAAGGAAAGCTGGGGAAGGGCAGAGGTAGAGGGAGAGAGAGAGAACCCGTGGGTGCCCCACTGGGTGGGGAGATCTCACAACCCACAGATCATGACCTAAGAAGAAATCAAGAGGGGTGCCTGGGTGGCTCAGTGGGTTAAAGCCTCTGCCTTCGGCTCAAGTCATGATCCCAGGGTCCTGGGATTGAGCCCCGCATTGGGCTCTCTGCTCAATGGGGACCCTGCTTCCTCCTCTCTCTCTGCCTGCCTCTCCGCCTACTCGTGATCTCTCTCTCTGTCAAATAAATAAATAAATAAATCTTAAAAAAAAAAAAAAAGGAAGAAGAAGAAATCAAGAGCCTGATACTTAACCAACTGAGCCATCCAGGTGCCCCACTAGTAATTCATAATTAAATAGGTTCCTAAAGACAGGACCCTGATCCCATAGGAGTAATTCTTTTTAAGGAAAGGCAATGAAAAGCTTGCTCTCTTTCTCTATTCTTGCTCATGCACTGAGGAAAGGCATGTGAGCACACACTCAGAAGGCAGCCATGTATATGTGAGGAAGAGAATTCTCACCTGGAACTAAATTGGCCAGCACCTCGATCTTACGACTTCCAGCTTTCAGATCTGTGAGAAATAAACTCTTACTATTTAAGTCGCCCAGTAGTTGGTGTTTTGTTATGACAGTACTAGCAGACTAATACACCTATCCACACGTTTAGACTCACCTTAAAGCTCTTCTCCTCCATTAAGTCATTGCCAAATATATTAGTCCATAGAGGACATCCATTTACTGACTTTTGATAACATTTTGAAGTAAATGACAAATTTTAGAGTTTGACTTTAGTTTGCATTGACTTATTCTCTGTGTTACGTATGTGTATTTGCTCTCCCCACAGAAGTATAAACTGTTTTATGAGGGCAGAGTCTGAAACAAATACAAGTTCATGGAGCCAAGTTCCCTTTGAGGAAAATAACTGTGCTGTATACTTAAGAGGATTATAGGGTTATTTTATGTCTCAGGTCACATAAATTGGTCCTGAAACAGAACTGGATAGAGTTCTCATAAATCCTAGACCAGGATTCCATTTTTGAAAAAGGGATCATTTTTGATAGCTGTTGAATTCATAAGAAAATTAAGGTTTTATAAAAATATATTTATGAAAAAAATATATTTATGACCTAAGGATACCAGAGGATGTCTTCCTGCCACCAAACTAAGGAATAAGAAGCAGGGTGTCAGAAATGAAAACCTGGATCTTACCTCATCTCTCAATTATCTATGACATCGTGTACCCCCATCTCCATGCTGTCCAGGCAAGCTCATCACTGACACACTGGGGCTGAAATAATGAGGAACAGTAGGAAACTAGGGGAAGGAGCATGGACTATGCATTCATTGGTCAAGAAGGCAGGCAGGGATAAGCTGAAAGGGATAAGAGAATAAACACATTTAGATAATTACTCACGTGGAAAAAAAATAACAACCCTTTGGTGTATAAGATTATGGGAAAGGAGAGGCTGCTGTCCTGACTTAAACAGGAGCTTGCACAGACTTTGACTGGAGATGTTATACATATATTTTCCATAATATACATTTCTACAAATTAAGCAAACTTTTACCAACTAAAATGGGGCTTTAAAAATTCATTTTCCTAAGTTACCATAGCATGTTTGGTGGTTGGGTTCCCAGGTCAGCCTGCAAGTTCTCTTTGAACTGAAATATTGCAATTTTGGTGTAAAAACTACACCAAACTGAAAATGATATAATTTACAGTAATGGTTAAGTTAAAAATATTTCATCTGAGAAGGAGGAGAAAGTGGATGCGCATTCCTGTAGAAATTCTGGAGGAATTTTGGGTATCTCCCAATCTTTGAATAGTGCTGTTGTTTACTATGTTTATTTTTACTTGTAAAGGTACAACTTTACTTTTCTTTAATAGATACCTGCCTAGTACTACTTTTTCCCATATAAACTAGTCAAGTAGGAAAGAATGAAGAAATAAGACAAGAATTTTTATCAGGAAACTAAGTAAGAAGACGCAAAAAGAAAGGGGTTAGAGAAAGTGTGACTGAATGTTCAAAAGAGAGTGTACTCGATGAGAGGGCTGGAGGTGTGGAAAAGAAAGGCAGAGGCTGGCTGTGTGGATAATCCAGTGCAAGCTGATGGAAAGAGTGGTGTTCTGGAGTCCACCTTGACTTGGACTTGCATTCTGGACAAACTGTAATTCTGGACAAATTACTCCCTTAACATCTCTGCCTTAATTTCCCTCCTCATCTGTGAAATGAAGAAAGTCTTTACTTCAAAACATTGGTGTGAGCATTAAAGGAGGGAATGTCACTAAAACTAAGAGTAGAGGAATTGTTTTGCATGGAGCACTGGGTGTGGTGCATAAACAACGAATCTTGAAACACTGAAAAAATAAAATTAAATTAAAAAAAAAAAGGAAGAAAACAAAACAAAACAAAAAGAGAGTAGAGGAATCCGAAAATAAGAGTCATCAGTAAGAGCGCTGCTGCAGGCCAGCAGGATGGGAGTGTGCACATTGGTAATAGGGGCAGAGCGCTGGCTGGTTATGGCCTGGAATGCACTGGAGCACGAAGGTGGGATGGGAGAGGGAATGGTAGGAGCACTAAGGGAGGAGCAGTGTGTGTATTGGAACTATTCTTATATGCCCACTGTGAAAGGAATAAATGCATAATGGAATGTATTATACTGTGCTCTGTTCTGCAGTGGAGTTTAGCATGGCCTCAATTCTTCTTTTTCATTGAGAAAGTAGCACAATATCTCTGGAGTCTTTATCTGCAAGCACCATTAGTTTGCTTGTGAATGTTAAAAAGAAAGTAGGGTGACGGCCCCAGGGCACCATTTCTGAGTAGCCCTGCGCGGCAGGGGAACAAAAGGAGCATTGCTCTGTAAAGCACTCTATCTATTTACTATCTCCCCAGGGGAACGTTAGAAGGCAACCAAGTCACACTGAGGTTGCAGTAAACAGTAAGGACCTTTTCACGTCTTCCCTAGGAAGGAATGACTTCATTCTTAGCTTTGTGTCCTTCTTGGCCAATCCATAGCCTTGCTTTCCCAGGATGCCTTTTTCATTTCTCTTTTCTTTTACCACAGGGATTTTCAGTTGGGCTTTGGTGGGGGTGGTTGGGGGAGAAAATATCAAAAATAGCAGAGGAGCTTTTCAAAGTGGACATGCCAGCAGCCTGTCCGGGTGGGCTTCAGTATCTGGTGTTCCCTTGAGAGAAACAGTGGGTCACATCCAGGCCCAACGCAGAGCTCACAGTCAAATTTCTCTATCACATGGCTCTTTTCTTATACCTGGACCTGTGCAAATTTCTTTGCAGTCTTCTTCATCTCATCTTGTCTAAATTCCCTAAATAATCTCAGAGAGCCATGCTGCATTCCAGGAAAGATGGGCTTATTGGTTAGCTACTTAGATTTTCTAGAAGTAATTGTAAGATTTTATTTTATTTGACAGAGAAACTGAGCACATGCACTTGAGCAGGGTGAGGGGCCAGAGGGGGAGGAAGAAGGAGAGGGAAAGAATCTCAGGCAGACTCCACACTGAGCAGGGAGGCTGACATGGGGCTTGATTTCAGGACCCAGAGATCATGACCTGAGCTGAAACCAAGAGTTGGACACTTAACCAAATGAGCCACCCAGGCACCCTTACAAGTAATTGTAAGTAACTTGGCAACTGTTTCAAAACTTCATTGAAAAACTGCATTTTCACTGTATGACAATAGTCAATTTTCCAATTTTCTCCAGAAATCAGGAATGGAGAATCAGCTTGCAACACGGTGGTGTGACCAGCACTCTTCCCGGGGAAGGGAAAAAGAAGTCAGTGGATGAGAGACCTGAAGGGACGTTCCAGCCCTCAGGAAACTGCTTAGGGGCCTAGAATCATGACAATCTTCCTTATGGATGTCCCCAGTTCAAGGCATGGCCTAGCTATATTGTTTTCAGGCAAAGAAAAGTCCACTGGGGTATTGAACAGAATATTCTAAGAATCTTTTAAATCAACAGCTCTGCTGCTTGCCCATGAGGAACGTGCCCTCCCTGGGGATGACTGCAGAAGACGGAATGTGCACCAACAGTGGGGCCTTACCTCATCCTCCTCCAGTCTCTGTGGGCTTTTTTTCTGCAACATGATAGCTGGACCTCCCTGCCCTCTGTGTCTGCACTCTGGGCAAAGCTGTGAAGTGAACTAGACTTGCCTTTCTGTTCATCATTTCATACTCAATGACACTGTATACCCTCGTGCTGCCCCCTGGCTGTTCAAAACTTATTTGGGGAGATGCAGTATATATTAAAATTTGCAAACTAGTAGATAGTCTGTTTATAGATGATTTATCTCAAGACTCTTTTAAATTCTTGTTTAGAACTTGTTACCAACATTTGAGTCAAGAAACAAAATCCCAGATTCTTAGCCTCTCATGGAAAAATTCAAAAGTTGTAGCCTCAATTGACCACATTTCCTCATGTCATAAAGTTATCCCCTTTAGATGGAGTTGGGCTCTTTAGTTCACTACACTCTTCAGCCCGCCCTCTTAATTTAAATGAACATGTTTTACTCAATTTAAAAAAAAATTGAGGCTCATAAATATTGTGGTTTGCTCCTTCCCAGTGTAGGAATATTGGTAAGCAACATAGGCATTCATCAGATTTGAACCCCAGCCTGCATGAGGGAGGGCACATTACTTAATTCTGGACATCTTTTTCTCATCTGTGAAATGGGGATAATAATACTTCTTTCACAAGTTGTCAAGGGGATTATATAAAATATTTGTATATGGCACCTAGCATGATGCCTACTCGTAGAAAACTCCCAATTAAGGGCAACAATTTTGGGGAAAGCCCTCTCAAAAAGTATTTCACGTGTTACATTATTTCTAACCCTTTCTCTCCTTTCTCCTTTCTCTATGCTTGTTTCCAACTCGTAAACACAAACATTTTTGCCACTCATTCAACAAATATGGAACTAAATGTCAACTAAGTGCCAGTCAGTGTGTTAGGTACTGGAAAAAGTAGAGTGCAAGGAGATGTATTTTCTTTCTTTCTTTCTTTCTTTTTAAGATTTTATTCATTTATTTGAGAGAAAGAGAAATAGAAAAAATGAGTGGGAAGAGGGGCAGCCTCTATGAATGGAAGGCCCTTTTACCTGACACCGAACAAGAAGCTAAGCTCCCAGTTCTAGAGCCATAAGGAAATGAATTCTGCCAACCTGAGTGAGATTAGAAGCAGATTCTTCTCCAGTTAAGCTTCCAGATGAGAATCTTGGGAGACCTTTGATAGTATCTTCCATCTAGAAAACCCAAGATAATTAATGAATAGACAGAACCAATATGAGAAATAGAGTTAGCCAGAAAGCAAGTTAAACATATAAAAAACAATATGTACCAGCAACAATCAACTAGAAAATAATTGAAAAGTCTCATTTATTAGAGCAACAACTCTAAACTGCTGAGGAATAAGTCTAAAAATAAGTGTGCAAGACTTTATTGAAAGAGCTATAAAACTTTATTGAAGAACATGAAAGAAGAACTGAAATAAAAAGCTAACACATCATGTTTGTGGATGGAATAATTTAATCCTTAAAGGTGTCGATTTTTCTCAAATCAATCAATAAAATTAATGGGATCCCAATCAAAATCCCCTCAAAAATTTTTTTATAAAGACTTCATAAACTGTGATATTGGTACAAAAAGGGACACATATATCAGCAGGCTATTTAGGAAATTCAGAAATAATTAAAAAAACATCTGTGGGATGTGAAAAGAGGGAACCTTTGTATACTGTTGCTGGAAATGTAAATTGGCGCAACTACTGTGATCTCTTAATTCCATTATTGGGTATTTACCCAAAGAGGTGAAAAAATATGCACCCCTATGTTTATTGCAACATTATTTACAATAGCCAAAATATAGAAGCAACCTAATTGTCCTTCAATAGATGAACGGATAAAGAAGATATGGTGTATATGTGTGTTTACATATGTATACATTCATATATATTCATACATACACTTTTATATACATATACAATGGAATACTACTCAGTCATAAAAGGAATGAGATCTTGCCATTTATGACAACATGGATGGACCTAGAGGATTTTATGTTAAGTGAAATAAGACAGAGAAAGATAAATACCACATGATTTCACTTTTATGTGGAATCTAAAAAGCAAAACAAATGAACAAATAAACAGAAATAGAAACAGACTCATAAATACAGAGAACAAACTGGTGGTTGCCAGAAGGGTGGTAACTGGGGGAGGAGGGACATGGGGAAAATAAGTAAAAGGAGATTAAGAGGTACAAACTTCCAGTTAGATGAAAAGTAGAGCATAGGGAATATAGTTAATAATATTATAATACTGTATGCTGACAGATGGTGACATTTATTGTGGTAAGCACCAGCAATGTATAGAATTGTCAAATTACCATGTTGTACATCTGGAACTAATATAACAGTGTATATAAACTATACTTTAATTTTTAAAAATTTTTAAAAATTTTTAAAGATTTTATTTGAGAGAGAGAGAGACAAAGAGAGAGAGAGAGAGAGAGAGAAAGCACAGAGGGAGAGCGAGGAGAAGCAGACTCCCTGCTGAGCAGAGCCCAATGCGGGGTTTGATCCCAGGATCCTGAGATCATGACCTGAGCCAAAGGCAGACAATTAACTGACTGAGCCACCCAGGTGCCCCTATACTTTAATTTTTAAGAATCTGTAAGCACTTATAATATAATCGACATGGCATTTCAAAGTGGTAAAGAAAGGAAAAGCTATACATTCACAAAAACAAGTCCCAGATCCATTAAAGATGTAAATACAAAAAAAACCCCCACAAACCCCACCTAAACACCACAAGATGAAAATACCCAAGAGAATTTTTTTCCTAGGTGCAGAAAAGATTTTCTTAAACAAGACACAAAATGAGCTAAGTGTAAGGAAAATAATACACTTGACTAAATAAAAATGAAAATTTTCATATACCAAAAACTATCATAGGCAAAGTCAAAAGGTCAGAGAAAGATTGGGAGAAAATATCTGGGCTCTATAGAGAACTCCTAAAACTCAACAACAAAAAAACCCAAACAACTCAATTCAAAAATGGGCAATGGAACTTGAATAAACAGTTCTCAAAAACAAACAAACAAACCCCCAAGCCCCACAAAACACTCCCCTCCTGCCTCCTTAAGAAGATACCACTTAAGATATGAGTCTTATTAAGTTCATGGGGGGAAAAGACAATACCAAAAGCTTGTATTGTCACCTTAACCACTTTACTAGCAGTGTGTGGCTTTAAGAATTTTAGAGATTTTTCAGCCTTAGTCTACAAAATGGTATTTCAGATTTACCAAGATAAAAATCCACCTGTGTCTGCGGAATGTGTATGTCCTCAACATGGCTTTAGATTCTATCCCTGGGGCTTAACATTGCAGCCATTACAGAATGGGGGAAGCCCTGTGAATTCAGTGAGCAGCTGACCTGGGTCATAGCAGCCTAACATTTCTCCAAAAAAGATAAATGAATAGCAAATAAACACATGAAAAAAGATTGAATGTCACTAATCATTACAGAAATACAAATCAAAACTACAATTAGATACCACATCACATCCACTAGGATGACTATTATCTAAAAAACAGAAAACAACGAGGTTGATAAGACTGTGAAGGAATTGGAACCTTACCTTTTGTGCTGTTGGTGGAAATGTAAAATGGCACAGCTACTATGAAAAACAGTATGATGGATCCTTAAAAAATTAAAAATAGAATTATATATGATCCAGTAATTCCACTTCTGGGTATACTGAAGTAGGGTCTCAAAGAGGTATCTGCATACCCAGATTCAAAGTAGTAGTATTCACAACAGCTAAAATATGGAAGCAAACCAAGTGCCCATCAGTGGACAAATGGGTAAGCAAAATGTGGCACATACATATAATGGAATATTATTCAACTTTAAAAAAGAATAAAATTCTGACATGTTGCAACATGGATGAACCTCGAGGACATTATGCTAAGTGAAATAAGCCAATCACAAAAAGTAAAAGTCAAACATTGTGTGATTTCACTTATATGAGGTACTCACTGTAGTCAAAACCATAAAGACCAAAAGTATAATGGTGATTACCAGGAACTGGGAGGAGGGGAAAATGGGACTTACGGTTAAATAGGAATAGAGTTTCAGTTGTACAAGATGAGAAGAGTCATGGGGATGGATGGTGGTGATAGTTGCTCAAAAAAGTGAATACATTTACTACCACTGAACCATACACACAAAAGTGATTAAAATGGTAATTTTTATGTTATGTGTTTTTTTTAACCACAATTAAAAAAAAGAAAGGAAATTCATTATAAGCAAGATCAAAAGACAAGAGAAAAATTAGAAGAAAAAATCTGCCACACATTTAACAGATAAAGAATTAGCTTCCAGAACATATTAAAAACTTTTATAGGTCAATAAGAAAAAACAAAACAAAACAACAACAAAAACAAAATAAGCAGAAGAAAAATGGGCAAAGACTGTGGACAGGAAATACAGAGAAGTGGTACAAATGGTCAATAAATATATAAAAAGATACCTAGCTTCACTAATGAAGCAATAAGAAAACTTTCAATTTATCTAATTGGTAACCATCTAAAAACTATTTTCATTATCATTAAAATTTTTTTACTTTAGATGCTTCATATAAATTAAATGATAAATTGGTTTTTTTTATTAAGACAAACTGATTTATTAAATGTCAAAATTAAAAAAAATTATTATTATTATTATTTTTGTGATTGGGTTATTTTACTTAGCAATGTCCTTGAGGTTCATTCATATTCTAGCATGTGACAGGATTTCCCTCCTTGTTAAGGCTGGATAATATTCCATTTGTATTCACATTTTGTTTCTCTATTTATCTGTTGATGGACACTTGGGTTGGTTCCACCTCTTGGCTACTGTGAATAGTGCTGCTATGAATGAGTGTGCAACTATCTCTTCGAGACCCTGCTTTCAATTCTTTCGGTTATATACCCAGAAGTGAGATCGCCAGATCGTATGATAGTTCTAATTTTAAATTTTTGAGGAAATTCCATGCTGTTTCCATAGAAGCTGCACCACTTTACATTCTGACCAATACTGCACAGGGTTCCAATTTCTCCACATCCAATCAAACCTTGTTATTTTCTTTTGCTTTTTTTTTTAATAGTAACTATCCTATAGGTGTGAGTCGATATCTCATTGTGGTTTTGATTTGTACTTCTCTGATGATTAGTAATATTGAGCATTTTTTCAATCTTTTCATGTATTCGTCGGTCATCTGTATAACTAAAATTGTCTATTCAAGTCCTTTGCTCAACCCCCTTCTATTTTGTTGAAATACATATACCATAAAATTTACCATTTTAAAGCATATAGTTCAATGGTATAAAGTACAAAGAATAAACATTGTTAAAATGTCTACACTGCCCAGAGCAATCTATATTTTCAATGCCATCCCAATCAAAGTATTGTTGGTATTTTTCAAAGATCTGGAACAAACAATCTTCAAATTTGTATGGAACCAGAAAATACCCCAATCACCAAGGAAATGTTGAAAAAGAAAAGCAAAACTGGGGACATCACATTGCCTGATTTCAAGCTATATTACAAAGCTGTAATCACCAAGACAGCATGGTACTGGCACAAAAACAGACACATAGACCAATGGAACAGAATAGAGAGCCCAGAAATGGGCCCTCAACTCTATGGTCAACTGATCTTCGACAAATCAGGAAAAAATATCCAATGGAAAAAAGACGGTCTCTTCAATAAATGGTGTTGGGAAAATTGGACAGCTATATACCGAAGAATGAAATTCTATCATTCTCTTACATCATACATAAAGATAAACTCTAAACTCCTCAATGTGGGACAGGAATCCATCAAAATCCTAGAGGAGAACATAGGCAATAACCTCTTTGACATCAGCCACAGCAACTTCTTTCATGACACGTCTCCAAAGGCAAGGGAAACAAAGTGAAAATGAACTTTTGGGACTTCATCAAGATAAAAAGCTTCTGCACAGCAAAGGAAACAGTCAACAAAATAAAGAGGCAACCCACGGAATGGGAGAAGACATTTGCAAATGACACTATAGACAAAGGGCTGATATCTAAGATCTACAAGGAACTTCTTGGAGTGCCTAAGTGGCTTGGTCATTAAGAGTCTGCCTTCAGGATGTGAACAGACTTTCATGCAAAGAAGAAATCTGAATGGCCAACAGACACATGAAAAGGTGATCAACATCACTTGGCATCAGGAAATACAGATCAAAACCACAGTGAGATACCACCTCACATCAGTGAGAATGGCTAAAATTAACAAGTCAGGAACTGACAGGTGTTGGAGAGGATGTGGAGGAGGGGGAACCCTCCTACACTGTTGGTGGGAATGCAAGCTGGAGCAGCCACTATGGAAAACAGTATGGATGTTCCTCAAAAAGTTGAAAATAGAGCTACCCTATGACCCAGCAATTGCACTACTGGGTATTTATCCTAAAGATACAAATGTAATGATCCAAAGGGGCTCATGAACCTGAATGTTTATAGCAGCAATGTCCACAATAGCCCAACCATGGAAAGAGCCTAGATGTCCATCAACAGATGAATGGATAAAGAAGATGTGGTATATACATACAATGGAATACTATGAAGCTATCAAATAACCCTGAAATATTGCTATTTGCAAAGACATGGATGGAACTAGAGGGTATTATGCTAAGTGAAATAAGTCTATCAGAGAAAGACAATTATCATAGGATCTCACTGATATGAGGAATTTGAGAAACAAGACAGAAGATCATAGGGTAAGGGAGGGAAAAATGAAACAAGGTGAAACCAGAGAGGGAGACAAACCATAAGAGACTCTTAATCTCAGGAAACAAACTGAGGGTTGCTGGTGGGAAGTTGGGGGGGAGGGATGGGGTGGCTGGGTGATGGACATTGGGGAAGGTATGTGCTTTGGTGAGTGCTATGAATTGTGTAAGACTGATGAATCACAGACCTGTACCCCTGAAACAAATAATACATTATATGTTAATAAAAAAATAATTAAAAAAAAAAACAGTCTGCCTTCAGCTCAGGTCATGATCCTAGTGTTTTGGGATCGAGTCCCACATCAGGCTCCCCGCTCAGCAGGAAGCCTGCTTCTCCTTCTCCCACTCCACCTGCTTGTGTTCCCTCCCTCTCTGTCTCTATCAAATAAATAAATAAAAATCTTAAAAAAAAGAACTTCTCAAGCACAACACTCAAAAAACAAATAATCAAGTCAAAAAATGGGCAGAAGACACAAACAGACACTTCTCTAAAGGAGACATACAAATGGCTAATAGACACGTGAAAAAAATGTTCAACATCATTAGCCATCAGGGAAATTCAAATCAAAACCACATTGAGATACCACCTTATACCAGTTAGAATGGCAAAAATTGACAAGGCAGGAAACAACAGACGTTGGAGAGGATGTGGAGAAAGGGGAACCCTCTTACACTGTTGGTGGGAATGCAAGTTGGTGCAGCCACTTTGGAAAACAGTATGGAGGTTCCTCAAAAAAGTTAAAAATATAGCTACCCTATGACCCCACAATTACACTACTGGGTATTTACCCCCAAAATACAGATGTAGTGAAAGGAAGGGCCATATGAACCCCAATGTTCATAGTGGTAATGTCTATGATAGTCAAACTGTGGAAGGAGCTGAGGTGCCCTTCAACAGACGAATGGATAAAGAAGATGTGGTCCATATACACAATGGAATATTACTCAGTCATCAGAAAGGATGAATACCCAACATTTGCATCAACATGGATGGAACTAGAGGGGATTATGGTAAGAAAAATAAGTCAAGCAGAGAAAGACAATTATCATATGGTTTCACTTCTTTGTGGAACATAAGGAATAATGTGGAGGACATCAGGGGAAGGAAGAGAAAACTGAAGGGAAATCAGAGGGGGAAATGAACCATGAGAGACTATGGACTCTGGGAAATAATCTGAGGGTTTCAGAGGGGAGGGGGTTGGGGGGGATGCATGAAGCCAGTGATGCGTATTAAGGAGGGCACAGATTGCATGGAACACTGGGTGTTATGTGCAACAAATGAATCATTGAACACTACATCAAAAACTAATGATGTACTGTATGGTGACTAAGATAACATAATAAAAAATAGTACAAAATTGTTATAATACAAAAGAATACATGGAAAAAATTAGGCACAGACAATAAATTAATAAAACTATTATGCTTTTTCTGGCAAAAAAATGTTCAATGCATTATTGTCAGAATAGCAGAATTGTTGGCAGCAACCTAAATGGCCATATATGCTTAGGGAATCAACTAAAAATAAAGGCAAAAGAAAAAACGTAAACATAGGCAGATGAAAAACAGTGTGGAGCATTTATACTAAGAAATATTATTTGGTTGTTTAAAAGGTCAATCTCTTTGTAGCAACACACCTACAATTACAAAATATATGTTTGAGTGAAAAAGTCACAAAGCTTGAAGCTGTGTATGTGTTGGTGTATATGTTGACCAAATTCACATGTAGGTAAGCTATAACTAAGTCTTGGCATTAGCAGATGTAGTCCCTGTTACCAAGCATTTCCCCTTGCCTAACTCTCTTAATATTATATGTGGTAAGCGATAGTATTCTTACTAGTTTACAATGAGAAAACTGAATCTAGAAATGTTAAAAAATTTGCTCAAGTTCACACAACTAGTCAGAGGTAATACTTCAGCTTTACTGTAAAGCCTGTGCTCCTAACCATTATTGCCTGTTGTCTTTATCATTTACAGAATTTTATTGTGGTCAAATGAGACAATATATGGAAAATCACTGTGAGCTTATAAAAAGGATGGATACGGAGTGATGGTACCAAGATGGTGAAATAGGCTGTCCCTCACAAGAACAGATTAACAACTATTCAAGAACAAGATGCCACTGAGAGAATCCTAGAACACAGAGGTGAGACCGAAGCACTATAGAGATCAAGACAGACTGCATTAGAAAGGTAAAAGGAGAGGTTGCCCATGAGCCTCTGTTTCCTCCAGTGGGGAAAGAGAACCTGGGGTGGGGGTGGGGGACAGTCGTTTCCTTTCTCCCAGCATTTGGGCCATTTTGTGGGAGTCACTACCGTGATCTCACACCATGAAGATTGCAGGAGAATCTGTGGGGCTCAACCACTGGGAATCAGACTGTGATGGTGAAAGGGAAAGGACTTGCAACCAGCATACAGATATTGGCAGACCAAATTCATACCTGCAGTGCCCAAGTAGTAATCCTAACCAGCAGTTTTGCTCATCTGCAGAAGCAGTTGGGGGTGGAGTATGACCAGGGAACTTGGCAGGGAACTCGATCTGATTCAGACCCTCAAATGAAGAGCTTTCCTGGCCCCGGAGCCCAGTTTACCCACACCCAGGCAAGGAGTAGAAACAGTCCCACCCACTGTGGAGAGTGTCTTCTAGCCACATCTGACCAGAAGTGCTGGCAACAACTCCTGGAAGCTGTATAGCCCAGTGGTGCTGCAGCGGAGTAGAAGGACAGAGCTGATGCCCCCAGAACAAAGCCAGTATGGGGTGTGGAGAGTTCTCATGCTACACACAGGTAGGTGGATTAGTTCATAACTAAGGCTGAGGGTAGCTCCTGTCCCCACCCCAAAGAGATAGACAGTTTGGGAAATTGAGAGTAGCCTGGAGCAACACTGACCCTTCCTGCTTAAGCAAGGGAGCTGACACAGCCTTATCCATTGTGGAGATTTTCTTCTTGCCCCACCTGACCAGGAGGGCTGGCAACTCCTGAAAGCTATGCAGCTCAGTGACTCTCCAGCAGAGTGGCAGGAGAGGGGAACTAATTGTCCCCAGAGCAAATCCAATACTGTGTGTTGAGCATACCCATGCTATGTAGAGGCAGGGGAATAAATTCATAGTCAAGGCTGAGGGAAGCTCTTGGTCCCTCCCATCTAGAGAGAGACTATTTGGGAAGCTGAAAGTAGCCTGGATCAGGCCCTTCACCCCCCACCCAGGCAAGGGGGCTGAGACATAACCCAACTCACTGTGGGAAGAGTCTTCTGGCCCCACTTGACCAGAAAGTAGGGCTGGTCACAACTTCTGCAAATGGTGCAACCCAGGGGTGTTTAAGCCTAAAGAAAGGCAGGCAGAGCCAATAGTCTGCAAAGCAAGGCTAGTGGCTCTGTTCAGCCATGGAATTTGGGGTATGGGCTGATTTGAGTTAAGAAAACAAAGAGGTTTACTGGCTTCAGAGTTGCTTCTCTTTCTGTACCCAGGCAGGGATCCTAATTCATAGCCCTATTCATTGCTGAATATAGCCTTCAACCTGTTTAACCAGAAAAACTAACTAGAGCATATACAAAGCAACATAGTCCATTCAACAATGTTACATACATTGGGACTTGAACAAAGGATACAGCATGTGACCTACCCTGTTTACATAGCAAAACCAGTGGCCTCACCTAACTCAGGAAATTCAGCGCTCACTCTGGCCTGGTTTAGGTCCCCAAACAACAGCTGTATAGGCCCTGGATCACATCTTGTTGCCCTGCTGGGTCAGTGAAGCTAATTCATAGTCCCATCTATTACTGAATATAGTACTTAGTCTCAATCATCTAGTAAGCCTGACCAGAGAATCCAGACAACCATGGAGCCTGTTTCACAGCCTCACTTGAGTAGGGAACCAAGCCAGCAGTCCTATCCAACTGTTCTGAGCCAGAAGCACCCCCCCATTCCTGTCCTTTGAGCTCAAACAGTTGCCTCATCCCAAAATAGACCATAATAGTAGGTTCCACCTGCCTAAGGACATTACCAGCAGACATACCCAGAAACCCAAACTGAGCTGACTGGTGAAGAACAGTCTCTATCAAAGCAAACCTAAAACTTCTGGAAGAGGAGTCCAATTACTCAAATGTGCAGATACCAATGTAAGGAATCAAGGATCATGAAAAATCGGGTAAATATGACACCACCAAAGGAATCTAGTAAAGCTGCAATAACCTATCCTAAAGAAATGAAGATCTATGAACTATCAGACAAAGAATTCAGAATAATCTTCTTAAGGAAGTTTAGCAAACAATAAGCACAACCAGAAAACAAAATGAAATTAGAAAAACAATGCATGAACAAAATGAGTTTGATAAGGAAATAGCAATCATCAAGCAAACAAAAAACCCAGAAATCCTAGAGTTGAAAAATACAATAATCTAACTGGAGAATTCAATAGAGTTTCAAAAGTAGAATTGACCATGCAGAAAAGAATCACCAGCAACCTGGAGGATGGGTCATTGGAAATTACCCAGTCAGAGGAGGGAAAAAAATGAAAAAGAATGAAGAAAGACAATGGCAATTATAGGAAATAATGAAAAGAAACAATATTTGCATTTTGGGAATTTTGGAAAGAGAAGATAAAAAAAAAGAAAGTGACAGAAATTATGTGTAAAGTAATAATGGCTCCAGACTTCCTGAACCTGGGGAGAGAAATGGACATCCAGATCCATGTGGCTTAACTAGGACCCTGAATAAGTTGAACTTGAATAGGGCTACACCAAGACACATTATAATTAAATTGTCAAAAGTCAAAGACCAAGAAAAGAATTTTAAGAGCCGTAAGAGAAAAAAGAAACATTACTTATAAGAAATCCCCCATAACACTATTGGTGGATTTCTTTTTTTTTTTTAAGAATTTATTTATTTATTTGACAGAGTGAGACACAGAGAAAGACAGAACACAAGTGGAGGGGGTGGGAGAGGGAGAAGCAGGCTTCCCGATGAGCAGGGAGCCTGATGCAGGACTGGATCCCAGGACCCTGGGATCATCGCCCAAGTTGAAGGCAGATGCTTAATGACTGAGCCACCCAGGTGCCCCTATTGTTGGATTTCTTAACAGAAAACTTTTAGGCTAGAAGAGAATGGGAAGACATATTCAAAATATTGGAAAAAAAACCCCGTCAACCAAGAATTCTATACCTGGTGAAGCTGTCTTTCAGAAACAAAGGAGGGATAAAGATTTTCCTGAACAAACAAATGGTGAGAGAATTCATTACCACCAGACCTACCTTTAATGAAATGCCAAAAAGTGCTCTTTGAGTGGAAGTAAATTAATGCTAATTAACATCATAGAAACATAAAAAGGGAGCATAAATCTCACTAGTAATGCTAAATATGTAGTCATAGTTAGACTCTGCAATATAGGATTGCTATCCAGCAATAACAGAATACACACTCATTTACAACTTTTGTTTAAAAGTTAAAAAGAATAAATGTAATAAAAATAACCATAACTAAAACAATCTGTTATAAGTTAAGACAACATAAAAATATGTAAATTATAACAGCAATAACCTAAAATGTGAGGGAGAGGAGAAGTAAAAGTGTAAAATTTACAAATTCTATTTTTAAAAAAAGATTTTACTTATTTATTTGACACAGAGAGAGAGAGTGCACAAGCAGGGGGAGGGACAGAGGGAAAAGCAGGCTCCTGCTTAGCAGGGGAGCCTGACATGGGGATCAATCCCAGGACCCTGAGATCATGACTTGAGTTGAAGTCAGACATTTAACTGACTGAATCACCCAGGCACCCCTAAACTCTATTACAATTAAATTGTTATAAATTAAAGTAAGGTATAATAAGTTTAAGATATTTTATATAAGCCTAATGGTAATCCCAAGGGAATATCCTGTAGGGATTAGATGAAAGAATATGGTAAAGAAGTTAAACTATGCTGGTATCAAGAGACATCAAAACCCACAAAAAAGATAACAGAATGAGAAATTAGAAATGGTGACTCAAGGAAAAAACAATTATATGATTAACAAAATGGCAATAGTAAGCCCTTACCTATCAATAATACCTTAAATACAAAGAGATTAAATTCTCCAATTAAAAGACATAGAATGTCCAAATGGGTAAAAAAGATGATCTGACCATATGCTGTTAACAAGAGAAACATGGCCAGAAAAACATACACAGATTAAAGGTAAAGGGGTGAAAAAAAAAATTAAAGCAAATAGTAACCATAAGAAAGCAGGGGTAGTTCTGCTTACATCAGACAAAATAGACTTTAAATTAAAAATGGTAAAATACCTTAAATACAAAGAGATTAAATTCTCCAATTAAAAGACATAGAATGTCCAAATGGGTAAAAAAGATGATCTGACCATATGCTGTTAACAAGAGAAACATGGCCAGAAAAACATACACAGATTAAAGGTAAAGGGGTGAAAAAAAAATTAAAGCAAATAGTAACCATAAGAAAGCAGGGGTAGTTCTACTTACATCAGACAAAATAGACTTTAAATNAATAAAAATAAAAATGGTAAAAAGGGAAAAAGAAGGTCATTATAAAATGATAAAGTGGTCAATACATAAGGAAAAAATAACAATTATAAATATTAATGCACCTAACATCAGGGCACCTAAACATATAAAGCAAAATTAACAGAGCTAAAATGAGAACTAAACAGTAATATAATGATTGTTGAGGACGTTAATACCCCACTCTCAAAAATGAATAGATCATCAATACGGAAATAGCAAATTTGAACAACACTATAGATCAAATGGACCCAACAGACATACATAGAACATTTTACCCAACAATAGCAGAATACATATAGAACATCTTTTAAAAGATTTTATTTATTTATTTGACAGAGAGAGAGAGAGAGAGAGATATCACAAGTAGGCGGAGAGCCAGGCAGAGAGAGGGGGAAACAGGCTCTCTGCTCAGCAGAGAGCCCAATGCGGGGCTCGNAAAAGATTTTATTTATTTATTTGACAGAGAGAGAGAGAGAGAGAGAGATATCACAAGTAGGCGGAGAGCCAGGCAGAGAGGGGGGAAGCAGGCTCTCTGCTCAGCAGAGAGCCCAATGCGGGGCTCGATTCCAGGACCCTGAGATCATGACCTGGGAGAGAATGAGAGAGCACAGAGAGAAAGGAGAAGCAGACTCCCTGCTGAGCAATCCCAGGACCCTAGTATCATGACCTGAGCTGAAGGCAGATGCTTAACTGACTGAGCCAACCAGACATTCCGGGAAATAAAGTTTCTTGAGACAAATGAAAATGGAAACACAACATACCAGAACTTGTGGGATGCAGCAAAAGCAATTCTAGGAGGGAAATTCATACCAATAAACACTGACATTAAAAAGCAAGAAAGATTCCAAATAAACAACCGAACTCTACACTTCAATAAATTAGAAAGAGAAGAACACACTGAACCCAAACTTAGCAGAAGAAAGGAAATAATAAAGATTAAAGCATAAATAAATGAAATAGAGAACAGAGAAACAATAGACAAGATTAAAAAACTAAGAGTTGGTTCTTTGAAAAGATAAACAAAATTGACAAATCCTAAGCTAGGCTAACTAAGGGAATAAAAGATAGGGCCCAAATCAATAAAACTGTAAAGGAAAAGAGACATTACAACTTATATCACAGAAATTTAAAGGATCATGAGAGGCTACTATATAAAACTATAAGCCAACTAACTGGGCAATCTATAAGAAATGGAAAAATTCTTGGAAGCATACCATTTACCAGGACTGAATCAGGAACAAACAGAAAATCTGAAGAGACCAATTACTAGTAAGGAGAGTGAATTAGTAATCAAAAATCTCCCAAGAAAAAAAAAAAAAAACACCAGGACCAGATGCCTGAACTAGTGAATTTTACCAAACATTTAAAAAGAATTAACACCAATGTTTTTCAAACTCTTGCAAAAAAATCAAAGAGGAGGGAGCATTCCCAAACTCATTTTACAAGGCCAGCATTGTTCTGATGGTAAAACCAGAAAGGACAGTACTAGAAAAATCTATAAGCCAATATATCTGATGAATATAGATGCAAAAATTCTCAATAAGATATTAGCAAACTGAATTTAGCAGCACATTAAAAGGGTCATTCACCATGAGCAAGTGATATTTATTCTGGGAATGTAAGGATGATTCAACATACACAAATCAATCACTGTGATATATCACACTGATAGAATGAAAGAAAAAAATTATGTGATCATCTAAATAGATGAAGAAAAAACATCTGACAGAATTCAATATCCATTCATGATAAAAACTCTTAACAAATTATATGTAGATTGAACATACCTCAACATAATAAATGTCAAGCCCACAGCTAACATCATACTCAGGGTGAAAGGTTGAAAGCATTTCCTCAAAGATCAGGAAGAAGACAAGAATGCCCACTCTCCCACTCCTATTCAACATAGTACTGAAAGTCCTAGCTAGAGAAATCAGGCAAGAAAGAGAAATAAAAGTTATCAGAATTGGAAAAGAAGGAATATTGTTAAAATGTCAATACTACCAAAAGCCATCTATAGATTCAATGTAATCCTTATCAAGATTCCATTCTTGATAGATGGCATTCTTAAAGAAGTAGAAAAAACACTCTTAAAATTTGTGTGGAACACAGAAGACACTGAATAGACAAAGAAATCCTGAGAAAGAAGAACAAAGCAATAGGCATCACACTTCCTGATTTGAAGCTATATTATAAAGCTATGGTCATCAAAGAGTATGGTACTGGCCTAAAAACAGACAAATAGACTAATGGAACAGAACTGAGAGCCCAAAATAACATGTATATATGGTCCACTAATATTTGAAAAAAGAGTTAAGAATACTCAGTGGAGAAATAACAGTCTGTTCAATAAATGGTTTTGGGATAGTTGGATATTTACTTGTAAAAGAATAAAACTGGACCATATCTTACAACACTTACAAAAGTTAGCTCAAAATGGATTGAAGACTCAACTGTAAGACCTGAAATCATGAAACTCCTAGAAGAAAACATAAGAACAAAGCTCCTTGACAAGGATCTTGGTAATATATGAAATCCAAAGCACAAGCAACAAGATAAAAAATAAACAAGTGGGACTACATCAAAACTAAGAAGCTTCTGCACAGCAAAAGTGACTATCGACAAATGAAGACAACCTGTTGCATGGGAAAAAATATCTGCAAACTATATGTCTTATAAGAGGTCAATATCCAAGATATATAAAGAACTCATGTAACTCAANGTGTAACTCAATAGCAAAAACAAAAAAAAACAAAAAAAAAACAAAAAACAAAAAACAAAACAACAACAACAAAACCCCAAATAACCTAGTTAAAAAATGGGCANATGTAACTCAATAGCAAAAAAAAACAAAAAAAAAACAAAAAAAAAACCAAAAAACAAAAAACAAAACAACAACAACAAAACCCCAAATAACCTAGTTAAAAAATGGGCAAAGGACCTGAATGATATTTCTTCAAAGATGATATATAAAAGGTATATGAAAAGATGCTCAACATCACAAGTCATCAGGGAAATTAAAATTAAAACTACAATGAGATCACCTCACACTGTTAGAATGGCCATATAAAAAAGACAAGAGATAATAAATGCTGATGTGGATGTGGAGAAAAGGGAACCATTGTGCAATACTGGTGGAACTGTAAAATGGTACAGCCATAATAGAAAACAATATGGAGGATCCTCAAAAACCAAAAAAATAGAACTATCATATGATCCAGCAATTCCACTTCTGGGAATATATCCAAAAGAAACAAAAACACTAACTTGAAAAGGTATCTGCACCTCTGTGTTCATAGTAGCATCATTTATAATTGCCAAGATATGGAAACAACTTAAATGTCCAATAATGGATGAATGGATCAAGATATTGGGTATAAAAATACAATGGACTATTATTCAGCCATAAAAAATGAGGCAATCCTACCATTCACAACAACATGGATATACCTCAAAGGCATTATTCTAAGTGAAATAAGTCAGAGAAAGACAAGTATTACATGGTCTCACTTATATGTGGAATTGTAAAACAATGATAATTAGGCCCTAATCCAATTAATACATTCAATTAATATATCATTACTGAATGGTAATATTAATTTATAGACGGTCCCTAAGAATAATATAGAAATTTAGATCACTATTCATGTGATTTCCCTACTTTTCTCTCATTTTCATATAAAAGCTAAATTTTGAATTTTGGAGGCTAAAACAGTATGTGTCCAATGCCTTTGATCATTCATTTAGTCACTCATTCAATTGACTACTCAAGAAATTAATCTGGTATCCATCATATGCCAGACACTGT